>JADLZN010000794.1:0-411383 GCA_018155175.1 Sinocyclocheilus anophthalmus | reverse complement strand
CTATCAACGGATGCTAAAGGCTCGAATGGTGGATGTGAAAGAGCTCTTAACACCACCTCTAAGTCCCAGGGCGGGACTGAAGGCGGACATGGGGGATGCAATCTTCTCACTCCCTTAAGAAAACTCACCACCAGCGCGTGCCTACCGATCGATTGCCCGCCCAGCGGGGAACGAAATGAGGCAATAGCTGCCACATAGACTTTCAGTGTTGATGGCAGTGATCCACTATCCAGTCTGTACTGTAGTAAACGCAGCACATCCGACACGGAGCAAGCAGCCGGGTCGATATGAACATCATGGCACCATTTCACAAACACTCCCCATTTCAGAGCATACCAACGCCTCGTGGAGGGCGCCCGTGCCTCCGAGAGCGTGTCGAGAGCACGAGAATGCAGAGCATTCAGCTCCTCTGATATCCCCGAAGCAGCCACACATGAAGGCTCCATAACTCTGGGTTTGGGTGCCACACCGAGCCGCTCACTTGAGACAGCAGATCCTTCCTGATAGGGATCGGCCAGGCCAGCGCTACCAGCAGCTCTGTCAGGTCCAGGAACCAAGGCTGGTTCCGCCAGTTCGGGGCGATGAGTATCAACACCGAATCCCCCTACATACCCTGATCGTTACAATTTTACATGCCTACCACCAGTGGCAATATCTTGAGTGGCGGAAACTCGTACAGCCTGGGCCCTGGCCAGTGCAACTGATCAGACGATCCCCCTCCCGCGGTGGATGTGAGGACAGGGAGAGAACATCGAGCATGCGATTCTCGTCGTTGGACGACAGATCCACCTCTGCTATCCCGTAAGCAGGGTCCAAATCATCCGATACACAGACTTCGGGTTAAACCATCCAACTCTCTAGCATTGAGGAATCCCTTCCTCGAAAGCGCTGTCCCAACACCCGCGTCCTAAGCGAACCACGGGGATTTGCGCTACGCATCTGATGGAGAGAACGTGACGCGATCCGCCTAGCAGGAGATTTGCTGCCTATGCTTGTACAAAGCCCTGGAACTTACGCCTCTTGGATGATATTATGTACGAAACCCAGATCACATTGTTGTACTGGTGCGAATCAGTACACTGTCGCTGTGTCATCTGCGGACCAACAATGAAAATCCTTTAGAGCTAAGAACAGCTTTCCAGCTCCAAGCGGTTGATTGCCACCGGCTCTGGGTATCTACCACAGCCTTTACCCACAGAAGCTGGACAGGCCCTCGTCAACACTGCTCCCCAGCCAGCGAGTCGAAAGCGCCGATCTGACCACAACGCGTAGACGTCACCAATCACCCAGGGGAACCCCGTCTGAAGAGGATCTGGGTTGTGACCCCCGTTTCACCAGCAGAGCTTCGAATGCACCCGCTGGAGACCTGGGCGATAGCGGCAAAACGGCCGAAAGTCCACGCCGTCCAGGGTCTCGAGATTTCAACTAGGAAATTGCTGGGGCGTTGCATGTGTAGTAACCATGTTGACAACCGTCCGCGAGCAGACGCCTGCAGCCCCACACCCTCTTGAATTCCTTCAGTGAAAAACAGATGCTGCCCATTGCTGAAATTGCGCAGGGATAGACAAAATGCCGCCAAGCGCGCTCCCAAGAGAGAGGCGGGCTTCTCATCGTTCAAATCCGATTCAGAAGACAAGCTACCTCGCAGATATACTATTGAATTAACCGACTATTCGGGGCGGAATGTCTTGCAGTACTGCGTTGTTATCACATAGCCTCTAAGGGACCTCCAAGTGACGAAGCCAGCGGTTTAATAAATGGCTGACTAGCGTGTACCCGAGCTGAGCGTAAAATCATCCAATCGTCCAGATAGTTTGTCAGAACGCACACTCCCACTTGGCTCTGAGAGTGGATTCTGCAATTCGCCATGCACATCGAGAAAGTTGGTGTGGGCCCACAACGCCAGCCGGCGAAACGGGAAGAACAGAGTATCATGGTACGTAACCCAGAAAGATACGCACTCTCGAATGCAAACCTCAGAAAGCGTCTGTGATGCTGTGCTATCTGAATGTGAAAGTACGCGTCCTTTAAATCCACGGACGCAAACCAGTTCCCGGGGCAAATTTGCGCCAGGATTTGTTTCAGCGTTATCATCCTGAATGGATGCTTGCAAAGCGCTCTGTTGATGGGCGTGAGATCTAGAATCGGGCGGAGTCCCCTGTCTCTTTTGGGTACCACGAAATAGCAGCTGTAAAACCTGTTCTCCAGCTCGCTGGGAGGGACTCGTGCTATCGCTCCTTTTTCGAGCAGACTGCATACCTCTTGTCTCAGAACCAGGGCGTTTCGGGGTAATGTTAGAGACTGCACCACGCCATTGAAACGGGGTGGTCTGCGTCTGAATTGAAGGGTATACCCACGCTCTATCACACCGAGTAGCCAGCGCGAGATTCCCGGAATAACTTCCCACGCGCTCAGGAACTGACATAGCGGCTTTTGCGGCTTGGTCGTTGGATGCGCCGGCGAGTGTGTGGGTGGCGGCTCTGCACTGCTCTGAGGCGGCACCGCACTGACTGAGTGAGGAAATAGCTCTTTCTGTGAGAATGTAGGCATTTTTATTGAATGAACATCCAACACACAAACATTTGAAACCCTGAACTTGCGGCGCTTGGGAGCCGGGCCGCTCACGCATTCTCCTCCTCTCTTCAGACCGTCAGGACGACGGCTTAGCCGGCGGCGGCGGGCGAGAGTCACGTCGCGGGCTCCTCCGCTGCCCGTGGCGTTTCCTCCCGGGACCCCACACCTTCCTCTGGAAATCCGGCTCCTGGTGAGGAGCAATAACGTTAGCCTTCACCGCTGCGGTCGCTGGCCTGGGGTTATCCCTCC
The DNA here is from genome assembly GCA_018155175.1 of Sinocyclocheilus anophthalmus. Taxonomy (NCBI): domain Eukaryota; kingdom Metazoa; phylum Chordata; class Actinopteri; order Cypriniformes; family Cyprinidae; genus Sinocyclocheilus; species Sinocyclocheilus anophthalmus. Next base: position 408,560 of record JADLZN010000794.1, on the reverse strand, counting down.
GCTGGGAAGAGCCAGGTGCCGACGAGGATCTGGATCTCGCCGTCTGCTGCTGGAAAGCGCGCCTCGGCATCACGTGACTCATGGCTTTGGCGCGCTTTTGAGCCTCCGCGAAGCGCTCAGTAATGGACTCCACGGCGTTACCAAAAAGGCTGGAGGGAGTCACAGGAGCATTCAGCACCACTTTACGGTCAGCATCGTTGAGGTCAGCTAGGTTTAACCAAAGGTGCCTCTGTAGGACGACCATAAAACCCATGGCCTTACCCACAGCCTGGGCCGCTCGCTTCGTCGCCATCAGCGCAAAGTCCGTCTCGCTGGAGGAAGGCGCGCAGATCCTTAACGGCCTCTGCCGGGAGGGCTCCGCCCTCCGCTGCCTGCAGGAGCTTCGCCTGAAAAACCTGCAGCACTGCCATGGCGTGCAGCGCGGAAGCCGCCTCGCCATCAGATGCATACGCTTTATTGGCAAGGTGGGCGGTAGTCCTGCACGGCTTTGAGGGGAGGATGATGTCTGAGCCTAGGGTCTTGGCTGTTGCAGGACACAGGTGCGCAGCGACGGTCTCTTCAACTGGGGGAGAGTGCACGTACCTGTGGGCCTCCGCCCCATCCACGTGGGAAAAAGTGGCCTGTGTGGCAGAGTGGACGCGCGCTGTTTGGGGCGCAGACCATGTTTTCACCAGTTGCTCGTGTACGTCGGGGAAAAAGGGGACCAACGTTCTCGAGTCAGCTTTCCGGGTGGACCTGATATACCAGGAGTCAAGCTTACTCCTGGCTGGCTCCTCTGGAGGACTCCAGGTAAGCTCTAACTCCTGGACAGCCCTTGACAGAACCTTCATGAGCTCCTCCTGGAGGTCTGGGGCCCCATGCTGTCCGGCTGATCGGCCTCCGATCCCGCCCAATCCTCCCTCTCCAAGGCCAAGATGGACATCGAGTCATCCCCCTCCTCCAGGCTAAAGGATACAAACTCCGCGACGATGGAAGGAGGGCGGAAGCAGTCCTCGGGGAGTAAGACCGGGGAACGGGGTGACCGTTGGGGTTGGTGGAGCGACAAGACGACGCTCCCGTCACCGGGAGGGCCCACCAGCGGCACGCTGGCGGCAGTGGGCCTCATCCCAAATAGGCCGCGAGCCACATCGCGGCGAGTCCAGAGCACGCGGGCCGGAAGGTCCGCGCAATGCCCGCAGTTGGACTCGTCCAGCGCCGCCTCGTCGTGGGCCATGCCATGCAGCGACGCAGTATCGTCGATCCGGCTTCTTCTAATCGTGAGGATTAGGGTCCCGTGCAGATCTTGCAGATTGTTGCCATAGTGAATTTAACAGGTGAAGTAGAAGATTCTGACGTATTGTCGCGTGCACCGCATTTTATACTGCCGCTTGAGCTCGTCAGTATTTGCATGCGGTTTGCATACTTCGCGTCAATTGGCCAGTCATTTGGACTGGCGGGAGCCAATAGGACTTCAGGAAAGGTTGAAGGGAAGGAGTTCCCATAACGGAGAAATCTCTCCGTGATGTCTCGTGAAAGTCGAGAGGGAACTATACATATACAACCAAGTGAACTATAAAAGTACATAAGTTTTATAACTCAAAAAAGATTAAACTACTTTCTGTGAGAATTTGAGCAATCAGTTTGCCACAGTGTTTTCCAAGTGACTTTCACCTAATTACTTTTACATGTAGTTTTACCATCATTTCAAGCCTGAAAGGGCAACAGAGTCGTGTAACAGACACAGTGATGATATGCAGTACACAAGCCGTGGTTAAGACATCTGACGTGCTATGATTTCTGACAGGCCGTTCACTCTCCTGTGATGTGACCCTGATCCCCTCACACACACACACACGGCACACGACGAGTTACTCTGCGCTGCGCAAAACTCCGAATTTGAACAGTCAATAGTAAATACTTAAACGAATAACAAAACATACTTACAGTCTGCTGATTCAGAAGCCCCAGATTGTCATAGCAAAGTCAGAATTGACCTTTTTTTTTTTTTTTAGAAATAGCCTTGGTGCACAGCCAGCCTTGTACTCTTCTAGGTTCAAAAAACTGTCATCCATAAAATGCGTTGCACAAATCGAACATCTGGGTTGTGCTGTTCTGTTTTAAATAAATCTTAAGCCATGATTCCTAATTGCATCTTACTTCCGGAAGGCCAAATAAGTGCTTTTGCTTTCGCACTGAAACACCGGCGTCTCCCTGACATGCTGTATCAACACTACTGCTGTTCCTGAAACTACGCCTTCTTTCTTTGCGTGCACATTTGGGCAGCATTTTGCAAATATTTCCACATAGTGACCTTAGACAATGTGATTGGGGAGGGGGAGGGGTGTTAGAACGACCATTTGTTTAGGTAGTGTGGTCTGACTCTCAACTTTGGTATAAAGACATTCTCGTTGACATTTGAGCACTATTAGTCTTATAGCAACTTTACAGAAATTTGAAGTAAAGAAAAAACTTTTGCACCAAGAGCTTGTAACACTCCAAGAGAAAGGAAAACTTGAAATCTCATCATATGACCCCTTTTTACTGGTCTTTGCATTTTCAGGTAAAACTTCTGTGTTAAAAAAATGGCATAGATTATTATTAACTATTTTAATTTATTTGATTTAATTAAAAAATCTATTCAAAATTCCTATATTAAAATAAATCTGTTAATTGTGAAGACAATTTAGTTTATTCAGGTAAAAAGTATGAACATAAAATATAGCTAGCTGTGGAGCAAGCAATATTCAATTAGTTAAAATGCATGAGAATGAAAGAAATTGGATTTATTGAACTATAGTGCTACGATAATACACTGTGTGTATTGTGTATTTAAAAACACATTCAGAATTTTTTCATTTACTTATGACTGAAAAATATGGCCATCAGTTGTAAGCCAAGGCTGGGAAGAATGTACATTATATGTAATTCAATACATAAATACCTATTTTACAAGGAATATGAGAATAATTTTGTAGATTACTTGTAGTATTAATATAATTTTATTATTTACTTATTTACTGTATTTTTATAATGTATTATTGGTTTATTTAATATTTTTTCTGAATAATTCATAAATTAATTGAATTTAATGAAATATAACAATCGACAACTAAATAAAAAAAAGTTTAGGTACAATACAATATGTTGTACCATATGAAATAAATAAATTCAATATGTAGACTGAAATAAAGATTACATTTTGCAGTACTAAAATGGCTAAGTGGCTTTTAATTTAATTTCATTTATATTTGTAAAAATAAAACTGAAGTAATTGCTGAATGTTTCAGCTAATTTAGTATAACATCTATAGTTGCAAACTGTCTACCATACACTGTATACTCTCGCACTGCTATATAATATAGTTCAAACAAACAGTTTCTCTGGTCAAGTTGTACATTAGTATGCCGGACATAACAATAAATGACAGTTTTAAGACTGTGTGTCTACATCTTGAACCCATGTCACATGGTACAATGTGCCATCATGGAACATTGCCTGCTAAAACAAATATGCTTTCCTTCCATCACAGAAAGAATGAGCCTGATAAACAAACAGCCTGGAAGCCTCTGACGAAGAGGTGCCTACAGTCTGGCACAGTTCAGATGGTGTTCAGGACGATATGTGTTTATAATTAAGGCTAATGGGAAGAATTTGTTTGGATACTGAGATTCATGGGAATAGAAGTGTACCCCTCTACTACGCAAATTAATTCTGAGCAGTGTCTGAAGGCATCCGACTTCTGGCTCTTTCATGTGTTTATTTACTCGGGCCTCTGCTCAATTTACATCTTAATTGAAAAGACAGAACAATGTTTATTGACCAAAATAAAGTTGTTTAGACATCAGAGACGAAATGTAAATATTTGAACAACGTCAAGCACTTTTGCATGATTAAAATTAAGCTACACTCCTCTGAAATAAATAACATTTGAATCATTTTGTTAATTTTTGGCGGTTTCACACAGACAGTTAAAAAAAATCTACCTGAAGCTATACAAAGAGCAGAAGACTGACAAGCCTTCTTTTGAGAGACAGTGATGCATTAATGCTGTCTAAATAAATATCTTTGTGTGAGTTGCTGTCACAGCTTTTGATGTAGGCTGAATGCTTTGCTGCTTTGTAACAGGCACTGACAGAAAAGGTGACAAAAAACACCAAGATCTGGGAACATTTGAGGGGAATACATAATATAACACTCACACAGAGAGTATATATACTAAGTTGTACCATCTGTCCAATAAAGAAAAAATAAATGACTAAATAGAATAATAAATCTAAATAAAAATGTACTGGAATTATATCAAAATTTAAATGAGTGTATGTGTGTATATACAGTGGGTACGGAAAGTATTCAGACCCCCTTAAATTTTTCACTATTTGTTATATTACAGCCATTTGCTAAAATAATTTAAGTAAATTTTTTTCCTCATTAATGTAAACACAACACCCCATATTGACAGAAAAACACAATTGTTGTGTTGACATTGTTGACATTTTTGCAGATTTATTTAAAAAGAAAAAATGAAATATCACATGGGCCTAAGTATTCAGACCCTTTGCCTCAGTATTTAGTAGAAGCACCCTTTTTTGATCTAATACAGCCATGAGTCTTTTTAGGGAAAGTTGCAACAAGTTTTTCACACCTGGATTTGGGGATCCTCTGCCATTCCTCCTTGCAGATCCTCTCCAGTTCTGTCAGGTTGGATGGTAAACGTTGGTGGACAGCCATTTTTAGGTCTCTCCATAGATGCTCAATTGGGTTTAAGTCAGGCTCTGGCTGGGCCATTCAAGAACAGTCACAGAGTTGTTTTGAAGCCACTCCTTCGTTATTTTAGCTGTGTGCTTTGGGTCATTGTCTTGTTGGAAGGTAAATTTCGGCCCAGTCTGAGGTCCTGAGCATTTTGGAGAAGGTTTTCGTCCAGGATATCCTGTACTTGGCCGCATTCATCTTTCCCTCGATTGCAATTGTCGTCCTGTCCCTGCAGCTGAAAATTACCCCCACAGCATGATGCTGCCACCCACCATGCTTCACTGTTGGGACTGTATTAGACAGGTGATGAGCAGTTTCTGGTTTTCTCCACACATACCGCTTAGGATTAAGGCCAAAAAGTTCTATCTTGGTCTCATCATACCAGAGAATCTTATTTCTCACCATCTCACAACTCCTTGCGGGCTTTCATGTGTCTTGCACTGAGGAGAGGCTTCCGTCGGCCACTCTGCCATAAAGCCCCGACTGGTGGGGAGCTGCAGTGATGGTTGACTTTCTACACCTTTCTCCCCTCTCCCGACTGCCTCTCTGGAGCTCAGCCACAGTGATCTTTGGGTTCTTCTTTTACCTCTCTCACCAAGGCTCTTCTCCCCCGAAGCTCATTTGCCGGACGGCCATCTCTAGAAGGGTCTGGTCGTCCCAAACGTCTTCCATTTTAAGGATTATGGAGGCCACTGTGCTCTTGGGAACCTTAAGTGCACCAGAAATTTTTTTGTAACCTTGGCCAAATCTGTGCCTTGCCACAATTCTGTCTCTGAGCTCTTCAGGCAGTTCCTTTGACCTCATGATTCTCATTTGCTCTGACATGCACTGTGAGCTGTAGGTCTTATATAGACAGGTGTGTGGCTTCCTAATCAAGTCCAATCAGTATAATCAAACACAGCTGGACTCAAATGAAGGTGTAGAACCAACTCAAGGATGATCAGAAGAAATGGACAGCACCTGAGTTAATTATATGAGTGTCACAGAAAAGGGTCTGAATACTTATACATGTGATATTTCAGTTTTTTCTTTTTTAATAAATTTGCAAAAATGTCAACAATTCTGTGTTTTTCTGTCAATATGGGGTGCTGTGTGAACATTAATGAGGAAAAAAAATGAACTTAAATGATTTTAGCAAATGGATGCAATATTGTTAAGAGTGAAAATTTAAGGGGGTCTGAATACTTTCCGTACCCACTGTATATACACATATACTAAATGTATATAACTGTACAAAACTGTTCATTATTAAAATCATTTAACAGAACTTTCAAAATACAACATATTAAAGTATGGCTGGCAAACAATAGCCGGGAACCTTTTGTATTATAAAGGACACAACAATAATTTGAATCATCACATAGTAATCACACACAACAAAATGTAATTGCTTACCTGCACATGTAGACGGATGAGTTGATCTGAAGTGTAAATCAGAAGCGTTGTAATGAAGGCCACTACTTCGACACTGAAATTAGACCCTAAAACACCCTCTAAACCTCTTAAAGAAACTTAAATGATGAAAAAGCAATCCCCTGTGCTATAAACATGCTGAACATCTTCATCTTGAAGAGGCAAAAAGAAGATAGTCTCTCCACCTTGTCTATGTTGCATGTCTATTTTTCCGTCCCGCTCTGTCTGTTTCACTCCTTTTGTTGTTTCCTTCCCTCCCGTCATCCTCTCGCTCACAGGAAGATTGAGTTAGTTTGGATGAACCCTGACATTACAAACACTGGATTCTGGGATATACTCTTCATACTGTAATTGTTTTCTCTGTGGTTTACTAAAATAAAAGTCAACATACTTTAAATACAATGTTAGGATTATTTATTGATTGATTTTTGCCTTAAACCCTATGTAATAGCTCTTGGGAGGCTGGAAAAAAACAATAAATGCTCAAAGTTAGAAATGCAGTTATAAGTTGGCAATAAAATGTTCCTTTATAAAGTGCTTCAAAAAGATTTTTTAAAGGTGTCAGAATGCCAGCAAGAAAAAGAACAGGATGTATTAATACTGCTGGACGTGTTGACACTTTTTCCACATTTCCTGGCTGGAAACTCATCCATCACCATCTGCCAAGGCTCTGTCCTGATGTTTCTGAAATTTCGCCAACCAAGGATACTAAGATATGTTCAAATGTGAATGTGTGTATCTCAGTTGCTAATATTTTTGAGAAAAACTTTGTGTGACGTGACATGTGGCCAAGTATGGTGACCCATACTCAGAATTAGTGCTCTGCATTTACCCATCCAAAGTGCACACACACAGCAGTGAACACACACACACACACCCGGAAGCAGTGGGCAGCCATTTATGCTGCGGCACCCAGGGAGCAGTTGGGGGTTTGGTGCCTTGCTCAAGGGCACCTCAGTCGTGGTATTGAAGGTAGGAGAGAGTGCTGTGCATTCACCTACAATCCCTGTCGGTACGAGACTCGAACCCACAACCTTTGGGTTATGAGTCCGACATTCTAACCATTAGGCCACGACTTCCCATACAAATACAAAAATACAAATACAAAACTTTTTTGTATTGTATAAAAAAAATTATACAAACACTTATTTCAAAATGTTGTTGCATGATTTAAATGTTATATATTTATATTATTGCAGAATTTGTTGGCCGAAACAATGCTTTGATATTTGTGGTTATTACCCTTTAATATTGTTTTATTCAGCTTGTTTAATAAATTTGATAATTATTTTACTGTTTACATTTTGCTGAAAACTCTATCATTGGCTGTTCAATGGCAGGTTCCATAGTGACAATTTACCTAGTATTACAACATTTTGGTCGTAATTTAAACTCGTACACACTGGACCTTTTGTCCACTGAAAAGAATTATAAGAACTAAATAAATAATACTAATAATGTTTTACACTGACTGGATAATAGGGTCTCTCCACCTGAATGATACACTGAAGACATCGTGGTTGTTTCAAGAGAAATTTGTTTTCATGACAGCCCTTTAAACATATTCGGATGGGTCCAAAAATAGATAAACACTCTTATTAAAGGATAAGTACCACAGGACCTAGTGTCTGGTTACATAGTTATATAAGGATAAAAGATTCTGGTTGGTTTAAAACTATAGTGCTTGATCTGAGGACAGATATGTCTAAGCCTGACAGAATTACACTGGGAATGAGCGGCTTGAATACAGGCCAATTATCTGCTGCGTGCCTGAAATATACAGTAAACATATCGCTGAACAGAGCGGAAAAATGGCCATCTCCTCCGGTTGGCTACGTTCTAGGCTCACCAAAGTAGTTTATTAATTTATTACTATAATATATTCAATATATATAAATGTGTCCTGTGTGACAATCCAATTTCTGCAGCATCATGATGATTCTCCAGAATCCTTTTTTATTAATAGTTTTTTATTATCAGTGTTGAAAACAGTTGCAGCCTACTGCTTAATATTTTTGTGAAAACTGATTTTTCAGGATTATTTGATGAATAGACTTTCACAATAACATTCGTTATGAAAAGGAATATTTTTGTAACATATAAAGTGTCTTTTACTGTCCTTTTTTTTCGATCGAATCCATCCGTGCTGAATCAAACCTTAATTTATTTAAAAAAGAAAGAAAAAAACTTTTGACGGTATACCTGCCGTAGCTTCGGCTATTAATGGTTAGTGAGTAATAGTGTAGTTCCAAAAATGGGAATGTTTTTAAACTTGTTATTAGTTGTTTTAATAATAAACAGTCAGTAACTGTTACATGGACAACAATACTCCCATTTTAATACGAGTAAGACAATACTCTGATTAAGAATCTACAATGTAAACAGAGATTTTTGATTACCTTAATCCAGCTAAAGTCATAATCGAAGTAAACACTTAATCGAATTAAGACTTGAGGTAGGGATGTAACAGTATGAAACTTTCATATCACGATTATAGTGACCAAATTTATCACGATTATCAATATTATCACGTTTTGTTCAAATTAGATGAAAACGTTAAAAAAGAACTGATACACACTGAAAACGTTTCAATAAGTTTTATATTTGAAAATCAAAAACAACAAATACAATTAGCAGCTGTATGCACTTTTTTTTTTTGCATAAACATTAAATTAACATTAACATGAATCCTTAATAATAATAATAAATCACTTGTGTATATATACATATATATACACACAATGTGATTTCCGTTAGTGATCATGTGATCTTCGGTTAGGAGATCTTTCTATGCTTTTTAAAGAACATTTTTTGGGGTTGATTTCGAGTTCACATACAAACATAAATAGAATAGGCTAATTACATTTTTCTATTTTAATGTAAGACAACATTTTTCTTCAGTGATAGAAATATGATTTAAGATGGTTGTGTAAGCAAGTTTAGTTTGAAAACGGTAATCGTTACATCCCTAATGTGGAGTATTCCTATTCTAGTAGCATTACTGAAGGTGCAGTAAAGACCTTAAATCACATTATTACCGTCGAATTTTGCGACAGGATACACACGTTTGACGGCAAACAAAAGAATGGCTTCAACGCCGTCGTCTGTTTGCATGTATAGCATGACAAATAATTAACTGCACTTGAAGCTTTCAGTAAATTAAAAATGAAACACACAAAACTGTATATGGCATCATAACGAAGACGATCTATCCACCTTTTTCTTCAACGCGGAAGTAAGTCTATGGGTGAGACTTCCGGTTCATTATAGGTAAATAACGAGGAGAATAACGACGTGCAGTAAACTGTTTGCACTACAAACCAGTGTGTTCATAATTAGATAATACATTAAAAAAGTATAGAGACAACACCAACTTTCAATATCAAGCAGCAAAACGAACTGTTTTGTTCAGCTAAAAATCGCTGGACGGAGTGGAGGCAGATGAGACCGGAAGCCAGACCCATAGAATGGCCGCCCCTATTTTTACGACAAAAAAAGGTGGATATGTTTATACGTGAAATTCCAGAGGGGACGTCGGATGGCGTCGCGTGGTGACGTAATGACGTGTGCCATTAATCGAACTACGTAGCTACTATAACATGTAAAACGGGAACATGAAAAGAATATTCTAAAATCAACTCATGTAAACAGCTTAATCATAATATTGTCTTATTTAGAATAAGGTAAATAATTAGATTACTGATGTCCATGTAAACGTAGTCAGTGACATCTACAGCATTGATTTTCTGCGCAGTAATCATTCTTCGGCTGTTCCAATCTTTTCTATGTATGGCAATGAATACTAAACAGATCGCAGCACGGCGAAGCACTATCAGCCTATTAGATAGCACGAGCTCTTGAAATGCGCCTGTGCCATCCTGATAGGATGTTCATACAATATGACCCGTGGCTATTATAAGACTTATCTCTAAAGCCATTTATCACACACTTGCACTGATTGCGAGGATCTGGCACCCTCAACGAGAGAGGACAAATTGCCCTGGACAGACCTAATCTGTGAAAAATAACACACTGCGTGATTACAATGCATCCGGTTCCCTCTAGTTGAATACAATTACGCTTGATAAATGCCTCCACAAAAACAAATAACTGCCACAGTTGCATCGTTTGCAGGGTTGTTTATTCTCAACATTCGCCACAGGGCGGCGCACTTTTGATGAACAGGCCCCATAATGCCCATAACGGAGCGCAGATGGCATCTGAACACTAGTGTACAACAGTTTAGATACATAAAAATGCAATTCAAAATTATTGCAACAAATATCAATTAAAACATATGGATGTGACAGACGGATTTGACAAACATTTTCTCTAGTATGCCTTTGCAAAAAAACAACAACAACATACATAAACGGTTAAAGTGTCTGCCCACATATTGGTTTAAAAATATATTCATAAAAAAATGGCACATTTCTGTATGTACATACTCTCCTCGCATATTCTATCGATCTATGGGCTGGCATTTAGTTTAAAAACAAAAAACCAACAACAGCATGTCCAGTTTAAGGAGTTTTCACAATATCTGAACTAAAGGCAGATATATATATATATTAAAAAAAAATTAACAGAACACAGACCTGAGTGTGAGAAAGTCTTCTGAACTGGTGGTCCTGCTAGTAATGCATAAAACACACTCTCAAAAAATCAGGAGAGTTTAATTTAGTGTAGTTAAAATGAGCAATCGACACCTGTGGAATCACATTCAGAAGCTTAAAGTCTTGTGCTCTCTACTGGCAGTTCTAGATGAGATTTCCACAGACTGGCTGTTGTCATTGTTCATAAAGGTTTAAACATAGCCTAGAGCTATGAGTTTATTTGAAGACTTTATGGAAATCTGATTGCCGGGAGTCGGGACTCTTCAATTGTAATCACCCCCACCGGTACCTCTGCAATATGTAGAAGCCTTACAGCAATATTTCTAAGTTTAGCTGCTTAGCCGAGTCCACAACTTTGTGTGATTACAGAGCTTCACTGATTGTCGGGTCATCCTGGCAGTGGGTGACATAGTAGTCATGAACATACATCAGAACTGCAATAGGTTGACCAATAATGAGCGAGAGCCACACAGCAGCATTTCCATAATTACCACGAAGAAACCTGGCCACAAACCATGCCAGTGGGAGCTGAAAGAAATATTTATTTTAAAGTCAACTGTAAAAAAGTACTGACAGAAAAAAGATAATTAGATAATTTACACAAAAATATTTTTTGTAAGAAAATTAATGCAATTAGTTTTTTTTGTTTTTCTTCGTATCAAAAATTCATACCTGTGCCATCATGCCCATAAATGCCCACAGTCTGAACATCCTGAGAGGGACACTGACCAGGTACTGCAGATAGACATTTTATTACATTTTAACATTTGTGCATTTTAAACCTGCAGTTATCAAAGCTAATTCACTGAAGAAGTGAGTCATCTGACTGATTCAGTTCATTATTCAGAATGAGTCATGTGTTCAACTGAGTCTGATTCAACAAATGACTCATTGACTTTTATCATTATTTACTCGCCCTCACTGCCACTGCAAAGCTGCATTTGTTTCCGTCGAACACAAAAGTTGAAATATTTAAAGACTGAACTACAGGTCCTTTTAGGGCTGAACAGACCCGTCACTGTATACCAAGCATTGCCTAAGAATTCTTTAAAATGCCTCTTTTTGTGTTTGACAGAAAACATAACTGCATACATGTTTAAAATGACATGAAGATGAAATAGTAACATTTTTACTATTAATTTAAAAAGAACCACACCAACCGAGTGATTCATTTGAATTCACTCATTCATTTAAAATGAAAGGACAATGCAATAGAAAGTTAATTTCTTACCACCAATACTTAGCTCAAAACTCATAATATATTTGACCCTGGACCACAAAACCAGTCAATTTATACATAATCTGAAAGCTGAATAAATAAGCTTTCCATTGGTGTATGGTTTGTTATGATAGGACAATATTTGGCCGAGATACAACTATTTGGAAATCTGGAATCTGAGGGGGCAAAAAAATGAAAATACTGAGAAAATTGCCTTTAAAGTACCAGTGACGCTCTTCGCAAGCATGATACCTAATTCAAATTAGTTTGTTAATATTGACGGTAAGGAGGGAAATTTACTTAATATCTTCATGGAACATGATCTTTACTTAATATCCTAATGATTTTTGGCATAAAAGAAAAATCGGTAATTTTGACCCATACAATGTATTTTTGGCTATTGTTGAAATATACCCCAGCGACTTAAGACTGGTTTTGTGGTCCAGGGTCACAATATAGTTGTTAGATGCGGTTTTAATATCCCCAAAGAGCCTAGTGCTTTGAACTGTGGTTACATGAACTGGTGACTCATTCTTTTAAAAATTAAAAGAGTGGACAGTGCAATAATTTTTTTGTCAATATATTATTTAGCTCAATTCATATACAATATACATATTTGTTGTAGCACTGCCGTTTTAAATCCTGAAGAGTGGAGCACAAAACTCTGTCTTGTTATAGCGACTCTCAATTCACACCAGGAAATACAAAATCACAACATCGAAATGTTGCTTAAGTACTGAAGGGTTGATCACTTGTGTCCTTTAATTAGATGCTTAACCTCTAGTTCACTCCAGGAATCTTGAAACACTGACCTTCCTACCTGTTATCGCTCACTAGATCAGCACATCAGCTCTAAATAAATAAGCCCTTTTTAAAATTTCAGCGTATCTTTACACCTCTGGTTTTAGATATTTGTGAGACGAAACTTCACTCTCCATCTGAGTCTTTACTGTGATCCTGGGTCCGGTTCTGAGGCGTCCTGTGAAGGTCAATGTTTTTTAATAAGACTGTTAAGAATACTATCTGCCTGCACCTGCGGACTGGACACATCTTCCTCCCTGATTCCTCCCTCTCTCTCTCCCTTCCTCCAGCTCAGCTCACAGCTTATCACAGAGAACAGCAGCCTGATAGGCGCCTGTTCTTCCTCATCCCTCCGTTCTGACCTTCATCTTCTCTGAAGAGCGGTGGCTACCAGCCAAACACCGGGCACCTGCTTCTGAGTCAGGGAAATGAGGCTGCCTCGGGAGTGGAGTACATCTAGAATTTTACAAATTATTCTAGAATACACAGCTGCTTCAGAGAACAGCTGCTTGCTGCAACGCCCAAAGAGACCAAAGAGTTTTTATTTTTTAGTACATTTACAGTGGTGTGAAAAAGTGTTGCCCCCCTTCCTGATTTCTTATTTTTTTGCATGTTTGTCACACTTTAATGTTTCAGATCATCAAACTAATTTAAATATTAGTAAAAAGATAAGTGAACACAACATGCAGTTTTTAAACAGAAGGTTTTTATTATTAAGGGAAAACAAAATCCAAAACTACATGGCCCTGTGTGAAAAAATGTTTGCCCCCTAAACCTAATAACTGGTTGGGCCACCCTTAGCAGCAACAACTGCAATCAAGCATTTGCAATAACTTGCAATGAGTCTGTTACAGCGCTGTGGAGGAATTTTGGTCCACTCATCTATGCAGAATTGTTGTAATTCAGCCACATTGGAAGGTTTTCGAGCATGAACTGCCTTTTTAAGGTCATGCCACAGCATCTCAGTCAGATTTAAGTCCGGACTTTGACTTTGCCACTCCAAAATCTTAATTTTGTTTTTCTTGAGCCATTTAGAGGTGGACTTGCTGGTGTGTTTGGATCATTGTCCTGCTGCAGAACCCAAGTTCGATTCAGCTTGAGGTCACGAACAGATGGTTGGACATTCTCCTTCAGGATTTTTTTGTTAAACAGCAGAATTCATGGTTCCATTATCACAGCAAGTCTTCCAGGTCCTAAAGCAGCAAAACAGCCCCAGACCATCAAACTACCACCACCATATTTTACTGTTGGTATGATGTTCCTTTTTTGAAATTGCAGTGTTACTTTTACGCCAGACGTAATGGGACTCACACCTTCCAAAAAGTTCAACTTTTTTCTCGTCAGTCCACAGAGTATTTTCCCAAAAGTCTTGGGGATCATGAAGATGTTTTCTGGCAAAACTGAGACAAACCTTTATGTTATTTTTGCTCAGCAGCAGTTTTCGTCTCGGAACTCTGCCATGCAGACCATTTTTTCCCAGTCTCTTTCTTATGGTGGAGTCATGAACACTGACCTTAATTGAGGCAAGTGAGGCCTGCAGTTCTTTGGATGTTTTTGTGGGGTCTTTTGTGACCTCTTGGAAGAGTCATCGCTGTGCTTTTGGGGTAATTTTGGTCGCCCGGCCACTCCTGGGAAGGTTCTCCACTGGTCCATGTTTTTGCCTTTTGTGAATAATGGCTCTCACTGTGGTTTTTGCTGGAGTCCCAAAGCTTTAGAAATGCTTTATAACCTTTTCCAGATTGATAGATCTCAATTACTTTCTTTCTAATTTGTTTCTGAATTTCTTTGAATCTCAGCATGATGTCTAGCTTTTGAAGATCTTTTGGTCTACTTCACTTTGTCAGGCAGGTCCTATTTAAGAGATTTCTTGATTGCGAACAGGTGTGGCAGTAATAAGGCCTGGGTGTGGCTAGAGAAATTGAACTAGGCTGTGATAAAACAAAGTGTTTAACAGGGGGGGGCTAACATTTTTTCACACAGGGCCATGTAGTTTTGGAATTTGTTTTCCCTTAATAATAAAAAACCTACATTTAAAAACTGCATGTTGTGGTTACTTGTGTTATCTTTGACTAATATTTACATTTGTTTGAAGATCTGAAACATTAAAGAGTGACAAAAATGCAAAAAAATAAGAAACCAGGAAGGGTGCCAACACATTTTCACACCACTGTATATGTCACTTTTTTTGTTGTTGCGACTTGGGAGTGAAGGTACTATTGTGATGTTAATACCTTCATTACTTTTATAATACTTTCTTTCCCATCCTCCTATGCAAAGACATCTGAATGTATACTATCATTCAAAACTTTTGGGTCAGTACTTTTTTTAAATTTTTTTTTAAGAAATTAATATTCAGTAAGGAAGCATTAAATTAATCTAAAGTGAGAGTAAAGACATTTATAATGTTACCAAAGGTGTCTATTAAATAAATGTCTGTCTTGGAACTTTTTCCCTTTATCAACTAATCCTATAAAAGATGGTACAAAAAATATTAAGAACCACCGGTTTTCAACATATCATTTGATTAAAAAACTGATAGAATGATTTCTGTAGGATCAGGTGACACTGAAGACTGGAGTAGTAGAGTAAACAGCGGTTGCACATTCAGCTTTGCTATCACAAGAATAAATTACATTGTTAGGTATGTATGCAGAGATATTCAAATTTAGTTGACACCAATAAGCCATTAATTATTTTCATGTTACGGCTGATAACGGGGTAAATGGCTGATATTAAAATGGGGTGTTTTGTCTAAAAGAAATTAAAACACAAAAAAACTAGGGCTGTCGAATGATTAATCGCAATTAATTGCATCTAAAGTAAAAGTTTGTTTACTAAATATATGTTGTGCACAGTGTACAGTTATTTTGTGATATCTAAATACAACACACACACACACACCACACACCACAGAAGTGTATCCAATAAAATAGAATGTCGTGGAAAAGTTTTATTTCAGTAATTCAACTCAAATTGTGAACTCGTGTATTAAATAAATTCAATGAACACAGACTGAAATAGTTTAAGTCTTCGGTTCTTTTAATTATGATGATTTTGGCTCAAATTGAACAAAAACCCACCAATTCACCATCTCAAAAAATTAGAATACTTCATAAGACCAAAAAAAAAAAACATTTGTAGTGAATTGTTGGCCTTCTGGAAAGTAATGTTCATTTACTGTACATGTACTCAATAATTGGTAGGGGCTCCTTTTGCTTTAATAACTGCCTCAATTCGACGTGGCATGGAAGTGATCAGTTTGTGGCACTACTGAGGTGGTATGGAAGCCCAGGTTTCTGTGACAGTGGCCTTCAGCTCATCTGCATTTTTTGGTTCGCTTGTTTCATTTTCCTCTTGACAATTCACCATAGATCTCATGGGGTTCAGGTCTGGTGAGTTTGCTGGCAGTCAAGCACACCAACACCATGGTCATTAACCAAACTTTTGGTGCTTTTGGCAGTGTGGGAGGTGCCAAATCCTGCTGGAAAAATGAAATCAGCATTTTCAAAAAGCTGGTCGGCAGAAGGAAGCATTAAGTGCTCCAAAATGTCTTGGTAAATTGGTGCAGTGACATTGGTTTTCAAAAACACAATGAACCAACACCAGCAGATGACATTACACCCTAAATCATCACTGACTGTGGAAACTTAATACTGGACTTTAAGCAACTTGGGCTATGAGCTTCTCCCCCTTCTTCCAGACTCTAGGACCTTGGTTTCCAAAGGAAATACAAAAAACTGGCTCTCATCTGAAAAGAGGACTTTGGACAGGGGTCAACAGTCCCGTCTCTTATCCTTAGCACAGGTTTAAGACGCATTGACATTGTCTGTGTTTCAGGAGTGGCTTAACAAGAGGAATATGGCAACTGTTGCCAAATTCCTTGACACGTCTGTGTGTGGTTGCTCTTGATGCATTGACCCCAGCCTCAGTCCATTCATTTTTGAAGTTCACTCAAATTCTTGAATCGTTTTGCTTGACAATCCTCATAAGGGGGGGGGGGGGGCTGAGTTCTCTCGGTTGGTGTGCATCTGTTTCTTCCACCCTTTTTCCTTCCGATCAACTTTCTGTTAACATGCTTGGATACAGCTTTCTGTGAACAGCCAGCTTCTTTGGCATGAGTGTTTATGGCTTACCCTCCTTGTGAATGGTGTCAATGATTGTCTTCTGGACAACTGTCATATCAGCAGTCTTCCCCATGATTGTGTAGACTAGTGAACCAAACTGAGAGACCATTTGAAGGCTCAGGAAACCTTTGCAGGTGTTTGAGTTGATTAGCTGATTGGCATGTCACCATATTCTAATTTGTTGAGATGTGAATTGATGAGTTTTTGTTAAATGTGAGCCAAAATCAAAAAATTAAAAGAACCAAAGACTTCTTAAATCAATGCACACAAGACGGAAAGTAGTTTATTATACAGAAGAGTTTGTTCACAATTTGATGTGAAATTACTGGAAATAAATGAATTTTACAACGACATTCTAATTATTGAAGATGGCACCTGTTTATAGAGAGATGATGAGAATTTATTTAACTATAAACATTTTTAATTATGCTATGGGTATGCTTTATACATAAATATAACACGTACACCAAACATTTCTTATGTAACCTTGTATTTGGATGGTGAATTAAATCCTTGACAGCCCTAAAAAACAAATAAAATCAATGGTTGAAAGGCTACACACTGAATTTGATTTTTACATTTTTTTTGAGATTTGCTCAAGTTTATTTAACTGTTATTGAAAGGGATCCTTTGATGCGATTACATTTTTTCTTTCTCTTTGAAGGTTACAAGCTGTCGGTGCAGAAAGAAACTCTGGAAAGTGGCCAAGGAAAGTTCAAATCCAAAGAGATATTCTTTATTAAAAGTTAAGAGTCAGCCACACCTAACTAAAACGGCTCGTTCTAACACGCCCCCACATTTCTATGTCACTGTGTGGGAAGATTTGAATAACGCCGCCCAAATGTTCAAGCCAACAAATCACGCAAAGAAAGAAGGCGTAACTTATTCTCGCTGTAATATTGTTGTTGCCGCCACCGCCATGTGTGAAGATGCTGTGTTTCGTTGTGAAAGTGAACTACTTTGTTTGGCCTTCCAAAATGAGGACGATATCCGCTTCATCATGCAGCAGTGAAGCAGTCGTCACAGTGGTCAGGGAGTCCAGACCACTCATACAAGTTGTGGTTGCCGCAAGCCGCCTGCAGCTCCTCATCAGAACCGCGGCCGCGCCATTTCAAGCCACCGGCCCCTTGATCATCAGAACCCGGGCCTTTGCTCACTCATCCTGACGGCGTTACACTCTGCCACCGGCCGGCGATCACTCTAGCCCACGTGTGTGACGCGTGTTTTTTTGTGAAAGCGAAAATACTTTGTTTGGGCTTCCAAAAGAGGACAACGACTAAAAATCAGTGGTTAAGTTTTATTTACAACACCGTTCAAGAACAGTTCAACCCAAATATTCAGATATGTGTGGCTGCACATTTTAGGACTGTTTCCTGATCCTGGAAGAGTAGATGCCGGCTTTTCTGACTCACAGACTGCAAGTATGTTTTTATATTTAAATTTGCCACCGATGATTCAAAGTGAGTTTTGGGCAGTGTAGAGTAGCAATTGTAGTTTGTCATTTCTCCGATCACAAATATAGACATGCAATGCGATTGCAAAGCAACGTGTAATAAGACAGTATAAGTCATTATAATCCATCATTTTTGTCCCCACTGGATGCAACAAATGCTCGTTTATAATGGGTTTTAATGTTTTATTCTTTTCTCGTCGCTCCGGCCAGACAGGGCATCACAGTACAGTGAGGGGCGTAACATTTCCCTCACACGCTTAAGGTATTCGGCCAATCAAAACGCACTAGATAGCTGGCCAATCAGAGCACACTCCCTCGCTTTTCAGACAGATGAGTTTTGTAAAAATTGACGCGTTTCAGAAAGGGGGGGTATAGAGGAGAAACAATAATGTACGGTATGTGGAAAATAATGTTTTTTTAACCTTAAACCGCATAAAAAATACATAAAATAATGTTCTTTTTAGCAGCATCATTGACCCGTGTAAAGGCTAGGGTAGGCGATTCGGAAAAGGCTAGCAATGCAAGTAGCTTTGAAAGCAAAGATTCCCACCCATGCATAATCCACACAAAATTCAGCCCCCCGCCTCCTATAAAACACAAGACTGTGCACAGGCCGACCAGATGGCTAACACGACGACACGATGAGAGACGGCGTGGTGGAGGATTGAATGACCTTGTCAGATACCTACATACAGTGGGGAAAAGAAGTATTTAGTCAGCCACAAATTGTGCAAGTTCTACCACTTAAAAAGATGAGAGAGGCCTGTTATTTTCATCATAGGTATACCTCAACTCTGAGAGACAAAATGAGAAAAAAAAAATCCAGAGAAAGCACATTGTAGGATTTTTAAGAATTAATTGGTAAATTCCTCAGTAAAAAAAGTACTTAGTCACCTACAAACAAGCAAGATTTATGGCCCTCAAAGACCTGTAACTTCTTCTTTAAGAGGCTCGTCTGTCCTCCACTCGTTACCTGTATTAATGGCATCTGTTTAAACTCGTTATCGTATAAAGAACCTGTCCACACTCAAACAGTCACACTCCAAAATCCCACCATGCCAAGACCAAAGAGCTGTCAAAGGACACCAGAAACATAATTGTAGACCTGCACCAGGCTGGGAAAACTGAATCTGCAATAGGTAAGCAGCTAGGTGTGAAGAAATCAACTGTGGGAGCAAATATTAGAAAATGGAAGACATACAAGACCAATGATAATCTCCCTCGAACTGGGGCTCCACGCAAGATCTCACCCAGTGGGGTCAATAATGATCACAAGAACTGTGAGCAAAAAATCCCAGAACCACACGGGGGGAATGACCTGCAGAGAGCTGGGACCAAGTAACAAAGGCTACCATCAGTAACACACTGCGCGCCAGGGACTCAAATCCTGCAGTGCCAGACGGGTCCCCCTGCTTAAGCCAGTACATGTACAGGCCCATCTGAAGTTTGCTCGAGAGCATTTGGATGATCCAGAAGAGAATTGGGAGAATGTCATATGTCAGATGAAACCAAAATAGAACTTTTTGTTAAAAACTCAACTTGTTGTGTTTGGAGGAGAAAGAATGCTGAGTTACTTCCAAAGAACACCATACCTACTTTGAAGCATGGGGGTGGAAACATCATGTTTTTGGGGCTGTTTTTCTGCAAAGGGACAGGACGACTGATCCGTGTAAACGAAAAAATGAATGAGGCCATGTATCGTGAGATTTTCAGTGAAAACCTCCTTCCATCAGCAAGGGCATTGAAGATGAAACGTGGCTGGTGGGTCTTTTCAGCATGACAATGATCCCAAACACACCGCCCGGTCAACGAAGGAGTGGCTTCGTAAGAAGATTTCAAGGTCCTGGAGTGGCCTAGCCAGTCTTGAGATTTCAACCCCATAGAAAATCTTTGGAGGTAGTTGAAAATCCGTGTTGCCCAGCGATAGTCCCAAAATATTACTGCTCTAGAGGAGATTTGCATGGAGGAATGGGCCAAAATACCCGCAACAGTGTGTGAAAACCTTGTGAATACTTACAGAAAACGTTTGACCTCTGTCATTTGCCAACAAAGGGTATATAACAAAGTAATGAGATGAAATTTTGTTATTGACCAAATACTTATTGTCCACCATAATTTGCAAATAAATTCTTTTAAAAAAATCCTTCAATGTGATTTTCTGGATTTTTTTTTTTTTTCATTTTGTCTACATAGTTGAGGTTACTATGATGAAAATTACAGGCATCTCTTTCTTTTTAAGTGGGGAGAACTGCCCAATGGTGTGACTAATATTTTGGCCCCATGTCTCATCACCGGTGAGAAAACATTACAGTACAAAGCACATTATATTACAATAATAACGCCTTCCATTCTCGCTCGGTCTGCAGTAGCATAACGGAACGTGCTGATGACGCATCATGTCTGTGTGAACGGGGTGCACGGAGGTATGCAAATACATGACAGGCAGGTAGGATAGCCTAATTTAATCTTCGGACCGAAGATTTTGATTGGACGAACATTTTATGGTCCTAAGCCTTCCACAGACGATATAAATACATATAAATTTAGACCACTTAACTTAGTGATTGCTATCGGGATGTGAAGATAATTTCAACCAGCATACATTTCACCATTTTGTTAGTTTATGCTTTGGAGTATTTCAATGGTATAATAGTAAACCAAAGTAATATTCTTTGTTTTAGTAAACACACTAGCTTAGGAAGATCGCAGTGGTGGTTTGCTATTGCTCGTCAGAAATAGCACATTCAAATGGAGAAAAATAATTCAACAGGTCGTTATGCTGCTCAGGACGTGAACTTCATTCGGCCATGACCGACAGAATATTTAAACACACCAAGCATGAGATTTATGCACATCGCATCGGGGGAAAAAACGCAGAGTGTGGAAAACACAGCTGATGGCTCAGTAACTTCCAGCACCTATTTCAGCCAGCGGCTCTGGTAAAAGTGCCTTGGAAAACAGGAGAGAGAAGCAATAAACTAACAGTCAGTGGGAACTGTAAATAACCATATATTCTCGCCGCGACAGAGATCACATATATTAGTCTCGCTCAATAGTCTCTGGGGTTTACCGGTCCAGTATGTCGTATTTCATCTCGCCTCCAACACTGTTGCGGTTCTCTTCAAAAAAAACCCTCCGTTCACTCACGGAGGCCACCACTTGTGTTACGGGCAATTATTCAGTTTTGACAGAAGTAGTTATTGTTACGAGTTGCTAAAAGAAACCCAGTGTCCAATCCATATGAGACTTAAAATAAAAAACTCTAAAATGAATGGAAGAGGCAAGAGATGAATATAAACCAGAATGACTGCATTTTTATTAAGTATCAAACGCAGTATGGTGTGAAATTGGTACCTCTAGCTGCATAAATAAAGCTTTTTTTTTTTTTTTTTTAAAGAGAATAACTGTAAAGAGCTCTCACCACCAGTTAACGGTGAATTCCGCCGATCTCCAAAACTCATAGCTAAGTCCACAAAGGTCATTGAGGAATGGAAAAACATAGCAGAAAATCAGCCAGATGAGATGGTTTGGGGCATAGTATAAATGAGATATCAGTTTTCATTCCATCATCGACGTTTCTGGCTCAATTCTCATCAAAAACAACAGATCTAGTGAAAAATCGAACACAGGGTTTATGTTTCTCTTCTTGAGGAGGCAGTTAGTGTAGTTGGTGAAACTACTGCTAGCTAAGCAGAGCTCTGTCATTCTACTGTAGTCCATTTCCTGCAAAATCAAAACCGGTTACGGAATTAAATAAAAGCGCTTCTTTTTAACGGACTGGAAAAAAACAACGACGTAAGCACTTTGAAGCCAACCCTGCAATGCTCATTGAAATATTAATCGAATGATGCACGCAGATCCACTGAAAGAACATTAGATATGAAATATGACATGAAAACCGCAGGTGTGATGTGATTACCAAATGCACTGTGATGCTCACCTGCTGCGTTAAACCAACCAATAACTGGGTGAGGAGCAACTGCAAGACAAGCAAAACTTTTGATTTCTCACAAAATATAAAACGAAAACGTTAACAATTCGGTGTACGAAGAAATTTGTGGGTTTGTGTTATTTTGGGTGTGAATTAAATGTGTAATTTGCAACAGTTATAACTGGAAGTAATGCCCTAACAAGAAGCACTTTCATAAATAAAAATAACCCTCATATATTCCTGCCATGGCTCCCGGCAGTTGTTTGCAAACAATGAGCTAATTCTCATGATTTATTGCCATTTGCAGATTTAGACAAGAATGCAATATTCACAAAATAAACAAGGCATAATATACAGTGAAAACAATCTGGTAGTACAACTTATCAATGTAATGAAGAACTGTAATGAAGAGCAAGAACTGCCAATACTGTCAGGAAATAGGTCTATGCCAATTGCCTACCATCTCAAAGAGCCTCCTGAGCAGAAATCCCATTCGGATGGATTCAGAGCGGGGAAAATTGAGCTCATAGCACAGGGTTGGAGCAAAAACAAAATAATATATATCTGAAAAACACAAGGCAAAATACTAACTACAAGTTCTCCGGTCATCTGAAGTCATAGTATTTGACACTGTTAAAATTGTTTTAAATATCATGAAAGTAAAACATTTGGTGACTAGACTGTAAGGCACAGCTCACCCCTGAGAGAGAGATTTCCTGGGTAAGACACATGCGACTGCATACGGCTGGACACAGATGGAGATGATGGACCTAAAGAACACAGAAACTGTCAAGAGATAAACAAATCTGCTTCTGAAGTCATTTAAACTGGATGTTCAGATAAAGAATGAGGTCTCTGCAACTCACACAAGCATTCACTGCAAAACATATTGAACTGTCGACCAAACACCAAGGACATCATTAAAACAATTATATTAAACTTGATCTCATAACCAGTCCCTCCAGGATTTTGCAGTCTTGCAATAACAAGAATTAAAGGGACAGTCCACCCAAAAATGAACTGCCATCATTTACTCACCTTCGTGTCATTCCAAATCTGTATGCCCTTTTTTTTGTGGAACATAAAAGATGATATTTTGAAGAATGTTGGTAACTAAACCGTTTACGGTAGTCATTGACTTCCATAGAGATTTTTTTTTCCATTTGGAAGTCAATGGCTAATGTCAATTGTTCGGTTACCAACATTCTTCAAGAAAGAAACTCAGAGGTTTGGAACAACGTGAGAGTGAGTAAATGATGACAGGATTTTCATTTTTGGGTGAACTAGCTTGCATCGTTGTCTTATTTCTGCAACCTTTTCTGCAAAAATGTTAAAGGTGCCATAGAATGCATTGATACAATATTTTAAATTGTTCTCCGATATCTACATATAAAGGTATGCGGCTTAGTTAAGGGCAAAAAATCTCCAGAAACGGTTTTACACGTCCATTTACAACGCTAGGATTTGTCCCTAGAATGAAATGGTCTGTTTTTACCTTATTTAGAAGGGTCATGAATAATAATGTTGAGCTCTGCTCTGATTGGCTGTTCTACAGTGCCGCTCATTTCAGTAGTTCACACAGCAGGAAGGAAAAGCAGGAAAAATATTTCAATACGGTCTCTCGCAGTTATATCGTTGGGTAATTAAACTGTATATAAAATGTGGGCATCAGGCAGCCGCTATTAATATGTGGGGCATTAAAACTGCTTTCGAATACACGATGGCTTTTTATTTCACTTTCGAGATTCGCGATCACACGTACTCTGTTAAGCAGTACTTACCAAACATTTTACAAGATCAGATGCTTGTCAGGGGTGCTCAGGATCTGTAAATCATTCGACATCATCCTCAGTCATCTCTCCTTACTTGCTAATATCTACTGGAACCAGGCTACCGCTAGCAAGCAGTATCCATGGCCCTTTGTGAGCTCGCATTATTGTATTAGAAGCGTATTGTTTTGCCGTAGATCTTTGATAAGGGACAGACCCAACCCTTCCTGCTACATCAATACCTGCACAGACCTAGACATAATTATTCGCTATTATCCTCGCTGCTCGTCACAATACCTGCAGAATTTGAGATGGGCTGGCAGGTTTCTGCTGGAGGCTGGCACAGAACAGGCGGGTTCTGCAAATGTGGGGGGTAACTATTAGTGATCCGACTAACTCACAGCTCGGTGTTTGTCTGATCGCTATGTTTCAGTGGATCTTTGCCATGCACGAGATGTACATAAGGAGGACATCAATGGTGTTTGAGGCGTCACGTATGTCATTTCCATGTACTAACGGTTCATTATTAAACTATGCCAAGGTAAATAGTTTTCCATTCTATGGCACCTTTAACCTGTGTCTAACACTATTCTACATAATTATGAAGATTTTTATACGGGGTCACTAATTGCCTTTTTTACATTTTATTACATAAACACATAAGGATCATTGGTAGCTTTTCACTGCAAAACAACACACAAAAATTGCTGCAAATACTAAAATTTTTGATAAAAAGGGGTACAGATAATTCAGTTATTTTGGGCTTCAAATATCTGAAAAAAAATCCTATGAAATCCTGATGGGACTGTATAACTTATGAACAACCTCTTAAACTTTAGTTTATGTATTAACAAACATTAACATAACATTTTCATCTGCCTTTTTCAGTACAAACTGGAAATCATTCATTGTAGCAGGATCGTTGCTAAAATTCACATGGCCCAGAAACAATTTTTATGGATGGGGCCCCCTAATTACTGTACCAGGGCCAGATCAAAGTCTGTATTGCAGCATTGTGTTTATTGTAAACTCGTCTTATAATAGCCAACGGGGGCGACAAATATGACATCTCAGTTTTGGACATATAATGCACTACAGTACATATACTGAACTATAAATATATACGCATTTCATACCCTTCATACTGCTACACGTAATGTTTGATGAGAGGTGGATGTATTTACTCACATGAAAGAGATCTGGAAAGGCTGCGGGCCTTCACTTGTGTTCTCTCTCTGCACCACCTATTAACATCCTTATATGAGTACAGTTTCAAAAACAGGATGGTGTAGACTCCCAAAGCAAATGCCCCTCCAACTGCATAAAAGGACACAATGACAGAGAGATGCCATTAGATAGACTTATTCAACATAAATAGAACTTGTTTCTTTCTTTTAATACCCGAATATAGGAGGAACACAAGACATTTGTACACTTCCATCACAACACCACAGCATGCCCCCTTTCACAGGTTCATAACTCAGTCACATGACCCAGCACGTCCAGACTCATAGCTCATCACCACTGTAGCGTACACAGACCTGGCTCACACCTTCTCCCTCTACCACTGCTTTATCAATAGTAACCATATGTTGGGTGGAAATGGTCCATGCAGGGGCTCTGGAGTGCGTCTATGCTCTAGAGAGATGGACTCAAGGGCTGTAGGCCCTGACGGCCCCTGAAATGACCTGGCTGTCTGGTACAGGAGCAGTGTGCGCGGTACTAGGCTGACAGATGGAGGCACATTTTCACCTCCCATGGTGCAAACAGATGAGAGCGGACAGAAGAGCCAGTGAAAGTTGTAGTATGGGGAAGAGGAAGTGAGGGAATATATTTTCTAATAAAATGCATCATCACTGAATTTAGATTTCAATATTTGAAATGGCTAAATATATCAATCTATCACTAATAAGGACACAATGAGGGTCAGACTCAAACCTGCATCTACTGCTTGAGAACCATTGATAACCATTAGGCTGTGGCTCTAATCCAAGGATTTGTTTACTGAATAAAAACACAATTCACATGCCAACTGAGCCCATGAGATCTGAATGCTTGTATAACGGTGGATTAGTTCAGTTTGTAAATCATAATTTGGTGCCCAATTATTTCTGCAAAGCTGGATCACTAATAACATGACATATTACAGTCAATATTAATGCAACAACAAACAAAGCTTCTTTTTTTGTGTGCTGATGATGGCCTAGAAAAACAAGTATGACATTAGGGATGCACATATACATTTTTAAAACTTATATGTACATTTAAAAACTTAAAATTGAAAAAATCACATTTGTATTAAAAAAAAACTTATATTATTATATATATATATAATACTAATATAGCTTAATATTAATTGTTAGTAATTAAAATTTGTGTTTTGTACAGTAACCAATAAATTGCTGATATTTAAATTATACACTATTTTTGTTAAATAAAAAAACTACAATCAATCATTTTAAAATGACACAATTGAATTTCAAGTATTTATTCATCATTTAAATTTTTTTTATACAGTACTGAAAATTAAATCTCATTTATATGCGTGTTTGTGTACATGTTGTATTGTGTACACAATGTACTATTAAAAGTGTACACATAATGCAGTCTCACCTGGTGTAATAGATGGCAGCTTCAACACAACCACCATCGGAAAACACAAGATGACTGTTAAATTAAAGATGTAGATCAGCAGGCCGACCTTCTCACTGATCGACCCCTGGAAAACACAATGAGGAAACATTTAACAGCACAATACAAGTACACGTACAATACAAACAACATTATAACATAACAATTCGCATTTGCTGCACATAAAAATGCATCTCCTCTCTAAAAGCCCTACACTTTATTTTTTATGCAAGTCTTACACAACATCAGCAAAATGCCTGAACTCTTTATAAGTTCATTCAGTTTCAATTCAGTTAGTTGAGTAAATGTGCCGATACTTTGCAAGCCCTCTCAAATATGCCAGGCTTTTTAAAATGCAATGAATCAAATTTGCCTTTTAAATTGACCTCTTCACAACTCCACAACGTAATTCCAAATGCCAAATTATACTGTGTAAAGTGACTGAACCACTATATTTTTTATGACAATGGCTTTATTCATTATGATAAACTGATTAAATGTATAAATGTAAATGGCTTTTGAACTCACCATGGCTAGTTTTCTCTCGGTGTACAACGCCACAAATATAAAAACATTCGAAACTGTAAGCAAAGAGTTGTTATAATGTCAAATATTATCTTCTTTAAAAAAAAAAAAAAAGCAAAGTTCACCAGTCAGTTTCAGTAATAAAAGCATTTTTGCAGGGTGTAGTGAAACAGAAGAGGGTCAAAATTGTACCCTCAGGATGAACCTTACAACAGGGCAGACAGCCAGCACACACATAAACACACTCACAGCAGTCATACATTGAACAATCACACCACCTGCTACAAACAAGACACAATCGCCTGCCGCACTATAATGATTGAGGGTTAAAAAGCAATTGCATACTTCTCTGTTTTTGACATGCAAAATTATACACACAATCTACATCTAAGTAGATTAACAATGGGAGCGAAGTATTTTGACAATCTGCAAATCAAATTTTTTTTTGCATTATTTGAATGTGGGAGTGTTGTCTGCCCACCTAATTTTAATAGTTTCCCTGTCTGGACTACAAAAGAAAAGGCTAATCTGGGAAATATATGCTAATCTTCCCTTAAAATACATACCAATGACCAGGCATGCAGCAGGCCAGCTATAAGGGTCCTTGAGGAACAATGACACCACTTGAATGGGGTCCACCAAAATGCCATACCTACGACACACAAACCAGAAATGTTTCCCAAACCTTTAAATGTCTAAATATTTATAAATGATTACACATAGGACACAACATGTTTCTTTTCCTCTACTGGTCTCTTGTTCTAAACCACTGACTATTTGCGGCAGTTTCTGCGGGCAGCTGTATACATACTGTCTGCAAGCAGCAGTGTGCAACATGATGACAGCATACGGTTCTCCCAGCATGGGGTTCAGTGTTTCATTCCACTCAGGGAGAGGAAGGCCTGTACACTTATCAAACAAACCCTATAGACTCATCTTCATCGGCATGACACTCAAAACATAGAGAGAGACGAACTGCAGAGAATGTGTTTTAACACTTTTGTGTTCATTCGACGCCTGCTCAATGGGGATGCTTGAGATAAAGGTCGTTGTTTGAGAACGTTTGAGGACTGCTGTTCCTATTCTCGGAGACACTTTGAACTCCAGAGCAACGTATGACAGAAGAATTAATACAAAAGTTTTTTTTTTTTGCCCACCAGACACAGTGGCTGGTGAATGGCAGCCTTTTTTCTTTTTTTTTTACTCAAAAAGAACCTTTCTACATATACATAGGAAGAATATATGAATATAATTTTATAAAATTTAATTTAAAGTTTAATACATTTATTAAATTGATATTTGACAATTTGATTTGAATATGCCCTTTTGTGCAAGACGAGTCATCAATATTTTGTTCAGTTTTCTAGCAAACAGAATAACTGCACATTTCAAGTATGTGTATTGATATCGCCAATTTTAAGAAAATAATTGTACCAAAAGCCACAAATCTCCCATTTTAAATTTCATTAAATGGAAGTAGCAACATACCTTTTCTTCCATATTGTGACGTACATGCAAGTGAAAGATTAGCAAAAAAGATAAAATGTAAGCTAGGGACTTGGTTCAATCTATCGGTTTTTGATTGGATGGAGGAAGATCTGAATGTGAGCTTGCAGTCGATTGTAAGAGAGGGGTGGGTTTTAAGTGAACTAAATGAATGGAGAAGTCCAGCATATGTGACCAGAGAGGAGATTGAGTTGAGACCATGTGTTTTAAAAAAGGTCAAATTAAAAATAAATAAATAAAACATGCATGGCTGAATCATTCAATAGATAGTGAATTTTCATTTTTTCCAGACTTTAAACTTTCAAACTGTGTGCTTTGGCTGTTTCATAAGAAAATGTATGCATACTGTATTTGTTCATACCTGAGAAGGTTTTCCAAGAACAGGCGTGCATTGCTCAAAACCTGCAAAAGAGCAGAGACTCATATTCATGGAGAAAACAAATGAAAACCAATGCAAGAATACATCACTAAGACTAGCTAAACATATCAGAACTACCAGAATAAAATCCACCAAAGATCCTTAATCACTGTCTATACACAGTTTGCAGAGATATATTGAAATTCATGTCCATAAATCTATACAGAAGTCAGACACACTTATTCATATGTATAGATAGAGAGAGAACAATGGAGAAGAAGAGGAAGAAAATGCAAATGCAAGCGGAGCCATACCACTGGAATATGAAAGAAAAAAGTCTGGCTGAAAAAAATTACAGAGGACAAAATAGAGTCATCTCAAAGCTCAGATTAACAGTATGCTGAAGAGCGTGAATGCATTCTTCATAGTTTTGAAGACAAGGACTTGGCTGGCTGTCCTCCATGTTCAGCTATTCAGCTAGTGTTTAGACTGACAAGCTGTTGTGGGCCATTTATTTTTAGGCGTCACTTGGCATTAAGTGTGTCTCCATAAACAGACACACTGATTAACGATTCTTCACATGCCACATGACTGCCACACACCATCCGACGTTACTGAATGTGTGTCATTGCAATATAATTCTGTCACTAATGTGGGGTTTCCTCTGTTAAAATTAAGTCCATTAAAGTAATAGTTCACACAAAAATGAAAACTTCTTGAAAATGTAGTCACCCTCAGGTCATCCATGATGATGTAGAGGAGTTTGTTTCTTCATCGGAACAGATTTGGAGAAATTTAGCATTCCATCACTTGCTCCCACGGAATCCTTACAGTGAATGGGTGCCATCAGAATGAGAATACAGCTGACAAAAACATCACAATAATCCCACGGTACCACCAAGCTCAGTCCATAAATGAACATCTTTTGAAGTGAAAATCTTCATGTTTGTAAGAAACAAATCATACATTCAGAAGTTTTTACCCTAATAAAAATGAGGCCAGTGTCCTAATATGGCCTGTTCACTGGAAAAAGTAATCTCGTCTCAGCATTCACAGATCAAGCACAGTTAAACACAGGCTAAACCATTCTAAACAAATATGTGGATTTTGATGTAAAAGGACAACAGGAGATAGACTTTTTCACTTATTATAGATTTTGGACTCATATTTTGTCCAGAAGCAATGGTTTAAAGTTAAAACACCGTAATGATGGATTTTTGGTTTCTTACAAGAGTTTTTTTCATTTTATCACAAGCAAGCTAATCTAGGATTGGAGTTGTGTGGAGTTCTTGTGGATTCTTGTGATGCTTTGTTCAGTTGTTTGGACTCTATTTGAAGGCACCCTCACAGCAGAGGATCACCTGCGGTGAGGCAAAGTCGATTGTAATTGCTAAATTCTCCAAATTGTTCCAATGAAGAAAAACTAATCATATCAGCTTGAGAGTAGTTTTAGTTAACATTTTCAGCAGATTTTCTCTTTCATTTAACTATGCCTTTTAAGTAGTTTTAGAGTTCCAAAGCCCCAAATATATCCAATGTCCATAATGGAGACCTATTTTAGCTTATTAGCTCTAATAAGGCTTCTACTTCATTTAGGACAGAAAGCAAACTTTTCCATGTGACTGTGTGAAACAGTATACTCTCAGAAAACAATACCATGTAAATATTTTTACAATGATCTGACAATGGAGTCTGAGCAACAGTTGGCTTCTTTACACATAAATAATATGTAACCTCCTTTTCTCTGTAACTACTCTAACATGAGAGGCAATAACAATTATTAGTAATCTTATGAAGACCTCGGAAGGGGCCCGAGAGGGATGTTTACAACCTACACTGATATCTGGGACACAGTTTTAACTAGAAGAATGGGTAGGCAAGTCCAAGCATGCAGTCCACCAGGTTTCAGCGTGTGTGACTGTTTCAGACTCACCAGCATTACACACACAAGTAGGATGGCCCCTCCCCCCCCCTGTAATTTTTGAAGCCGCTCGCAGAACTCAGCATTGATTCCTGCAACTTGTGGCAACTATAAGGAGCACACAACAGACTGACAGAAATAAAAACAGTAAGATGATTAAACTTACCAATGTTTTATAATTGCCATTTATATGGATAAAGTCATTTTATATTAGTATAAAATTCATATCGTATAACAAGGCTAAAATAATCTAAAAGGGTCATCGCCGCCCCCAAATAAAAAAAAAACACTACATAGCATCAAACACCATCACAGCAGCTTCCTAAACACCTGTTTGTTGCTATAGTGCAAATTTGTGTATTGTGTGATGAATGTCTAAAGGTTGAGCTAACCAGAATTTTGACTCGATCTAAATCTGATTTGCTTATTTCATACAGTCCTTATATTGTCTTTAATGAGTATGATGGAAGGTGCAAGCATTGGATTTAGCTGCTTTAGGTAAGACAATGGTTTTCATTCATTATTTGAAGGTGATGCCATGCTGACAGACAAACAAATCACTTAAACAACGGTCAATATGACACGAGTACAGTGACTGTGTAAAAACCAATAATAATACATAATTGTATAATTTTTTATGAGGTGTGAACATTGTGCAGTAGGTAGTATGATTATACCTGTAAATATAAGTTCTTTTGTATAGAGCAGGGCTGTCCAAACTCGGTCCTGCAGAGTTTAGCTCCAACTTGCCTCAACACACCTGACTGGAAGTTTCTATGCCTAGTAAGAGCCTGATTAGCTGGTTCAGGTGTGTTTAATTAGGGTTGGAGCTAAACTCTGCAGGACACTGGCCCTCCAGGACCGAGTTTGGACAGCATGTTTAAAACGTTTCTTAAAATATATATATATTTTTAAGTTTAGAAGGGACACTCCTCTACCTCCTAGGTTTCATACTTTTATCCTGCTGTTGTTTGTCCTATGCCCATTACTTTGTTGTCATGGGGCCACATCATAAAATCAGCCTATAGTGCAACAGTGCCCGCCCACGTTTTCCAGTATTTTTTCCAGAATTTAAGGGATTATAAGTTTTTGTTAAAAAGTCATAAGCCATGAACCAAACCAACTAACTAAGACATGAATTACAACATTACCAACTTTGATTTGAAGCCAAAAATTATTTGAAAATCATACAACCAAAGGTACAAGTCTGTGTACCGGCTTTGTCGAGGGAAAGAACTACAGTCCCATGAAGCATTGCAAATGATACAATCAAACTAAAAATGACATAAATATAAAAACCTAAGATGTTGACTGTGTATACAGAAACAACGTACTTTGTTTATTGCAAAACATGCATACTTAAATAGTTTGAGAAGGTTGGGAGACAGTTTCAAGAGACACATTTATAGTGCTTCATGGGAGTGGGCAGATTTCTTTGCAGAATCATGGGTAATGTAGTTTCACCAGGAATCCTAATGTTACACACGATTAAAAAATGAGTGGAAATATTGTGGTTTGATGGCTTTAATAAAAGCATATTTGATTGATTCACATGCAAGCTCAGTAGGTGAAAATGAATTGAGAAATTACTGCACATTGATGACACGCCCCTCCTCCACTATGCAGATATGGAGTACGCTTATTTTATTTATTGTGTACACGTCGATCTGAATTGATAAAATTCATTCTCCAATAATCTCGAATATGTCGTTACATCCCAATATCTTTTTTTTTCTTTTTTTTTAAATCTGCAGAATGTGTAGCTAAGAATCCTGAATCATCGCATATGTATTTTCTGTTTTGCTCAATGGAATAGTTCTTCAGTAACAGTAAGATAAGGAATGATGTTACTGGGATTAAAAAAAACAGGGGGGTTATACTGTACACGGCCCCCCCCCCCCCCCCCCCCCGAAACTGCCCTGTCTCTTTGCAGTGAGGGACCATCTGTCTTTGTCACCAACAACCTACGTTTATCATGACGTCCTGACGTACACTATACCTCACCTCATTTTGTCGTAGCGATCGCATTTCTGTTTGCTGTTTTCGTTTAGCTGTAAGGCTTTGGTGAGAGACTCCCGCGTCTTGGGTCCGCTTGTGAGATCACTGGCTGCTGCGGTCGCGCCGTTTCTGACTTTCACAGTCTCGCTCTTTGCGCTCGTGATGGTCGCGCGTCTACGATTCCGTGTGATGGGCCCAAAATCGTCCTTGTCAATCATGATTCCAGCAAATTTACAGCAAGCCTTTAGCAAACAAATGAAGCAAGCCGAGTCCCACGCAGGAGTTTCATTTGACTCTGCGACCGGAAAAACAAGCTTTTGCTCAAAGCCCCAAGTTTTGCAAGCTCTAGGCTGACGCAAGATTGGTAATAATGCAGTTGGACTCAAATGAATGTTCGTGGACTTCAGCACGTTTGTTAAAAACACGAGTCTCGGGGAGGTTTACGACTTTCCCCCGGATCTAGTTCCGCGTTCATTCTGGCATGTAAAAGGACTCATCTAAGCCAATAGGAGTCAGTCGTGTATAATAGTGTAACTCTAAGCTGCCTTAAAGGTCATGGTGTGATATTTCATAAAATCATGACCTTTATAAATAGTGTAAAGAATACGTTGAACAAAGAATAAGTTTATGGTGTTGAAACTCCTATGACTTTCTTTTTTGGAAAAATATTTTGTGCACTATATGATCCTCAGTCCCCATTCACTTCAACTGGGTCTTTTTTCCATACAGTGAACATAGATGGTGCATGAGGCAGTCATCCAGTCTAGCATCAAAGTTTGTGTTTCACAGAAGAAAGTGATCAGGGTTTGGAACAACGTGGACGAGTAAATGATAAAACAATGTTTTTTTTTGGGTTGAACTGTTACTTTAACATTCACAGTTTCACCATAAGTTATTGCCCTACTACTGCATAATTCATGTTTAAAATAATGAATATGGTATCTTCAAGCAGTATATGTTTTTCATGAAAGTTTTCATGATCTTCCTGTTAAAATATAGTATTTTTTAATGACGGTACCACTTTAATACCAAGTACCACAGTTTTATAATATTTTACATATTGAACCTTAAATGTAGTATTCTGGAAACCACAGGAACTTTCTGTGATGGTTGAAGTTTAGGATTTTGTGTGATTCCAAAATATTTGATTCCCAGTTTATTCCAGGAGTTACGAAAACAGGTGCAAATAAGCTGTGCAGTGTGCAGGCAACCGTTATCTTTCGTCTGAAGTTTTTGACTTCGAACAGCTTTACTAAGATGCTCATCGAGGCAGAACATTTCACCTTCCCTCTTATCAAAGTTGCAAAGTAAGCTACAAGAAAACCGTCTGCAGTAAATCAGAATGTAAACATGAAGCTGATAAAGACATTTTGGATGCTGTGCAGTGCCGAGCAGTGCAGCTAAAACTGTTTCGTGCAGCCATCCAGTATTTGGTTATTTTTTTTATTCCAGTGCATCTTTAAAAAAGGAGCTTAATTTTATGTCAGTAGCATCGGTGTTAGTTCACAAGCTCAAACTCTGGCCAGGGCAGCAGAAGCATAATGTGACTTTTTCATTGTGAAAATTGCACTGAAAATTCACTGCTCTCTCAGTAAAGATACTGCCGCTTGTTTCACTTGGCTGTGAGCCCCTGGATGAAATAGGGGCCCGAGAGAGATTAATTCTATACATTTCAGTGGCAGGTTGATTGTATTTTATGCCTGGCCGCATGACTTGTGACCCTCTCTTCTGTCAGGGCTGTCAGAGCAAGCTGGCAGGGGCGTTTATAGTTGTGTAGGCCTGAGGTGAGGAGGTATGTGCCCGGCTGCGAGCGTGTCCTTGGTTTTGTAATGAAGTTGTGAGACTGAAATCACTCACTCCTGTGTGGCGTAGTGGCACGTCATGTTTTATCACAGGGATGCCACATTTACTCAGTCATTAGAGACCGAAAGCTAGTTTATCTCAGTTGTGATCCAGGCAGACTGATAGACGCTTCAGATGTGGCACGCGTGTCAGCACTTTTGCAGTTCAGTCAAGGACTTGAATCCCGATATCGCTGTCATTCTCTATACGTCTCCGTCTTTCTCACGCTTGCTCGCTGTCACGTATCATCTGACAGATTGATTCTTTGAAATAATATCTTCCATAGTGACATCACTGTATGACAAGGCACAAATTATGAGATTAACAGGTCATTAGGCCCAAAAGATGCATGTCTAGGCGGTGACTCTTCTCTCAAACAGAGGAAAATATTATTACTTGGATGTTTTCAGATTTGTATATATTTCTTTAAAGTATCAACATTAACAGTATAAAGGGTAGGTACCCAAAACTGGATATCTGTAATCATTATTTTTTTTTTTTTTTTTTTTCAACTCATGTCATTCCAACCCTATATAACTTTTTTCTTCTGTTGAACACAAGAGAACCCATTTTTCGGCAATAAGGAAGTCGTGGAGGGGTCACGACTTTCAATGGACTCCATTGACTTTCCAAAAACACTGCAGAATTTTTCAAAATATCTTAATAAATAAGTCATATGTGTTTGGAATGACATGAGGGTGAGTAAATGATGATAGAATGTTCATTTTATTGGAATTGTTCCTCAATTTAAATCTCATAGCTGTCTAGGAGATACAACTGAGATTTTTCTTTCCTATGGGTTCATCACACCCACAAGTATCTGGCTGGCAAAATACACACACGTACATTCATGCACAAGCTCTCTCAGGCACACTTTGTCTTTCTTTGCTCATGGTGAACGCTCTGTTGATGTTTGTTTAATTAAAAACTGATAATTGTGTTGTCACAGTTTGTGTTTTTTTGAGCAGAGATGAGATGGACAGGTCTCTAGGCAGAGAAAGCATACATGTTGCCTCATGAATAGTAATAGGCTACGTATTCTGTTGCAGCACCTGTGGATCAGCTTATTCCACCTGAGGCCCTCACCGCAACTTAACTTCCAGAATTTTGAGCAAATGGTGACCCACCACAATATAATCAAAATAGAATATCTTTTCATGTGGGTAATTAGATGTTATTTGCTTATTTTAGAGCTTTAATAGAGGCTCCCATCAATTGGCAGTTTGGTGCGGTGCTCTGAGTAGGTGTAAGTTTGCCTCTTCCAACGCAGCTCAGAATATGTGAATATGGGGTTGCGTTGTCTGCTTAATCATGAAGTAGGATTTAAATACATTTTAAAGGTCACCTAGCTAATAAAAGAACTCAACCAAAGTATTTTATATAATTTTTTCTCATCAAAATGTCATGTCACAATGCCTTTTGTGAACATGTGAATGTTACATTTATGACTTAGTGGTCTGACACTGAGCTGTGGCACTGGTGTGGGTGATGCCAGTTCGAATCTGGTGTGCAACATTTCCCAATCCCATTCCACCACTTCACTCCATCACGTCCTGTTCTATCTTCCCTTCTTAATATTTAAGTAACTAGATAAAAACAAAAGTAGCTTCTTCTGTATCATCATGCATGTTTGTCAAAATGTTCTAACATTGAACAGAAAATCTTACTCTCACAATCTGTTGCCCCAGTTTATCATTTTGAGTTATTGAGGTTAAGTTGAGGCAAATGAGCACACTGAGCAGTTAAAACAATTCATACAGTCAATTTGAAGGTGTTCATTTGTGCATTCATTCATTAGCTAAATCATTCATTTAGTGAATCCTTTCCTTGTTTCCTTAGTGCATGCTATCAGATACTGCAGATTGTGACATTCCCAGATAGAAATGATTAATTCAGACATTATAAATGAAAGTTTCATAATCAGCTCATTATTTTCAATAGATTTAATTCGTCTGTCATTCATACAACTTTCAATACCTAATGCAAAGAAAGGGAGAAATGTGAAGTTTTATGAACTCTTTTTTCCACCTCTCTTTCTGTCTGTCTATTTGTGAAAGGTAATCTATAATGCATATGTCTTGGCTATGACAGC
This sequence comes from Sinocyclocheilus anophthalmus, assembly GCA_018155175.1. NCBI lineage: Eukaryota > Metazoa > Chordata > Actinopteri > Cypriniformes > Cyprinidae > Sinocyclocheilus > Sinocyclocheilus anophthalmus. Next base: position 371,633 of record JADLZN010000794.1, on the reverse strand, counting down.
ATATTGTCTTACAAAAGCAGCTCAAAGTGCTCTGTTCAGCGGAAAGGCTAGCACATGCTGACAAATGCTGCAGGAACCTGCAGAAGGATACACCCATACACACACACACACACTGGAGAAGCGAGATAAAGATGCATTTCTCAACGGAGAGAGGGATTACACAACTGAGCATGACCGATTCAGACAGAATCATTCAAAGCCCAGAGAAGACATACAGATCGTCCTAGACCAGAGGTAGGCACGTTGGTCCTAGCGAGCTGAGCCTGAGGTTCAAGTCCAACCCTGAAAAAAAAACTCACTGCCTATAGCTTCGTACGGCCGACATTGATTCGCTTGTTCAGTGTGTCTGATTAGGATGGAGCTGAATCGCAGGACTGAGGCTCTCTAGGGACGATTTGCCTACCCTGTCGAGGACCAATGAGGTAGATAGATAGAATGGAAGAACAGCCAATGGCGCTAGGGTTTCGTCATGAAAACCAATGACACCTAAAGTGATTATGATGCAATTGACTAAGGGTAAGAGTTGCCTTGATAGCCCCTGCTGGTAGGAGCCATAACACACTGCATGCTTTTTATGCATAGTGTTTTTATACATCATTTCAATAAACTTAATTGAATCACCTTATTGTAGTGACTCAACGTTCAGTTATTGTCAGTTTGGCGTGAACCAACCAAAATATTTCCAAGCTGACTGCAGTCGCCCGAGCAGCACAGAGGCGTGGTTGGTTGCATGTGAATCATTGTTGTTTTGACAAATCGCTTGAGTGAATGATTCAGTTGACGTGTAGTTCTGATTGTTCTTTAATCAATAACGCGCATTCCATCTGAACGGGCATTATCCCTATACCCTAAACCATTCGAAGTGTTTAATCAGACGGAGAAGTATAGGACTTGTAACCCGAAGGTTGCGGGTTCGAGTCTCAGGTCCGGCAGGGATTGTAGGTGGGGGGAGTGAATGTACACCTACAATCTCCCACCCTCAATACCACGACTGAGGTGAGAACCTTGAGCAAGGCACCGAACCCCTAACTGCTCCCCAGGTGCCGCAACAATATGGCTGCACACTGCTCTGGGTGTGTGTATGTACTTGGATGGGTTAAATGCAGAGCACAAATTCCGAGTATGGGTCACCATACTTGGCCACATGTCACGTCACTTCACTTTCACTTCACTATAGGTACCAAAAACTGTTCTTTGGAAAGCACTTCTGCATCATCTTGCCAAGCCAATTAAGGAGGCGCTGTTGTCATATATTTAAACCTGCACAAAGAATCACGGCAGCGAAGTGTCAATCAGTTATACCCTTCGAAATCATTAATTCCAAAGAGCACTTTGAAGTTGTCAGTTTTAAGCACTTTGGTTTTTGGAACAACCCTTCAATAAGGCGGCCATGGTTGTTTTGACCCTGAAGTGCCCTTTGGAAGTGGGTTAATCCCCTTTGGAATCCATCTGAAGCGTTTAATTGAATCAGTTGAGTGAATGATTCAAAGATTAATCCCTGGGAAGGAAAATGTAACTTTCATTGTTTTAATGTATGTTGCTTTACTCCTTCAATAAAAAAAATAAAAAAAAGATTAATCCCTGAATTAATGAATCACTAACACAAGTGACTCACTCATAAAGATGACCACTTATCGCCACCTATTGCTGTACTGATGTAAAAGTGCGTTCACAATAGCAAGATTTCGCATGAAAGAAAGGACTATAGTCCATTCTCAATAGTGTAACAGTTTATGAAGCACAGACAAAGCAGCATTCTGTTGGTGAACGAGGTGGATTTGTGTGACCAACTTGAACATGAGTGAAATCTGCATGAGAAATGTTTGCACCCTCACACGAAACTCAATCGCATGGATTCCTATTGAAATGATGAGAATAGGTAACGCAGCAGCCCAGAGTCAGCTCCAAGTGGGCGGTGCAATTCCAAAATGGGTGGAACTATAGTTCCAAATGAGTTGAATAGAAGGTTCACCCCCAAACTTAATGCCAGTCACTTGAACGTCTCTCCACCTACTTGCAGCATAAGCTCCTCCCACTTGGAGGTTTTCGGGCTGGAGTGACATTCTTTGAAATGACTGGATTTTGCCGAGCAGCAGTAAATGTGACAGCACTTTAACCTGCAGGAAGAGTCATTGAAAAATCCCCAACACTAAATGCACAGATTGATGTCTGGAATGCACAAACAAAGACAAAAAGCTACAATCAAATCAAAGGACCTGAACTATTACTGTTAATATAGTATAGTGGATGTTTTACCAGTGATGGATTGCTTTCTCCTGGTATTACATACCACTTTGTGACCAATAACTCTGTAGTTAATGAAACCAGAAAATATGTTGAATATACAGTACATCTTGAGAAGTGTCTCTCAAGCGGTCTGCTAATATGAAAGTCCTATGGATATTACTGTTGTCTCCAGCAGATGGCAATGTTTAGAGTGTCATCACATCTCCCCCACAGTGCATTTAAAAGCCTGTAAAGCCATTGTGATGCAACAATGCCTTGGCCTGCCTGCCTCCATACCACTCTGTTATATCCAAACACTGCCTGTCAGCACCCAGATTGAATTTGGACATCTCATTTCCAGCCTGGGGAAAAAGTGTTATTACAAGGTCAACAATAGGCAGAGAGAAAAAGAGAGACAGGGATGAAAGCAAGCAAGAAAATTTCTGCAGTTCAGAGCAATCAATATCTCCTCCTCTCTCACGTGGGAGTTACTTTATACTATGAAACTATCCCGTATCTCAGGGGCTCACACACATATGCTGGTACATGAAAGGCGGTCCTATTGTTCTTTGGTTTCCGGGGAGAGTGCTTTGTGTTTTTGTTGGGTGTGGAGGCCGGGGAGGGTTTTATTGTTGATGATAAATATGGTATGTCTCAGTGATTACATGCTTGCCTAATTCTATATAAATTACACACACAAGCACAAGCACACACACACACATTCAAATCTGTGGAATCTGCTACAACTTTAGAAACAGTGCGTATGTGTATGTTTATCTTGAAAAAAAACACCATGCACAATGCTTTAACCTCTCTCTCCAACTCTTAATGTGGGCCAAGTGAACAGATCAAAGTAGAAGACTGTACCTCTAGAGGTGCATAATCCCCCCCCCCCTCCTCTCATCACACATCAAAACACACACACACACAGAGATATTGAACCCCCTACTGATTCCATCAAAACCTCCCTGCACTTTTCCTCCATACTGTTACACTCTCCCTCTATTCAAGTAAGATTACTCACACCAATTTCTACAGTTTCTTTGTTTTAGTCATAGTTTTTGTAGTCAGCATTTCATGTCAAATTCAAATGTGTTCATCAGTTTTACTCAAATGTAATGTAATTTGACAATATTGTGAATTGTATATGCTTGCTTTATTATTATTGTCTGTGTTTTAGAAAAAGAGTATTCATAACGTGACTTACAAATTCTGACTAGTTTAAGTTCATCTGTGGATTTGTCATGTGCAGGTAAAAACTGAATTATTATGTACAGTACTGTTCAAAAATTTGGGGTTGGTAAGATTTTTTATGTTTTCGAAAAACCTTATGCTAACTAAGGCTGAATTTATTCTATCAAAAACAGTACTAGTTTAAAATATCACTACAATTTAAAATAACTGTTTTCTTTTGTAATATATTTTAAAATGCAATTTATTCCTGTGATGGCAAATTTAAATTTACAACAGATTATACTCAGTGTTCAGTGTGACATGGTGCTTCGGAAATATTTTAATAATGATTGGGTGACTAGAAACTTACGAAAGGACAAGGGAAAAGTTAATATTTTTGATTAGATAGAGGGCACAATTTCAAAGAATAAAAAATAAATAAATAAATAATCATGTGCATGAATACATTTTTAGAATAAACACTGCAATATTTAGAAAAATAAGAACTGACATTTTTGATTTCATGGTGACTTTAAATGTAGGACCTACGATATTCACAAGGTAAGTTGTTTAGTGGTGCTTAAACTGTCACTGTTAGCTGAAACGTTTATGATCAAATAATCAGTTACCCCTTCATGGAAACTCACACTGACACCCATCAGGCATACTATCAAGGGCGCCAAGATCTTTTGGTGTGAAAGTGAATTATTAGGCTGAATGACATTCAGGATGCGTGACATGGAATCGGGTTATTGTTTTAAGTGAAAAATGCATTCTATCCTCAGAATGCATTACAATGCTTGCAGTCAAGGTTAAAGAATATGTGAATATCCTTTCCTTGGAGTTGTACTTCACAACGCCCACTGCTCTCATCTCATTATCTAAATGACAGGACTGGGAGAGGGACAGTGCTTTGACTCATACACTCTACCGGTCTTTAGTGCTGGATTATAATCAGCGGTGACACTCATTATCTAAAATCACCTCTGTCATCATATGAGTGTCTTTCAATCCTGATGGGATAATCAGTGCCAATGACCATCAGTTTGAGTGTCATGTTAAATACTTGCTGCTTCATGTTCTGTTATCACACACACACCTGCTCACTCAGGGCCTGGTAAGGGTGGTATGCGAGATACTGGGCAAATAGCCAAATTGAAAGTTGGCCATAGGCCAACACAAACAACTTTATTTTGAATTGAATATTGTTAACCAGTAGCCAAATAGCTATATTGTTTTTAGCAAATTTGCATTTGGCCCCAACATTTTTTCCTTCCTGTTTAATTCAGCTATATGTCAGATTACAGAAGTAAAACGGGTTGCAGATGACAATTCATGCTGACTTTATGGTATGCGAGATACTGGGCAAATAGCCAAATTGAAAGTTGGCCATAGGCCAACACAAACAACTTTATTTTGAATTGAATATTGTTAACCAGTAGCCAAATAGCTATATTGTTTTTAGCAAATTTGCATTTGGCCCCAACATTTTTTCCTTCCTGTTTAATTCAGCTATATGTCAGATTACAGAAGTTAGCAACGGTTTCGAACGATGACAATTCCATCTGCCTTTACAAGTCCTGTAAAAACCGACAAAGTAAGGGAAAATGTGTCTCGGCAATTATGCCATTCCCTTTTCACATTACGATTGTCGTCATGATTTGATGCTTTCTCAATCCACAATCCTGCCTCTGCAGCACCTGTAGTGACTTTGTAAAAGGCCAATCGCATCACATAAAAGTCCCAACATGCTGATGTTAAAAAATGAGCGCTCCTTAGTGCTTTAAGACACTCGACTGTATAACAGGACTTCACTTTTGTGCAGCAGTGAGGCTTTTCGGACATGTTTTTCTTCTTGGCACTCTAAAAGGGGACTGTCTAGACATTTGAAAACACATTTATATGCTTGCAGTGGGAACTCGAAATGAAGGGAGTGCTGACAGAAATTGCATTTTGTGGACGCGTGTATATGTAAAAAGAACAAAAAAAGGGTAAAGGAAAGTGTTTGGGTAGTGAAACAACCCAAAAGCAGTGCACAGAACGGTGTGGATTCAAACTCTCCTGCAGGGCTTCGATCATGATGACTTAATCAAATTTGAAGCGCTTGTTCTAATGTCACGCCCTTCGTTTGACATTGGTGTGGCAGCATTGGGCGAAGGCACTAAGAGTGGGAGTTACACAGGGGAACTACATTATGGGGAGACTTTAGCGATATGGACTTGATAAAAACCTTCGATTGAAGTAAAGATATCTAAAAACCATGATAGAAGCCAAATGAAACAAAAAAAACCCCTGAACAGAGAGGACATAACAGTGAATCACTCTGCTGGTCATCATACCGGCAGAAAGTGACATTACTAGACAGCAAACAAAAATCGTTTAGCCCACGCATACAGACCCTCAATTATAGGCAACATTTGACCATTTCAAAAGTTAGACTCGTATTTAATGTAATCTAGAAGGAAACTGATAGAAATGAGAGGTTTGTGGCAGAGCCTGTAAAGTGTCAACAACCGCTCATTGGGTACACAAGTAAGAATCAGTGTCAGAGGCAGTGAAACCTAAAGCACGCCTACTGATAACCTCCAATGTACCGCAGCGGGCTTCGCAGCACTGGTATAGTGAATAATGCATGGACAACAATAAACGCAAAGAATCCTTGTCCTTAACGATGGGGAGTTTCGTTCCTCTATGTCATTTACCCAATCGTCACTACAGTATCCAGTCTGTAGTCAGTGTTGTCGAGTAACAAGTCACAGTACAGCACTCTGTCTTCTTCATGAAAAACATTCTAATGTTTTATTCCAGCTTTCAAACAGGTGCTGATTCATGGGGTCTGAAGGAGGCAGCGTTGTGGACCCATCGATCGGTCCTCTCATCACTCTGGATTGGGCATGGCCAATTGGCCAGGAGCTCTCTGATTGATTCCTATAATTAATAGATGTTTCTCCAAGAGGTTTCCCAGGGCAAATTAAGCGGATCTCAGCACTGGCTTAACTCAGAAATCAGGCAACAGTATTTTAGAGTGTATGAAATTAAACGAACAAACCAGGTGTCCCACAAGGGAAATACTATGAATTATTAAAATCTCTGTCTCATTACATCAGAGCTCTTTATATCAGTTGAACACACTAATTGTTGGGAGAGAACTCTATTGACTTTTACATGTCATTATGGTAAGAGTGTGTGATGTGAAAAAGAATTGGGTGAACTGACATTGCAGGAATTAAAGATTTATGGAAGCCTGTTTCCACCTCAGCGTAACAAATAAAAAAGGTAATTGTGGGATAAAGTTCAAAATAAGAAATAAAGTCACAGTTGTGAGAAGTACAGTCATACTGGAAGCACAATTGTAAGATATAAATAAACTTGCAACTGTGACATACAAAGTCGCTATTGTGAGATGTAGAGTCACAATTAAGAAAACCAAAGTCACAATTACAAAAATAGTGACAGTTGTGACATATGAAGTTGCTATTGTGAGAAATATAAAGTTATGAGCTACAAAGTTGCTAATTGTGAGAAATAGCGATTAATTAGATTAGTTATGGTCAAAATTTTGAAATATTACGTGACAATTGCAAAATATAGTCACATTCTGAGATTTAAAAAAACCCAATTGCGAGATCTACAGGTGCAATTATGCTATATAAAGCCCAATTATGAGAAATAAAGTCACAATAGTGAGATATAAAACTATGTTCTGAGATAAACTTTGCAAATGGAGAGATGTAAATTCTCGATTTCCTTTTTTTATTTTAAGGCAAAAACATGCTTCCATAGACAGGAGGTGAGGAGAGATAGATGGAAATGTGTAAAAGAGGAAGTGGAAGGGTCAGTGACAAACTGATTTATAAATGCTTTTAATTTTACAAGTGACTTCCAAAGATTTATGCACGGCTTAAAACTTTTTCAATTTGAGGAGGCCGAACGATGCTGCTTATTTTATACTATCAACCGAGCATTGTAATAATGTGGACCTGCCTTCAGGATGGAAATATAGCCGGGTAAATAAGATGGGTGTTTTATGTCTATTCTTGGCAGTAGATTTTGTTGGAATGGAGAGAGTAAAAAGGAAGGACATTTGGCTGTTGGAAGTTCACTGGCACCTCAGTTAAAAGCTGCCTGAGCGTGAAACAGTTGTCTTTGAAATATTATCTTTTAATCATCCGAGTTTGTGTCATCTTGCATGTACACAAGTGGATGGAGAAATTACACCGCTGCGTTTCCAATCTCACACTGGACGATGACACACATACAACACACACCCAAATCCCTGCTCTCCCTCATAAAGTGCTATGCTTTTAAGTTTATAGGCTAATAGTGGATGCACATGGCATTTAGCCATCAGGTGCTAGCACAACATTGGCAAGCGAACGTCAGGCTATCCTGTCATCATATGTCATCATTGTTACCTTTCAAAAAGCTGAGACTAAAATGTGTACTTTTTTGAGTCTCTCTTCATCTCTAACCACAAAGAATATCGTTTATAACTGTAGTAACCCATACATCTGCCAAGATTGTCATAGCTCCACATCCAAATGAAGACAAAACCACCTTCTCTGCTGGGCTAGATCAGTTTTGTGCACCTCTAGGTTTAGAGTTTGCATAGAGTAATCTGGTCTTGGATAGTTTTCTGAATCAACTGCCACCAAGGGCTCCAATCCTTGGCAGCCATTTTGGCTCAGAGGGCTCAGCAGTCACAGCAGTCACAGCAGTTGCATCTGAAGTGCACTGCTTTCTAACAGTAGATGGGGTAAAGAGCCGAAATGGGCAGATGGGCCAGAACCCTGCAGTTTGCAAAGGGCATCAGGTAACAACCGCACGCTCAGACCTCTCGGACCTGACCCAGCATGGAGAACGCGAGCGAGGGATGGATGAGCAGCAGTGAGCGAGAGAGACGGAAAGATTTATCATGAACATGGAGGAACAAAGAACAGGTGTTGGGAGAGATGATGGATTGAGAGATGGCTTGCAGAGCTTGGATGAGCCTCACAAACCTTATGTGACCGTGTTAATCAAGACAAAGGCCACAGGAAATCCAATTTACACAAACTGTTTGGATATAACTAATACTTCACTAATGTCTTACAAAAAAGAGGGACACTGAGAATCAACTGTGTCAATAAACTACTTGCTAAAAAAAACATGATTTAATCATCAGAGCCGTACACAAATTCCCAACATCTCACCATTATTCCATGATGTGACTGGGCATCTGGCTGATTACCAGCTGGTGGTCTGCATATCTCCATGGTCATCGTGACCAAGCAACATGATTGCGGTATTCTGCAAACATGTGTTGCCATCTGGCCCACAGAGCGAGAGTTAGTGTAGTCAGCAAACACTGTGCCAGTGCAGAGGACTAGTTCATGGGTACTGCCATGAAAATACCCCCTGTTGGCATTTCACACACACATTGGAAATTCCGGGCAAGTTCTGAATCCAAACTGCCTGCATTTGATGAAACTACAATAAATAAGATTTGTTTTTGGAAAGAGGTGTGTATTATCTGAAGCTGAAATAATTATCTGAAGTAAATAATTAATATGTGCTTTGATGGATTCAGTGAGTCCATTCAGTGAAGCATTTGTCACACTTCAAACCAGTAAAATCCTGAAAGTCTTTTTGAACTGGTTCATAAGAGTAATTTGCTCATGAATCGTGCAGAGTGCATACTGCAAGGACAACTTATTAAAAAGACATGTTTTCTTGGCATTACATTACATTACATTGCGATACATGGACACCTTGTGTAAAATATGAATTATTTTGCTGTGGCACTGTACATTCATTCACTATACCTCACAGCCTCTTTTTTATTATTGAAAAAATAAATACGCCATCCATAGTGGCATAACAGATTATACAGATCTTCAGATATTGCAATCCACAGCACAGACCAGGCATGGGCTATTATCTCAAACAAAATATAAAAACAAATAAAACAATCAAAACTAACATCAGTCTATATTTGGTTATACTAGTTAATTAGATTAGTCATTAAAGGCTCACATCTCTTTTATATTCGTAAACTAAACTTTGAACTCAATCATCTAAACACTGTTCTCATCAACCAAATCACTCAAAAAGAAAAAGTGTTATTTCTCTGATCAAATTATTTGATTGAAACACATTTTTAAGATTTTTTTAAAAATCAAGTTAAAATGTCTGCGGTAGTTTAAACAGAACTGTTGCTCAGTACCCTATTTTCCACCTCTTGACAGTGAAGATTGTTAACAGACTAAACCAGGTTTGACTTAGAAAAATCAATACGACTGATTTCATACATTACAGAACATCAATCCTCAGTAATTGTTTTTTTTCTCTTTGAATCTCAGTGTTTCAGTGCCAGCATTTCGTTCTCTTTTTGATTACTCTCCAGAATGATGACAATATGTATAGTGCACACTGTACAATATAATGAGCCAATCACATGCAGACTTTGGGGCGATTTTGAATATTTATCAGTTACTTACTGAATATGTATGTTTCTCCACACAGCACTCGAAAATGAGCCTTATTTTATATGCTGATGGTTAAATGAGCCTATCCTCCATTTGTCTTCATCAAAAGCACATTTGAGGGCTTGGTCCCATGTTACTGGAGCTCAGAGCTTATCTTTCTTTATAAGGCCTGACAATCTAATCCATGAAAACAAAACCTCTCATTTTCGTCTCTGAGCTGCCACATTGAATCACAGGACCGGGTTAACTTGCAAATGTACCTTTAAATAGCCAAACTAGTACTGCCACATTACGTTCCTTTATATATCTAAATGGGTGTAACCTAGAGTGTTGATTGGAAAAAAAAAACTCCTCAAGGGTCCCACAGGAGGTCAAGATTCGTAAATTCTCCAATTACAGTCATTGGGAAGGAGCTTTTTACACAGAGAAAGGCTCATTTTGAACACTAAACTGCATCTGTTGGTAAAATTGGATTTGCATGTTTATACTGAGAGCTACATTCTCTGCACAACAAGACTGCCAGCTTGTATAGGAGAATGAGAAAATGCGACGCAGAGTGTGTGAAAGAGCATGGTTTGGTAACAATTAATTGATATGGCTTGTATACGTTTTCAGCAGGAGAAGGAGAATGAACATTAAACATGTCTTTCTATTCATCTTGCCGCATCAGCAGGGTGTGGTGCGATGTGGTGCCACCCAGAGAGACGTGTGACAGATACGCACATATGGAGAATCAGCACTCTAAAGGAGCAAAACTGCAAAGTGACATGATGAGAAGAGAGGAGATTTTTGCGGCTAACTGTAAGACGCGACAGAGGTCAGACTTCGCCTCGATTAAGATGAACATTGACAAGGATAAAACTGAGGCGAGACGCCCACATGAGGACAGGCCCATTGAACAGCACTAAAGCATATTACTAATGTCTCTATGGGGAAGATGTTGGATCATATCTACAGTATGACAGGATTGTGTGTGTTTCAGTGACGGCACGTGTGTCTAGTGGCTCAGTACAGTCGATGTAGCTGGTACTGAGTGTGCCGGTGTTATCAAAGGCTCTCTTTACACTGGCAGCTGAAGAGGCTCCTCACTGTTGGCTCTCTGTTCCTACGCCTCCCTCTCGCTCAGAAACAAACAGCACGTAAAACTCTACACTTGCCTCTCTGACAGCCGTACACGCCACTAAGACTTCCGGAAAGACTTTTTTTTTGTCTTCCTGTTGTGCAGTCGATGGATTTCTTGCACAGGAACCGGCCTGATTTAGTGTTTAATTCTCTCAGAGAACTCAAAGAAAGCACAGAGTTCCAGCATGTTCTGTAAACATTGTGCAGCAGGGGAAAGGCTGAATGTCTTCCTTGTACACAACACACAAAAAGAAAAAAAAAATGAAAGAGAAAGAAAATAATTAGGTTAAATTAAAAATGTTAAATTAAAATATTTTTAAACATTTTGTTTATTTTTTATTTACCACACATTCAAATAGAATATAATAAAATGTAATGAAATGTAAAGGGACATCTTGGGAAATCGGAAGATGACTAATTAATAATGACCAGATCATTTTTACTAAAAAATACATAATTTGAGCAATTTCTTTCTGTTAAATTACATGTACATGTATGGTCTTGCTGAAAACAATTACATTTTTTCATGTGAATTATAAGGTAATTTATACATTTGACTTAAACAAAACATGCATTTTACAGTATTTTACCATTGTATCTATTTTTCACAGTATAACTTACAGTTCACAAACTACATTTTTAGCATATTTACATTAATATACATAAAATCGATGTAGTTATTTTCTTAATTTTTACATGCATTCTGCACTAAAAAAATTTGGTGAAGAAACAATATTCACTTAGAAATTGCTTGTAAATTTTACAATTAATTACAAAGAAATGGCAAATAACATAAACGTGACATTTTTAAGTTGAAAGTAAATAGTATTTTATTGTAAAAAATGCTATCTTTGTTTTATTTGCAACTTCGAAAAATCTTTTTTAACAGTGTAGGTTGTGAATGAAATGACCAACCACTCGGTCAGAACAACTTAGATGAGCATTCATCAGCCACTTTGAAAGTCCTTCCTTTTGTCCGTATTCTTGACTTTTGTTCTGACACATTTGTGTGTGTGTGTGTGTGTGTGTGTGTGAACGCAGGTCAACACTCTTCAAGTGCAAATGCATGGCTTATCCCCAGAATGGTAATTACATACGTCAGCACTCAGCAGTCTTCACTACTGTGAAATTGAGTCATGTGATAATGGTCAAGGTTTTTCAAAAGGAGATTTGACAAACTCACAGCATATTCTGCAGGGCTGGGCTGAGCCAGACACACAGCTAACATCAAAGTACACTGTGCTCTGAATCACAGCCCTTCCAAACCAGCAGCAGGTGGAATGGGCAGACAAAACCCTGACTAGACAATAGTAATTTGTAATTTCTTCCAAATGATTGAATGTGAACTCTCGTTTGAGAGCCTGTGTCAGCCCTAGAATGAGATAGAAAGAGATATATGTGTAGTCAATCTCTAACTTCAATTATTAAAGAACAGATAAAGAGAAGATTACAGGAAAATATAGTTAAATGGAACAATAGCAATATAAGATCTTAATAAGTTGGCTGGAAGGGGAGCACATATCTGGACCCCGTCCCTTGCTGGATGAAACCTCTTTCTGCACTCCATAACTAATACATTTTTACTAAATATTATACTTATGAAATCACATTAAAACTGTTATGGAAACTTTTTCTATGCCTTTATCTTTTATATTTGTTTTATTTATTGTATTTTTATTTTTTGCTTGTGCCAGACCTTCAATCTTAAAATATGATAATCTGTCATAAAGATTTTATTTTACATTAACAGCTGTTCTGTTTTTATGTACGCTTAAGTTTTTTTTTTTTTTTGCTGCCCATTTTGGATTATGGGTCTGGGCCCCTAAGGCTCTTTTGGACAGTTTTGGGTCATAGTATATCTGTAGATCTATAGCTCTCGTTGATATCTAAAAAATAATAAATATTTTGTGAGTTTTTTTTAGAGTAGTATATTATATATTATGATTATATAAATGCTGTAAGATATGTGCAGCAAGCAAAGGAAATTAATTCTTTATTCCAAAATGTTCAAAATTGTATATCATTCACTACAGGAAGATATAAACAAAATTATTTCATGACTTTTAGGAGATAATGAAATAATAAAACCAAATAAAATAAATAATTAAAAATAACCACTTAGTATATATATATATATATAATATATATCTATATATAGACAAATAGCGAGGGTTGTGAAACTGTGTTTTACGAGAGCTTATTTGTTAAAAAGTCTACAAGGCCAAACATGACCTTCTTTAATTAAATCTTGACCTTGTTTAAACTCTTGCTAAATGGTTTTCACAATTTCAGACACTTGTAAACTTAAATTCCAGAATCCCCAGTAAGCAAATTGGATTTAGACTGATTTACTTTTAGACTGTAAGTGGAGCTGAATCTAGATTTCCTCATCTGGCTGCTCCGGAACTCAAGTGTCACCACGCTGCTGCAGCGGCGTTCTCCTCCGGTGATCACACGTTATTGATTTCTAGAAGAGATGACGACGCTGCAGTTTCTTCATTCACTGCTGTGTCAGACTCCCGCTGCTAAAAAATGGCTGTTTGACGGTATAATCTGTGGTGACAAGTGCGTTAATCTGCTACAACAGCAGAGAAACAGCATCTGTGGGTGGAGCCTCTGGGTATATGCAAAGAGTTGTAGAAAAAATAATACATGGAGAGAAGCGTAGAAGCGAGAAACAAACTATTCAGCCTGGAGAAAGAGAGAGAAAATGGGGCACAAGCCACATCTGGATATTAGCCAGGGGTACAGCTGATACTAGACCCTCCAAAAAGATCCTCACACAAATGTCAGTGAGTAAACAGAACAGTCAGGGCAGAGACATGAGAAGCAGTGTGTGTGGTGAAACCTCAATCCTGGGGCCCCACTTTGCCGGGGACACAAAAGACAGGACAAGCCCCAGGGAGAAGAGCAGAACAATTTATGTTACAGAAAATTAAAGCTAATTCATACTGCCCCAACAACAGGAGCCCTTAGAGGCTATACATTAGTTAGTTCCATGCATAGGGAGAGTTTCTGTTTATGTATCAGTGGTGGGGATTTCAGTGACTCTTTCTGCAGGTTAGGCCTACATCGTTATGCCAGTAGGTGGCGAGAAGTGGCTGTCTGAATGAGTGAGTCATTGATTCATTCACTCAGTCGATTTAAAAAAAAATCACTGATTCATTCAGCAACGCAAGAAGTCTTTACCAATGAGTCAATGAATTCTTCACTCCTTCAAAAAGTAAGTTACATAATATTAAGTACTGTATAATTAAAGCAGCACTATGTAACTTTTTCTGTGTTAAAACAAAAAAAAAAACAAAAATTTTTGCAACATGTATATAATGAGCAGAGAGTTACTAATGGGGAAAATTTTTTTTTTTCCAATTCCTTTTTTCCAACGCTGTTTTTGTTTATCGAATCATACGGTACAATATAAAGTACTTATAATTTGGACTATGTGCTGGTCGCGCGTCGTCACAGCTGCAGAGTAACACATACCTGTGTGAATCGCCATAGACATAAACTTAGAGAAGTAGCTCCGGTTGGAATGTTCTTCCGCGGGATATGTGCAGTTCTGTTTATTAACCGCTAGAGCGCCAAAAGTTACATAGTGCTGCTTTGAGGCTTTAATACATTTTCAGCAAAGTGAACTATTCCTTTAATAATATAAAGATGAGTTAGAACTGGTTACACTGCTCCAACAAACACCAATATTTCAATCATTGTACAGCTGACAGAGTTTTAGGAGGAGCCTTTAAACAATCTATTAACTGGAGAACACTGCACAGAGGGCAGGACAACAGGAACTGAAGCACTTACAGTAATAACAGGAATATTAGATCAGCAGTATTCCATCCAATAACAAGGACAAAATGTCCATAATGTGGGACAAAACCACCCTAAGTGTTTAAACTGAACATTATAAGCACCCTCTGTAATGTTTCTAAGAGTACTGTTATAGATAATAACTTCGATTTCAGCATTTGAATGGTGAACAGCATACAAATCATTCTCTTGTCTCCATCCTGCAACTTGTCTCCATCCTGCAACCACTCAAAAAAGTGCAGAGTAACTGAGATGAAAATATGGCTTTGCAGTTAAAAACGCTTATCCACTAATCTTCTAGCATCTCATGTCAGTCAGCATAAGTGCAGCTTAAATAAACTTATCATCACATTAAACAGAGTGGTGTCTGGTTGCAAAAAAAAATAAAAATAAATTAAGGGCTCTGGCCAATTGGCTTTTTTTCCTTTCCTCTGGTTCATTAGGCTTCATTTGTTTTTACGCCGTTGAGCTCGTTAAGATGGATGGACCTTCACTAACGTCTTTATTTGATTATGAGCCAATGTTTGAATTTGAGTTTTGCGTTTAAAAAAAATGATGACTCAAGAGTTGTTTCTAACGACCTTTGCTCTGTCAGCTCTCGGCTGCCAAGAGGAAAAAAGAGGAATTTTCCACAGACTTGGCAATTTGTCTTGTTTCTGTTCATGTGTAACTGGGCTACACTAATCAGCATCATTTATGCAGAAAATATTTAGGCAGCTTGCTCTGTGTTTGTGCACATACACGTGAAGCAATTAGAAATATAATTTTGTATGGGTCTTTGACAGCATTATTATAGTTTAGAAAAATGTTATTCTGTATGTTGGTTCAATTTTAGCTTAGCTGTTCAGTTTTAAAGACACATAAACAGAATCTATTTCATTTGATTTCTATTTTTTTGATGTGTCTTGAAAATGTTTATGTTTTATTTAGTTGTTATCTTGCAAATAATACATTTATTGCAGTGGAGTCATTCAGGTTCCTGGGCACCACTATCTCTCAGGACCTGAAGTGGGACACTCACATAGACTCCATTGTTAAAAAGGCCCAGCAGAGGTTGTACTTCCTTCGCCAGCTGAGGAAGTTCAACCTGTCACAGGAGCTGCTGAAACAGTTCTACTCCGCCATCATTGAATCTGTCCTCTGCACTTCTATAACTGTCTGGTTCAGCTCAGCTACCAAATCTGACCTCAGAAGACTACAGAGTGTAGTGCGGACTGCTGAGCGAATCATTGGTACAACCCTCCCTTCTCTCCAAGAACTGTACTTATCCAGAGTGAGCAAAAGGGCTGGCAAAATCACTATGGACCCCTCACATCCAGCACACTCCCTCTTTGAACTGTTGCCTTCTGGTCGACGCTACAGAGCACTGAGCTCTAGAACGGCCAGACACAGGAACAGTTTCTTCCCTCAGGCAATCCATCTCATGAACACTTAACAATAACTGTGGAACACACACTATTTATTCACTCATACACTTATTTATCTAACACACATACTCAGTCTACATTTCAATTTGCACATAATATTCCTGTACATACAATTGTCGATTTGTATATTTTTATTCCTTATTTACTTGTTCTATTTTTTTATTATTATCTGTGTTTTTTTGTTCTGTCACTTCATTCGGTTACACTGTGGAAGCTTCTGTCACGAAAACAAATTCCTCGTATGTGTAAACATACCTGGCAATAAAGCTCATTCTGATTCTGATTCTGATTCTGATTTATGCTTTTGGCAGATGTTTTATCCAAAGCAACTTATGTTGCATTCAAGTTATACATTTTCAATTCATGCATTCACTGGGAACCTAAGCCATGACCATGGTGTTTCTTGTGCTACAGAAATGCAGGATTAAAGTTGTAGTTAAAGCATTCATGTGCCACATTTAGTTTCATGCAAACTAATAATTTTATTTTGGCTAACATTATTGTTTCCAGTTTTCATCCTCATAATAATTTCCGTTAGCGATAATAACCTCGGTCTGTGATCCTTCATGATTTCACTTTGTCTCTGTGTGTTTACAGTATGTGTATTTGTATGCTTCTCCACGAGTGTGTGTATGTTTTTGTCCTTGCTCTCAGGTCCTGTGGCTCATCTGTTTAATGAGGTCACACTTTGAGAGGGAGAGAGATTCAAGTGTTCACTGTGAAACTAATATAAAACCAATTCTTGCTTCACCCTGGAATTACAATGGGATCGAAGGGGTACTGGAGAACCTCCCCACAAGCTTGAGATATACTCTTGGTTTAATCATGAATCATATAGCTGCTCAGGAGAGAGAGGAACTGTTAGAGGACAGGAAAGAGGCAGAACATGTACAGCCAGAGGTATGAAGGCATTGTTCACCTGGCAGGTTTAGATTTCACTGTGACCGATAGTAACGTCTTCAACAGACATGACCGCTGTCGCGGCGCGACCACAACAGCTTAAAGTTGTCTAATTTGGCATGGTCTCCCTGCTACACTAATAGTAGTAATGCTTTACTCTGTGTATGCATTTCTTTACATGTACAATTTTAGCTGTATTAATTGTGTCCCCTTCAAAAATTGCTCTTGAGAAATTTTATGTTTATTGTCCCCCCAACTGTTAGATACGCAGGGGTCAAAGTATGGAAAACCAGATTCTTCTTGCTCTTTTCATTTATTACAAGCATATGTAGACATAGTCTAACTTTTTAAAACTCACACCCTGCCCAGCCAACCGAGACCATTTATTGAAACTTTAAGCTGACATTGTTTAATTCAGAAATATTCAAGACTAAATAAACAAATACCTAAAAAAAACAACAAAAAAAAAAACGTATTTTTGTGTTATACAGAAGAAAGAAGTTCATACAGGTTTGGAATCACTTTATGTGAACATCACTTTAACTCTAATGGTCAGAAGGTTGATTAACAGTCATCTATGCAAAATATGAATGTTTTGGTGCAAGAAACAATTGGCTAATATTATAAGAGGGTCTTAAGATCAAATACATTTAAAAACGTGTATTACAAAAAAGTGTATAAGATCCATTTAATACAATGTGTCTTAATGCAGTTTAATATAATCCATTTAATACAAGCTTTTATGGTATGTAACAGATCCAGAAACGGTATATAAATGTAACTGAATATGCAATAAATCAAATACATTTTGAGTTTAGTAGAGTTTAAGTCATCAGAAATGTATGATAATATTCTCTTCAACCCACAGCCCTTGAGTGGCATTTCCCCATTTGCTCCTGACATTCTTTAATTTGCTGTAGTCCTTCCCAGATCTTTAGCATCACATATGGATGAGTGTATAAGATTCAAAACTGCTGTGCCAAAGCAAATTGTATTTAAGCAGCAAATAAAGGCATCCGTCAGACATTAATTTATTCAGAAAGACTTGATTTAGCTGAATAATCTGTCTCTTTGCTTGATGATCCAGAGTATTGCTTAAGCCAATGCATTATCTGAGAGGAAACATAGAGGACTGAGCTCAGCTAAATGTCAACAACCTGCAGCCATGCAGCTTTGCCTTTGTTTGTTCTTTTGTCTTTACCATTGCCTGTGGTGCTAAACTCTGGGGCAGCAGATTTGGCCTCCGTTCCTTCCTGTTTTCTCTCGCTCTCTTTGCCTCACTGTTTCTCTCACACGTACACAAACATTCCTCACCTTACCCCTCTCTTTGTTTCTCTCTTTCTGCCTCCCAGAGGAGAGTGGTCCCTCTGTATTTCTGTAGGGAGTGCTGGCAGCGTGTTCCGAGCCCCTGAGATGCCAAGCTGGCACTGCCTGCTGTCAGATCCGTCCATGCTGGCTGACCTCGCCCTCACCACCCCAAATGCCTCTGCCAGCCAGCCTGAAGCTGTTGAGTCACTTCCCTTTCTCCTTACCACACACGGGCACCATCTCACTCAAAACAGCGCCGCACTGTCTAAAAGCTACGGTAACGCAGATTTTGCCGCCAGTCTTTCACTTCCGCACATTTGGACACCAGTTTAGAGAATGGCACAGTCAGTGAAAACCATCTGATGTCTCCGGTATAAAACTCTGTTCAAAAATGTAGTGAGGCGACTGCAAAGGTTATTGATAAAGGTAGGCAACTTAAAGGGATAGTTCACCCAAAAATGAAAATTCTGTAATTATTTACTCAACTTCATGTCATTCCAAACCCATATGTTGTTGGTAAACAATACTCCCATAGTATTGTTACGTATTGTTCATATTATGGAGGTCAATGGCTACCGTCAAAGTTTGGTTACAAGTGAAGTGACATTGGCCAAGTATGGTGACCCATACTCGGAATTAGTGCTCTGCATTTAACCCATCCAAAGTGCACACACACAGACACACACCGTGAACACACACCCGGAGCAGTGGGCAGCCATTTATGCTGCGGCGCCCAGGGAGCAGTTGGGGGTTTGGTGCCTTGCTCAAGGGCACCTCAGTTGTGGTATTGAAGGTGGGAGAGAGCGCTGTACATTCACTCCCCCCACCTACAATCCCTGCCGGTACAAGACTCGAACCCACAACCTTTGGGTTATGAGTCCGACGCTCTAACCATTAGGCCACAACTTCCCCAAAAGTTTTTACCAACCATTCTTCAAAACATGTCCTTTTGTGATCAACAGAAGAAAGAAACTCATACAGGTTTGGAATTAGGGGATAAGTAAATGATGGCACAATTATTATTTTTTGGACGAACTAACCCTTTAATTATGCTGCCTACTAAGATACCTTTTGGCCAAAACATACAGGAGCATTGCATGTACAGTAAGCTAAGAATGCTTATTTTGTAAAATCTGACTTGAAACTGAAGGTTATAGCAAAGTCACTATCAAGGAAAGTCAGTTCACTCTGCAGCCATTTGCAACACCTCCGGGCAGCACAATGGAATATTTTTACGCAGCTAAAATAACTGCCGGCTGAAACCAGAAGCCTTGCACATTCAAGTTAAAAGGACTGTGCCAGCTATTACATTAAAAATAAGGTGGATACGTCCAATTTCATGTATTCCTTTTCACACTATGAATGTATTTGAGTTGGACTGGCAAAAAAAAAAATTTGTTCAGAGCTAATATGCCATTATCTGTACAATTTGACTCTATATACAGTGTGATCCTCTGTGAAGTTGATGTCATTTTAAATTCCAATCAGGGACGTTACAAACTATGTCTGCCATCATGTATGTGGGTTTTAATCTTGAATTTGGTTGATTTCATACTGTAGGTTTGTTGATAGACAGCCAAATGACATGTTTTTCTACGTTTTGAGAGAACTCCTATAGGGAACAATCAAGAAAAATCAGACTGCCTTTCACACCGTCTTTGGGGGTGGAAATGCAGAAGCTTCAAAAGCTAAAGAGAACGGAAAAAGAACCTGATGCTAATTATGCTCCAGACACAGACGGGGAAGGGAGAGAAGCGTCTGGATCCAAGGAACAGGGGTCAAACATCAAACAACCATAACAACAACAAAAAAAAGAGCAAGAAAATCTCAGACATTAGAATCAAAGACCCTCGCTAGTGCATCCAATTCAATACAGTCAAGCTAATTTCAGCTGCGGCTCTGTAGCGGCCACTCATCATCATGTTTCAGAATGGCAGATTTTCAGACCTTTTGATGTTTGTTTATTCGCACACATGCTTTGTTCTAGCGAGTTGCTCATACATGTAGATGCTCGTGTGTATTCTGAGAACAGGCTGAAGGCCAGGTTTAACGAGCGGCACACAAACAAATGATCCATTGCAGTCTGGGGAGCATCCAGAGTAAACAAAAGAGATCAGATCAATATGATATCTGTCACTGACAGCTTACGTAAACACATTGATCCCGTACATTTATATACAGTACAAAATAAATAAACATTAACTGAATTTTTTTTCAGAAAATTGGTTTTCTATGATTTCCTAAGGATTTTTAAATTAGATGGCACAGCTACAGTTTTTTTTATTAATATACCCAGGAGAGAAATGAATAGAAGACAACAGTCCTAAATTGTCATTAATATTTTTTTTATTAGCTGTAATGTGAATAACGCATTAGAGAAAGAGGATCTTGGGTAAAGGCTCAGATACTGTTTGTCACAGTAATCTCAGAACAGGCTGGGTTTGAGTGCCTTTAATGGTGTAATGCAGAGGTTTCTGGAACAGGATGGTACCGGCTGTTAATGTACCACCAACCAAGAGCGTATGAACAATTTTTGGCATTTTTACATTAATGCTACTGTAAAGGTCTTCCGCCATTTGCTTTAGCCAGACATCAGCAAACCTGTATGTGGGTGTTAACTGTGAGCAATTTTATGTCCCAGGGGTTGATTTATATTAAAATTAACATATTTCCAAATTTTTTATAAAAAAAAATCAAACTGTAGTGATATAGGGGGAGACCGGGGATGGTTGTAACATTTTTGACATTTCTGTTTGTATCTAGGAGGTCTTTTAAACCAGTGCATTCAAAATGTGATTCAAACTACAAGTGTCTACTATTAAATAGAGTTAAATAGCACAAACAGAAAATGCATGGTTTAGTTTAAAACACGAGGAGTGAAATGTTACAATTCACCCCATAGTCTGGGTTAGTTGTAACCTACCCTGGGGTGAGATGTAACATAATATTCACCAAGGTGAGATGTAACATTATGCAATAAGGATTATGACAAAAAAACTTTTGTACTTTCAACACTGACTTATTCAACACTGATAATTTAACATAATTGGTGTGTGTGTGTGTGTGTGTGTATAAAAAAAACAATAAAATGAGCAAATGTGCATGCACCAGCTTCAACAATTGAACACGATTTGTGTTTGTGTGTATTACATTAGCATCATGATAATAAAACTGAATAACGTGTGTGTGTTTAAGTATGTTTATTAATGTCAGTCACAGTAATTGGCCATGATAAAATTGAACTTGAACATTGAGAGACACCCCTAGATGAACTTTCTCTTGCAAGACCTAGGCATACTGAAATTCAAAGAAAACATATAAATAAAACAAAAAATTTGCTTGGAGTAAGTTATAACACATTTCATTGATGCTACAGCTAATCTCGAGCCTTGCTGTCACAACTAACCCAGAGTCTTGTAGCCATGAACTAGCTCACCTTATAGCTAACAGCCAAAACATTAACACTAACAACTTGCATGAAAAATATCTACACAGACATGCAATAAACATAATTTAACTTGGATGAGTTTAACTACAAAGCAGGGACTGCCATCACAAATACAGTATAAAAAGTTACTTTCTTAGCTCAAAATGAGTTTTTATCCTCTAAAATCAGCTTCCTTACATAAGGACTAAACTGAGAACGTGTGAAGTGAATTAGGTGATTTGTAATGTGTTCCTTGTTTGAGAAATTGGAAGTGTTACAACTGACCCATGTTACAACCATCCCTGGTCTCCCCCTAAATTAACTTAAAATCATGTCTTTATCTTTTGTCAGTTTTCAAATGTGTTTTCCTTATAGATTTTATTTTAGCCTCGCTCCAGATCAGATATGCAGTCTTAAAATGTATTAGAGGTAAATACATTACTAGAATTTAAAAACTTAATTTTATTAAACAGAGTAAAATAACTATAAATCATTTAAATATGAGAATATTTATTTTGTTCTTTTTAATTATTTATGTATTATTACATCTGTTTCACATCTGTGGTGTCATTGCCACAACACTGAACAATTTACCCCTAATATTTTATTAAAACATTTTGTTTTGGAAAGTTAGTGTACTTGGTTACTAGGGAGACAACAGCGTACATGCTTAAGATTAAATATGAAACATGATATGTGATGGGGAAAAAATCACTTGTGAGGTAAAAATAATAAAAACAATTTTTTTTATTGTGCATCATTTCCAGTTAGTCTGCAATTGACTGTAGTTGAAGAAACACCCACACTCAAAATGATTGAAGAGAGTGTTTCTGATTTGCTGAAAAACCATCAACGCAGCATCGTGGTTTGTTTACCGAGCCTAGAGCTGTCACGGAGACCAGTATGATTTCTCAAGACACCTATTTTAGTGATACCTGCCAGATAGTACAGGTGGTAGGGATATTTTATGCATAGTAACTTTGGTCTTTAAAGGGATAGTTCACCAAAAACTTCATTGTCAGTGGTTCACGTGGTTTCAGCGTGCAATAAAATAAATATCCGTGAAGAATCATTTCAAAAGTATGTTTTTTTATATACAGTGGGGAAAAAAAGTATTGAGTCAGCCACCAATTGTGCAAGTTCTCCAAATTAAAAAGATGAGAGAGGCCTGTAATTCATCATAGGTATACCTCACTCTGAGAGACAAAATGAGAAAAAAAAAACCAGGAAAATCACATGGAGGATTTTTAAAGAATTAATTGGTAAATTCTCGGTAAAATAAGTATTTGGTCACCTACAAAAAGCAAGATTTCTGGCTATCACAGACCTGTAACTTCTTCTTTAAGAGGCTCCTCTGTCCTCACTCGTTACCTGTATTAATGGCATCTGTATGAACTTGTTATCAGTATAAAAGACAACCGTCCACAACCTCAAACAGTCACACTCCAAACTCCACCATGGCCAAGACCAAGAGCTGTCAAAGGACACCAGAAACAAAATTGTAGACCTGCACCAGGCTGGGAAGACTGAATCTGCAATAGGTAAGGAGCTTGGTGTGAAGAAATCAACTGTGAAAATGGAAGACATACAAGACCACTAATAATCTCCCTCGATCTCGGGCTCCACGCAAGATCTCACCCCATGGGGTCAAAATGATCACAAGAACCACACGGGGGGACCTAGTGAATGACCTGCAGAGAGCTGGGACCAAAGTAAAAAAGGCTACAATCAGTAACACACTGCGGCGCCAGGGACTCAAATCCTGCAGTGCCAGACGTGTCCCCTGCTTAAGCCAGTACATGTCCAGGCCCCTCTGAAGTTGCTAGAGAGCATTTGGATGATCCTGAAGAGGATTGGGAGAATGTCATATGTCAGATGAAACCAAAATAGAACTTTATGGTAAAAACTCAACTTATCGTGTTTGGAGGAGAAAGAATGCTGAATTGCATCCAAAAAACACCATACCTACTGTGAAGCATGGGGGTGGAAACATCATGCTTGGGGCTGTTTTTCTGCAAAGGGACCAGGGACTGATCTGTGTAAACGAAAGAATGAATAGGGCCATGTATCATGAGATTTTGAGTGAAAACATCCTTCCATCAGCAAGGGCATTGAAGATGAAGCGTGGCTGGGTCTTTCAGCTTGACAATGATCCCAAACACACTGCCCGGGAAAACGAAGGAGTGGCTTCGTAAGACGCATTTCAAGGTCCTGGAGTGGCCTAAACAGTCTCCAGATCTCAACCCCATAGAAAAACTTTGGAGGGAGTTGAAAATCCATGTTGCCCAGCGACAGCCCCAAAACATTAATGCTCTAGAGGAGATCTGCATGGAGGAAAGGGCCAAAATACCAGCAACAGTGTGTGAAAAACCTTGTGAAGACTTACAGAAAACGTTTGACCTTTGTCATTGCCAACAAAGGGTATATAACAAGTATTGAGATGAAATTTTGTTATTAACCAAATACTTATTTTCCACCATAATAAATTCTTTAAAAATCCTACAAAATGTGAGTTTCTGGATTTTTTTTTCTCATTTTGACTCTCATAGTTGAGGTATACCTATGATGAAAATTACAGGCCTCTCTCATCTTTTTAAGTGGGAGAACTTGCACAATTGGTGGCTGACTCAATACTTTTTTGCCCCACTGTATGTAATGGCAAAAAAATGCACACTGTGGTTCTGCACTGGTGGGAAAATGCGATTAAGCATGGCTAAACCAACTCATTATATAGTCCAGTCACTTTTGACTAAATTATATGAGAGATTTAAATAAGAGCACATATCTACCGAGTCAATCGTGAAAACCAGAGGAAAATACATGCGTTTTTTGCCAAGAAGTTATCAGCTGAATCAGATCCAGACCTTCTATCTCAAATCAATCTGCAGTTGATGCTCTATTTATAGCTGATCCACCCTTGAGTGTCTTATTATTATGTGCATGTATTTGTCTGGAAATGGCTTTGGTGATTATCATTACTCATTGCCTCCCGAAGCTCCTTCCTTCTGGCCTGAACTTAGCTTTTCTTTTGAATATTTAATAAGTCACCGAATCTTTTTTTTTTCAGGCCGGAAAAACTGTAAGCCCTACTTAGGAATATAACAGAAAGCCACTTAAGGCTAACAGTGTTTCTTTGTGGGTCAAGTCAAAAGGTTTTGGTTCTCCAAATCTCTCATCCACAAAGTACTACATATAAGTAGGCAGATAGATTCATGTCTGCTGTAACCTCATAACTAAAGCCTGTGTGGTCCAACAGATGGACCTGATGTATTCCGCTCGCCAACACACTTGTCTTCAGTATGCAAGCAAGAAATCCTGCCATTGTGCGAAACATGCCGCCATATGCCAGAAAGACACGATTAAGGATCACAGTCTTTTATGAGAAATGTAAACACCCAACCTTTGCTGCGTTGAGTCAGCGTGCAACCTTTGTTCTGCAGCGTTATAGATGGACTCAACATTCACTGCCTGTTGAACCAAAGCTCATTAACACTTACTGCCATAACCACGGAGCATATGTCACTAGCCCCATTGTCATACAAATCAAGCTAATTAATCCTAGCAATGACGCGCTCGCATACTCCACAAGCCTGTTGCTGAAAGAGGCTCATTTATGTTTCCAAACCTGAGAATGATAGTTCCTCAGCCGGTGTTTGTCAAAAAGGAAACCATCAGTCTTGACTTCACATGATGGATGAGGCTTAATAAGAGAATGAAGTAAAATGATGTCAGAGAATAACATATTTCCCCCTAATTATTTTGTGCATTGGTCTGAGCAGTAATTGCAGCATTTTTTTGGGGTCTACACTGCACTGAGGCACAACTGATGGATGTCACTTGTCAAGTGGGTATGGAAATTCTGTGAGAGTGTACTGAAATTTCTAATATTTCCTGGGAAGGCAATCTCTGTGTGATGTCGGTATCTATTTAGTCAGTATTTCCTTTGGGTTGTCAAAACTTTAGAGTCAGAGAAAAATATATGACTCACTTGACACATGTGAAAGTATATATACCAGTGATGACGATGCAACAGTCCCAGTGCCTGTAGCAAAGCATCATTATATTATATGATATTATATTATTAAAACTAACTGAACCTTTTTCTCATTATATTATTATTGTTTGTTATTCATAAAAATGGTCACCTGCATGAAAACGTCAATTCTGAAAGTTCAAACTGCATAAAGGATTTTAAATGTTTTAAAAAACTTTTTTTCTTGCTTATGTGAATGTTAGAGAAAAAAAAAACATTAAGGGAATGTGTATTTTTATCATTTGCAAACATTATGGGAATGTTACTTTTGAATGTTTTCTGAATCATCTGAAACAAGTAGTAAGTAGTAATGTTTTTAAAAAAACAGACCAGCTAAAACGTTCCCGAAAAATGTTCCATGAATTGAGTATAAATCAAGCGTAGCGTTAGTTCTGGCAGGTCACGTTAGTCAAGCTCGCATCAGCTGACTGTCAGCTGATCCCCATCTACCTATGGGAATAAAACACCTAAGCATTCATATATAAGGTCCCTCAGTATTATCAGCAGTTTTCGCATTGCTCAATAGCTAATTACCCTCCTCCATCCCCAGCTCCTCCTCTGTCAGTCGGGATTCAGCCTTCTGATTGTCCTTTGAATCAGACTAATTCTAAAATGTGTACATAAAATGATTGAACAACAATATCTGCAATACATTTATGTTAATTCTGTTCTGTTTACCCTAGGGGGTTATTGCTGCTCTCCCTGCTCTCAACCATGCTAGGCTGCATGGATGCGCAGGGAGTTCTTGCCCAGAACAGAACCATACCGCCAATCCAAACAGTATGCTAATTCTCAATCATCTTTGATGATAGTGGTCCTAACAGAAATAATGTTTTTGTGCTAACATTTTGAAAAGGTTATTAAAAACCAGATAACTTTAACAAACATATATTCAGAACTTTCAGAGAACCTGGCCAGAACATTCTAAGAACATTTTCCATTAGCTGGGATAATATCATAAAATAGTTTTTATTCTATAACTGAAGATGCTATAGCACATAGGAAGTATTTCTCTGGTTGTGAAAGTAAAAGGGCTTAAAATAAACACATTTTATTTATAGAGAGGTCTTGGACATTTATTCAACATGATGTCTAACTGTAGATGAGCTCTAGATCTGTCTGCATTTTCTCACCAAAGCGAGACTCACACATTCAGAGTCAGAGAGACAGAATTATTTTGAACCAACAGCTGGTATAAGCATCATTTATAAGGAAGATGAGAGGGAAAAGGTACAGTATTTATTTTATTTATTTAACCTTTTTTTTCTGACAGCAACTGTTTTTGATTGAACATAGCTGATTAAACCTAGGTAAAAAGTTGCTGCTGTCACTGTAGTAGCTGTTTAAGAAAAAACTTTGTTTTTTGCAGTGCAATGATTTGTTGAAGGCAGGGTAAAAAAAAAAGCACATTTGAAATTCCATCTGTTTATGTGACATAAGTTACATAGATGTGCAGACATACTTAAAAATGATACTTAACTTTTGCCCTCCTCAAACGACAGCAGATTTCAGAGATTTGAACGAGCCCATTTTTTACATCAACTATCTGCAATCAATCAAGCAGATTTTTATGTCTTTCTGCACGCTATAAAACCAAATGGTTCCTTAAGAATTTGTCAACACTTCTTGACAAGTAGATTTAGATAAGTCTCATGAAACTTGACTACAATGGAAACACTTGTAACATTTCTCTCCAGGCAGAGAGAGATTTAATAGATGTGGTTTGGTGATATAGTGCTGTGCATCAGGCACGATTCCCCTGAGAGCAAACCACCTGCTCTCTGCTTGCCAGATTGTGAGAGACATGGGTGTGAAATATTATAATTTTATCTTCAGCAGGCTCGTCAGGAAGAGATCCTCTTTCTTCAGAGCTCGAGCTGAGATAAGTCCAATAGCTTCTGGCTAACAAACAAACCTGAGAGAGCTGTTGTGCTGGACTAGTTTGCAGGGAAGCACTAGTTCTCCTGCTCTTCAGTCCAACTGTAATTGTGTGTTTCTCAATGCTCAGTCACAGTGCTGAATTAGGAAATATGAGCTTTAAAGATCTGATTATGGGTGAGATTACATTAGATTTTTGTGTTGTCCTATATGGTGAGAGATGCTGCCATCTATTCAAAAATGTTTTCATCAATTTTAATAATTATTCTGCATGCAGTTTTTTGACCACATTGAGAGAGTATATGCAATATATGTACTGTAATTGTACAATTACTTTTATAATTAAAGTAATACAATATAATTAAACTAAAGTAAATACGAAGAGTTTGGTTCCAAAATGCGGTAAACGCCATTTTTTACAAAAATGTAGTTTCCGCAAAAAAGTCAGTATTGTATCTGGTTATAACACTTATAATGTTACAAAATAATTCTATAAACTTAAAAACGGTATTAAGGTTTTCAACATTGATAATTGATTTATTTAAGATTTGAGATATACATGTATATTTTTTAATAATTATGCATCAACTACTGCAATATTTGTCCACTGTGCAGCCATGACAAAATGTACAAAAAAAGTGAAGTGAGATCAGAAACATCAGTCACCATCTGTGTCCGAAATAGTGTACTTTGAGTATGTACTGCATTCAATGACAAAGTTACTTCTCAGCTTTTCATGACATTTCTAGTCACGCAAGTGCATAATATGAAAGTGAAATCGATAGCATTAGTGTTTTCAAAACTTGAGTGCTGATTCATACATTATGCTATTGTTTTATTTGACAGTACAAGGAAAAATAAGTGAAATAATTTAAATAAATTATTTGTTTAGTGAATTGACATCAAGTTCGCCTTGCGACCATAATACTTCACCTCATAAACTATTATGTAATGTTTTAATCTTGATACCATGAATTGGTATGCTTACAACATGCTTAGGCAATGGTTTTCTTGTCTAGACAAAAACACAAAGGATGCGTGTGCCTCATCAGTCGAGGTCTTTGATCTCTTTGATCTTTTCTCTTGGCTTGCACTTGTCAATCTTCATCTGAACACTGCACCTCCACATGCAGAAGTAGCAGATTAGTCTAATGTGGAGGGGAGGCTCTTTGAATTAGACTTTCATAACTCGGTTATTTTAAGACCATTCGCCCCATGCCTCCCCTTCTCTGGTTCCTGCTTGCATCCTGCGGCCCTGGCGAAAAAGTGGAAAATAATGTATTACAACTTAAGATCAGACAGACGTTCCATTCTTCTTGCTCTTATTATTCTAGTGCAACAAATCTCTGAAGAGTAGGAGCCGTTTCAGCCATAAAGGATGCGTCTGCGCTCTATTATTATGCAGTGATTTTTTTGTGTGCTGAAAATTCATTTATGAGGCAGTGTTGATTTTGTAAGTAACAAAAATTAAATTTTGATGCAGAGTCTCAGTAAGTATGCTTCACTTAGAAGTGCTGCATGTGTGTAATCGGAGGCCTACATCTCTGCTGAGTGTGAATCATAAAATCAGGTGATATGGAGGCATCAGCAGAGAAACCAAGTGCTGCAGGGGTATTGTGAGTCATTTGACACTTTTTTATTTTTTTTTACTTTACAGTGAGCCCCTGTTGATCTACACTGCGATCTGATTTGCTGATACTGCCTAACAGAATGACTGACAAGATACTGGCTGGTATAGGGAATGAGAGTCCATAACACTGTTGGGGAAGTTACTTTGAGATTGTAGCTTGCCAAGCTACAGTCTACACCTAAAGTAGTCAAGTTATCCTTTTGGAAACTTAGATTTAGCTATACTAAAATCTACTAACAAAAAGTAGCTCATTACACTGAAACTATTTAAGAAGCCGGAATATTTTAAAGTAAAAGCCAGGTGCACGGTACAATCCTTTACAAATTTTTTTTTTTTTGTCAGACTGTATGAACATAATCCAGCTGTAAGGCATGTCACACTGTGGGATCTCAGTTGTCATTAATGTCTGACTGTAAATTAAAAATGGATATATGAAAGAAAACTCGACCAGTTTTATACTATCAATCCGTGACATGTTCGGTGACGGTGAGCCGCATTCAAACTCACCATTGGCATAGCGGCTAGCATTATTTTGATCATGACTTGTTTTGAAAAGAAAAGTCTTGAAAAGAACAAGTCATGGTTTGTTGTAGTGGCATACACAGAATTAAAAATAATAATTCTGCCAGCTATTTTCCAGTAATTTTACATTTACATTTAATAATTTAGCACACACTAAAAAGCGACTTACAAATGAGAACAATAGAAGCAATCAGACCAACGAGAGAACAACAGTATACAAGTGCCATGACAAATCTCAGTTATTCTAGCACAGTACACGTAGCTAGTTTTTTATTTTTTATTATTATTAAATAATAGAATGGAATAGAACAGAATAGAATAGGTAAGTGATAGTATTAGTTGGTCAGGTGCTGGCGAAAAATAACTTTAGATGTTTTTTGAAAATGGCTAAAGACTCAGAGTGTTTGCACTGAATGAAAGCATCAGCACAGCAACCGCGGTCATCCACCAGCCGGGCACAGTCAAGGGAAAAAGTCAGTGAAAGTGATTTTTGTGCCTCTTTGGGATGGCACCACAAGGCACCGTTCACTTGCAGAACGCAAGCATCTAGAGGGCACATAATTTTGAACTAGTGAGTTTAGGTATATTTGTGCAGCGCCAGTGGTGGTCTTGTAGGCAAGCATCAGTACCTTGAATTTTATGCGAGCGGCTACTGGTAGACACGTTGTACATGATGAGGAAGGAGTAACTGAGCTTTTTTTGGCACAGCAACAACTCATTGAAGACTACTCTCACTGATGCAT
The DNA here is from genome assembly GCA_018155175.1 of Sinocyclocheilus anophthalmus. Taxonomy (NCBI): domain Eukaryota; kingdom Metazoa; phylum Chordata; class Actinopteri; order Cypriniformes; family Cyprinidae; genus Sinocyclocheilus; species Sinocyclocheilus anophthalmus. Next base: position 340,967 of record JADLZN010000794.1, on the reverse strand, counting down.
TCTGGATCAGTTGCAAAGGCTTGATAGTACATGCCGGAAGGCACGCCAAGAGAGCATTACAATAGTCCAACCTGGAGAGAACAAGAGCTTGGACAAGAAGTTACGCGGCTTGATCTGACAGGAAGGGTCTTATCTTCCTAATGTTGTACAAGGCAAATCTGCAGGACCGGGCCGTTGTAGCAATATGGTCTGTGAAGCTTAACTGATCATCGATCACAACTCCTAGGTTTCTGGCTGTCCTGGAAGGAGTTATGGTTGATAAACCCAGCTGTATAAAGCAGCTGTGATGAAACAATGGGTTTTCTGGAACCACAAGCAGTTCTGTCTTAGTAAGGTTGAGTTGAAGGTGATGGTCCTTCATCCAGCTAGAAATATCTCTCAGACAGGCTGCAATGCGAGCAGCTACCGTCAGATCATCTGGTTGGAATGAGAGGTAGAGTTGAGTGTCATTAGCATAGCAGTGGTATGAAAAGCAATGTTTCTGAATGACAGATCCTAATGGTGACATGTAGATGGAGAAGAGAAGTGGTTCAAGCACTGACCCTAGCGGATCCCCAGTAGCAAGAAGTTGTGACTTACAAACCTCACCCCTCCAAGACACCCTGAAGGACCTACCTGAGAGGTAAGACTTGAACCACAGGAGTGCGGTTCCTGAGATGCCCATCTTTCTGAGGGTGGACAGGAGGATCTGGTGGTTAACTGTGTCAAAAGCAGCAGACAGATCCAGCACGATGAGTACTGAGGATTTGGAGGAAGCGCCTCTTGCCCTGGTATCAGGGCAAAGTCAGTTAACAGAAAACCAGGGCAGTCTCAGGTGAGTGGCGCTTTGAAGCCAGAGGGTTGCCTGTTCACAGGAGGTGTTCATGTGCAAGAAACAAGAGAGTTGGTTGTGAACCGCTAAGTGTCTTTGCAATGAATGGAAGAAGGGTCTGTAGTTTTCTAAAAGTGCTGGATTTAGAGAGGGTTTTTTTAAGCAGTGGGCTTACCCGAGCCTGCTTAAATGCTGTGGGAAATGTACCAGTGTGAAGAGAGGTGTTGATAATGTGAGTAAGCGAAGGTATGACTGAAGAAGAAATGGCCTGAAGGAGGTGAGTGGGGATAGGATCAAGTGGACAAGTAGAAGGATGATTGGAAAGGATAAGTTTGGAAACATCCATCTCCGAGAGTGGAGAGAAGGAGGAGAGAGAGTGTGTATTTGTCGTTATGAAGTTATCATCAGTTTGTGGTGTGGGGAATTGGTCACTGATGGTTCTTGTTTTATTTGTGAAGAAAATTGCAAAGTCATCAGCTGTAAGAGTTGATGAAGGAGGAGGGGGAGGAGGACAGAGAAGAGAAGAGAAAGTTTTGAAAAGTGTGCGAGGGTCAGAGCAGTTGTTAATTTTGTTGTGGTAGTATGTCGTTTTAGCAGTGGAGACATTTGCAGAGAAGGAAGAGAGGAGTGACTGATACACACTAAGGTCGGTAGAGTTTTTTTATTTGTGCCAATTCCTCTCTGCAGCCCTGAGTTTAGAGCAATGTTCATGGAGAACATCAGACAGCTAATGGGCAGAGGGGGTTGTGGGCAAAAGATGTCTAAGCAAGATGTTACAGTGGAGCAAAGAGTGTCAGTAGCACTATTTGTGTCCAGTGCTGAAAACTGAGAGGGTGAAGGAAGTGAGGATGAAACCATAGAGGATAGGCGAGAAGGAGAGAGTGAGCGTAGGTTACGTCGAAAGGTGACCTGCGGAGGAGTGTGTGCTGTGTCAGGAGTTAGTGTGAGGTTAGAAGTGATGAGGAAGTGGTCTGAGGTGTGCAGTGGAGTAACTAAAGTGTTGTCAGTGGAGCAATGGTGTGTGTAGATGAGGTCCAGTTGGTTACCTGATTTGTGAGTAGCCATAGTAGACACTCGCTTGAGATCAAATGAGGCGAGCAGAGTGTTGAAGTCAGCAGCCTGGGGTTTTTCTAGGTGGATGTTGAAGTCACCGAGCAGTACCAGAGGAGTACCATCCTCAGGAAAGTTTGAAAGTAACACATCCAACTCCTCCAAGAAGTTGCCCAGTTGACCTGGGGGACGATAAACGACTACAAAATGAATTTGAACAGGGTGGGTAATAGTAATTGCATGTGATTCAAATGAACTGTTGCCTGTAAGAGATGGTAGAAGATCAAATTTCCATTCATTTGAGATAAGGAGACCAGTACCTCCACCCCTCCCAATCGTATGAGGGGTGTGGGACGATTAGGGTGTCAATTTTATTGACATTTCCATTAACCCTAAAAACACAACACAATTAAGTGCACAATTGAAAATACAGGTAAAACACTTGTAAAAAAATACATACAGAAAATTTCTTCATATTAATATAGTAAATGGATATTTTTTTTACAGTGTGGTTCTTGATGAGGAAGTGGTCTAAGGTGTGCAGTGGAGTAACTAAAGTGTTGTCTGTGGAGCAATAGCATGTGTAGATGAGGTCCAGGTCCGGATTTCGTACGCCGTTGCCTAGCATCCATCTGGCGAACCTCCACTCTCTACCCAACAAAACGGACAAACTCCTTCTGCTCTCCCGGACAAATAAGGATTTCTCACACTCTGCTGCTCTGTGTTTCACGGAAACCTGGCTGAATGACGCCATTCCGGACAGCGCGTTAAATCTGCTGGGCTTTCAGCTGTTCAGAGTGGACCGCGATGCAGAATCAACGGGGAAATCGCGCGGCGGCGGGACATGCTTTTACATCAAACGAAAGGTGGTGTACAGATGTAACCGTGTTAAAGAAGATGTGCTGTTCAGATCTAGAAGCGCTTTTCATTAACTGTAAGCCTTTCTACTCGCAGTGGGAGTTTTGCTCGTTCATTCTCGTTAGTGTATACATTCCTCCGCAAGCGCACGTGAGCTCAGCTTTACAGAAACTCGCTGATCAGATCACAGAGACAGAACAACAACACCCGGACTCTGTTTTAATCATTCTTGGGGACTTTAATAAAGCAAATCTCTCCCGTGAACTGCCAAAATACAGACAGCACATCACATGTCCCACCAGAGACAGTAATATATTGGATCACTGTTACACCACAATAAAGAATATCACTCTGTCCCACGGGCAGCTTTGGGGCTCTCTGATCACTGTTTGGTTCATCTTATACCGACCAACAGGCAGAAACTGAAATCAGCTAAAACTGTAACAATGACTGTTAAAAATTGGACTAATGAAGCAGAGTGGGATTTACAAGCCTGTTTTGACCTCACTGATTGGAGTGTTTTTGAAACTGCTGCCACCGATCTGGACAAGCTCACAGAGACTGTAACATATTTTATCAGTTTCTGTGAAGATATGTGCATTCCTACCAGGACTCATCTAACTTACAACAACGACAAACCATGGTTCACTGCAAAACTCAGACAGCTCCGTCAGGCCAAAGAAGATGCTTACAGGAAGGGGGACAATGTCTTGTATAAACAGGCTAAATACACACTGGAAAAGGAGATCAGAGTGGCAAAGAGGAATTATTCTGAAAAACTAAGGACTCAGTTCACTTCCAGCGACTCCGCATCAGTGTGGAAAAGCCTGAAAGACATCCCCCAGCACTGTGGAGAATCAACAACTGGCAGACGATCTGAATGAGTTCTACTGCAGGTTTGAAAAAACACCCCACACCCACCCTGAACACCTCTCCACACAACCATTCACACCTCCTGTAACCCCCCTCTCCCCCACACCTGCACTTCAAATCAGTGAAGACGAGGTGCGCCAGGTCTTCCGGAAGCAGAAAAGGAAAAAAGCACCAGGCCCAGATTGTGTTACACAAGCCTGTCTGAAATCCTGTGCTGACCAGCTGGCCCACCATCTTCACACAGATCTTCAACAGATCACTGGAGCTGTGCGAAGTCCCTTCATGCTTCAAACGCTCCACCATCATCCCCATCCCAAAGAAATCCAAAATTACAGGACTAAATGACTACAGGCCTGTGGCTCTAACGTCTGTGGTCATGAAGTCATTTGAAAAACTGGTGCTGGCCCACCTGAAGGACATTACTGGACCCTTGCTGGATCCTCTTCAGTTTGCCTACAGAGCAAACAGGTCTGTGGACGATGCAGTTCTGCAACATCCAGACAGACCAGGGACTTATGTGAGGATCCTGTTTGTGGACTTCAGTTCGGCCTTTAACACTATCATCCCAAACTTTCTCCTGCCCAAACTATCTCAGCTCTCAGTGCCCACCTCCGTCTGTCAGTGGATCAAAAGCTTCCTGACAGACAGACAGCAGCTAATGAGGCTAGGAAAATACACAGCCCCACACCCCAACCGCCACACCACCCAGAAAGTATACAATCCGACTACTCCTCTCAACAGAAACTATGACGAGCTCCTCAGGGTTGTGTTCTCTCCCTATTGCTCTTCTCCCTGTACACCAACGACGGCACATCTAAAGACCCCTCTGTCAAGCTCGTGAAGTATGCAGATGACACTATGGTCATCGGTCTCATCAAGGATGGAGAAGGGTCTGCTTACAGACAGGAGGTTAAAGAACTGGCAGTCTGGTGCAGTCTTAACAACCTGGAGATCAACACGCTCAAAACAGTGGCGATGATCGTGGACTTCAGGAGAAAACCCCCTGCACTCCCACCACTCACCTCAGGACCAGCACTGTGACTTCAGTGGGACACTCACATTGACTCCGTTGTTAAAAAGGCCCAGCAGAGGTTGTACTTACTTCGCCAGCTGAGGAAGTTCAACCTACCACAAGAGCTGCTTAAACAGTTCTACTCCGCCATCATTGAATATGTCCTCTGCACTTCTATAACTGTCTGGTTCAGCTCAGATACCAAATCTGACCTCAGAAGACTACAGAGGTTAGTCCGGACTGCTGAGCGAATCATTGGTACAACCCTCCCTTTCTCTCCAAGAACTGTACTCATCCAAATTGAGCAAATAGGCTGGCAAAATCACTCTGGACCCCTCACATCCAGCACAATCCCTCTTTGAACTGTTGCCATCTGTCGGACGGCTACCCCCACCAGAGAGCTCTGAGCACCAGAACGGTCAGACACAGGAACAGTTTCTTCCCTCCGGCAATCCATCTCATGAACACTTGACAATAACTGTGGAACACACAACACTATTTATACACTCATACACACTTATTTATCTAACACACATACTCAGTCTACATTTCAATTTGCCCATAATATACCTGCACATACAAAACTGTCTATTGTAATATACCTGCACATACAATTGTCAATTTATATATTGTTATTCCTTATTTACTTGTTCAATTTTTTTATTTTTTTTTATTCTTTTATTATCTGTGTTTTTGTTCTGTCGCTGTCATTCTGTTGCACTGCGGAAGCTTCTGTCATGAAAACAAATTCCTCGTATGTGAAAACATACCTGGCAATAAAGCTCATTCTGATTCTGATTTGACATTTGGCTTAGGAGAAGTTGCTGCAGGACTGTGCCTCAAAACTTTTGACACTGGCAGAATTTAATTGGAGGTAAAATTTGATCGCAGATTTTGGCCTAGGATCTTTTAGGATTCGCAAAATTTCTTAAGGCGTCCATTTATAATGGCAGGTTACAGAATAGTGCACACATTCGTCCCCAAAGTGAGAATTCTGAGGAGGACAGCAAGGTTGCCATTTAGGGCAGAGTCACAGTAGAGAAAGAGCTCTATAAGAGCTCGTTTATCATATTTGTGTAGGCATAATTTTGCCTTCATTAGACCCTGCTTAAAGCTCACAAAATGCAAAGGAGGAAATGTTTGCAGGTATTTCATTTAGGAATAGCTCTTATATTCCCGTTTACCCTAATATACCTTCCAAATGCTGCATTAACTCATCCACCACTGGGCTGAAGTATGCTTTGTACATTTTGCTGTTTGACACCCTCACAGGTTATAATCTTCCTCAATATCACAAACAGCCAGAGAGAGCAGTATTAGCTTCAGCTCAAGATCCAATCAGACAGACCATTTCCCTTAATCCCTGCTGAGATAACTATCCAAACAGAGGACACTGAATCAGTCTGTGACCTTTGTGTGGGAGTAAAAGTGTTCCATGCCACTCCTCACACTGCTCTCTGTGTTTTTATCCTGTCCCTCAGATATAAATGTGTGTTTGTGTTGGCGGAGAGGATAGTGGGGGGTTTATGTGGTGACTGCCCGTCGAGTGTGCCAGTTTCGTATTTAAGACAATGATGTGAGCGCAGGCAGCTCTGCAGGGGGGCACTGCAGGCCAGCCGCGTCACATATGCTACAGTGCTGCCAGGGCGCTGGCAGAAGTGTATTTTTGAGCACGTCTCAACAGGATGGTGCATAGTCAGAGGCTGGAAAACGCTTCAAAGGCAGAAAATAGCCCCTCTCGCGTCGGAAATTGGTGTGATTTCACTCTCCGAGTTTGAACTCTTTAGGGGGGTGTTGAGTGCAGTAAATATTTAGTAACAATCACATGCCCAAAATACAAAAAAGGAAAAGGCGGCTCTTAAAGACACAGGCGGTACGAGGCAGACTGCAAAGCTTTTGCTCAAATGATCCTCGCCGTTTGAGTGTATTGTGGGCATCTAATGCAACTTGCTTATCGAAACCTCTGTTCTCATGATGCATAAAGCATTGTGACTAAAGTACTGTTGCCATATCATTATATGAAGTGCATCATCTATTATCATCAAGTGCATCATCTATTATATTTTTCACTTCTTAAAGGGATAGTTAACCCCAAAATAAAAATCTGTCATCATTTACTCTCCCTCACATCGTTCCAAACCAGTTTAACTTTTCTTTCTTCTGTGGAACACAAAAGAAGATGTACTTAAGAATGTTTCAACATTTTTTCATCCATGCAGTGGAAGTCAATGGGGTCCAAACCAACACTGGACTGCCCTGTTCACTGTAAAAATAAAAACACTACTTATGTTTCACAGAAAACATTTTGTAACTACAATGGGAGAATTTTCATTTTGGTGTGAGCTCTTCCTTTAAGAATGTTTGCAAAATAGTTAAATTTTTTGGTGAACTGTCCCTTTAAGAGTTGCTTTAACATATTCTGATTTAGATACAGGTGTGTTACTGAATCTGATATCAAATGTTCATCACAAAAAAAACTCTCCAGCAGTGCTTCTCTGCCCATAACCCATGAAATGATGAAATCTACACCCATCCACAATATTAACCGTTTCATTAGCCTGTGTGTGGTGCACAGCCCTTCCCATAAGAGTGACCTTTTCAATGATGTGGATGGTTACCCCTCCAGCTTTATACATGCCATTAAAGATAAGCCATGTGTGACATTGGACTTATTTTACAGGCATTACAGTGCTTTTGTGGTCCAACTAAAGGAGGCTGCGGTGCCATATGAAACTCACACCACGATTATAACAGAAAATCACACGGCACTCAATCAGCTCGACAAATTCAAGCCAAATCTACTCAGTAAGTGAATCTATTCAGCGATGAGCCGCAATCAGACTCCCACAGAGATGAGAAACGCTTCCATTGAATCTCCCTCGCTGCAGTCACAGCTGAGAACAAATGATTAATTAATACACTAGACAAATGCCCTACAATATTCTTTCTCCTCCTGAATTATTTCATCCGCCCACCAATTGTGCCAAGTCACTGAGCAAATAGTCGGCGAACATGAATAGGTCATTATGTCTGGCCCTCAGCATGACTCTGAGGCGAATTAAGTTCCTTTTGGACATAAAGGCCTTGTGAATGACGCACAGCTTGTAGAAGCACAAAGAAGAAATCCATATGAAGACAATGGGAAATCAGCAAAACTACATACACCTGTGTTTAGGACACAAAACTGTTTTGCATATGACTTAATACGAGCTGTTTTTTAAGTCAAGTCACCGTTATTTATATAGCACTTTTAACAATACAGAATGTGTCAAAGCAAGTGAACAGCATTAATTAGGAAAATAGTGTGTCAATAATGCAAAATGACAATAGTAAACACTCATTTTTCAGTTAAAGACAGTTCATCATTCAATTCAGTGATGTCATCATCCAGCTCAGTTCAGTTTAAATAGTATCTGTGCAATCAATTGAAATCAAGTCAACGATATCGCTGGAAACATAGTGTCCCCAACTAAGCAAGCCAGAGGCGACAGCGGCAAGGAACCAAAACTCCATCGGTGACAGAATGGAGTAAAAACCTTGGGAGAAACCAGGCTCAGTCGGGGTGCCAGTTCTCCTCTGACCAGACAAAACCAACAGTTCAACTCCAGGCTGCAGCAATGTCACATTGTGCAGAGGACTCATCTGGTTACTGTGGTCGTCTGAGACAAGGTCTTTACATGGGGATCTGTATCAGGGGCTCATCTAGTTGTCCTGGTCTCCGCTGACATTCAGGGCTGTAGAGGTCCTCTCTAGGTGCTGATCCACCATCTGGGCTGGATACGTACTGGATCCGGGTGACTGCAGTGACCATCTGATCTGGGGTGACCTCAGAATAAGAGAGAAACAGACTAATATTAGCGTAGATGCCATTCCTCAGGTGTTAGAGAAGTGTCCCGGTTCTGGTTGACCTAATTAATGCAGCCTAAAAAACCTTTAACGGATTTGAATATTAGAAACGTATTAGTGTGTTATGTGTAAGCCAGGTTAAAGAGATGGGTCTTTAATCTAGATTTAAAATGCAAGAGTGTGTCTGCCTCCCGAACAATGTTAGGTAGGTTATTCCAGAGTTTGGGCGCTAAATGGTCAAGTCAAGTTTATTTGTACAGCGCTTTTCACCATACAAATCACTGCAAAGCAACTTTACAGCCAATTAAGTTTCTACAATATTTAGTAGTAGTTTATCAGTGGTGACTGTCAGTTAATGTACATATGGCAGAAATGACCGGAAAAATCAATTTAAGACGTAATCAAACAGACGATGAACACTAATAACAGCAATTATTATATGATGCAATAAAACTTATAGCAAAATTCGGTAGTTCTGTATGTTGTTTCGTGGTTGGCATCATCTGAGGTCCTCTGATGGGTTGGCATCATCTCTTCTCAGGTGATTTGGATCCAGATTGAAGCTTGTGTAAATCCTAGTTACCATGGTATGTTAATCCTGTGGCAGAAACAGAGAAACAAATGGACATAATTAGCGTAGCTGCTGTTCCAACCAAGCAAAATTGATTGTTTCCCAAAAAGCATAATAAGGTGCATTTGATTAGATATAACTGCAGTAACAGATTATGAGATGCATTATTTGAATGCTTGAATGCTTGGCCAAAGAGATGTGTCTTTAATCTAGATTTAAACAGAGAGAGTGTGTCTGAACCTGTTTTTCATACCTCCCTGAGAGAATTCCTTCTGCTGTTGTCACCCATGAGCAGTTAACACTTTTGCATGTCATAGTACGGTGCCATGAAGGTGATCTTGTCCATTTGTCGGGTAATAAATTTAGCTGCCTTGTTGAGTGTCTGACCTCTTTCACATTAATTCTCAATAAACAGGAGCTTTAATACTTCATCATTTAATCTAATTTAATCTGCAGTGGCACAGACAACCAAAAGAAACACATTTTGACTATATGTGTTACAGGGCTGACGAGACGTGAGACATGCAGATCCAAGTTCGAAGCTTTATTAACCAACATGGTCAGAAACAGGCAGGGTCAAACAATGACAAACAGGTATATGGCGGGCAAAACACAAGAATAGTCCTAGGGCTAGCGAAGGTCAACAATCGGCGAACAGAATCAAAAAAGGGCAAGACTAAAGGGAGAAAGAGGGGGGGAAAAAAACAAAGGCGGAGGGAAGGAAAAAAGGAGAAAAAAAAAAAATCAGGAAAACAGGCGAAGATAGGAACGGAGAAAACAGACAAGGCGAGGCAAAACTAGGCTAAGGCTAAGGCAGGGAAACTAATGAGGGCTCTGTAAAGTAGCTATTGCTAGGGGAGTGATAATCGCTGAACAATATCGGCAGAGGGAAGGGATCAGAGTGAGTGTTAAAGAGTGAGGGAGTGATATGAAACAGCTGGGTGCAATCAGTGTTAACAGCTGTGTGCAATCCGTGCTGAGTGCAATCAGTGCAATGAATGATGGGATATGTAGTCCGGGGTGATGTGCAACAATGTGAAGTGACATGTGGCCAAGTATGGTGACCCATACTCAGAATTAGTGCTCTGCATTTACCCATCCAAAGTGCACACACACAGCAGTGAACACACACAAACCGTGAACACACACCCGGAGCAGTGGGGGGTTCGGTGCCTTGCTCAAGGGCACCTCAGTCGTGGTATTGAAGGTGGGAGAGAGTGCTATACATTCACTCCCCCCCACCTACAATTCCTGCCGGTACGAGACTCGAACCCACAACCTTTGGGTTATGAGTCCGACTCTCTAACCATCGTGCCAGGCACGATTCCCCAGGTGTAGTGCGGGTCAATGGAAAATTGGAAAGGGGTGAACTCTATGGCAACAAGAAGGAAGAGTTCATGGAAAACCGGATTCGTGACAATATGTCACAGCATACTTTGGCTTTCTGCAATTATAATGAGGTATTTCTCTCACTTCCACCCAAGGACAAAGACCTAAGGTTGCACGTTTAAGTCATTTTATTAAAATGTAAAATTTTAAAAATGTGATAGTATTGAGTTTAAATCATATACAGCATGTTTGGTGTGAATCTAATTATATGTCCGGTCCAACAATATTCATAAGTAAACCTAAACGGTACACGTTGAAGCAAAATAGCACATTTTGTACAATCGATCTTTGTATTGGATAAAAAAAAATCCAATGAAGTGAATAGAGCAATATATGTATATTAATATATCAGCTATTCACATATTAAAAGAATATATTTAACAATATTTAAAAATACATGTAAAAATATTTTTATATGAAATAGGTTTTAAACGATGAACTGTACATAGTAATTTTAGTTATGTATACTTTTAAAGAAAACAGAAACCTTTAAATATTTAAAATTTAATATTAAATGTTTTAAATTTTAATATTTAAATATTTTTTTATCATGAAAATGCATTTTAAAATAAAGATATAAATTGTAAAAATAATTAAATAGATTAACTATTATATGCATTATGTATATTTAACTATAGTTAACCATTTAAAAAACACATTTAACATATGTAATATTAAATGTATAGGTCTACTTGTATGTTATTGAAATATATCTAGATATTTGACATAGATATTAATAGTTTAAAATATTTAAACTAAAAATTGCAGATGCCCCTTGATTTGATATTCTGTATGTAATAATTATCAGAATACTTTTTAGTTCCACTACAGCACTGTATTGAACACTGCAGCTGAACTTTATGACAGAACTGCAAGAGTGAATGTATTAACCAACTCTTGTACTGATAAGGAGCCTGAAAATGTCTTAAGAAGTCATCTTCTCATGTCTGAACCTAAAGGCTCCTCGGCTTCAGCAGGCTTCCTTCCACTGCTGGTTTGAGAGTGACGATCAAACAGGAATCTCTCTCTGCCACTCTTGCAGTCACTGGGGGAAACTCAGCTATCAAAGAAAGACTTATACCCCCCTTTTGCACTTCCTCATCCCCGTCCCATCTTATCCTGCGACCCGGCGCTAAAAAGAGTTCAAGTGAAAAACACACAATTAGGTTGAACTTCAGCAGAGACTGATCTGTTAAGTGTCTCTCAGGGGGTGAGTAAAAGGACACCCAGCTCTTCTTAAACCCCCGTTCAGACAGCCCCACAACCACACCCACAAACCAACCACCAGGCACTCCCTTAGACGAATGTCGACGGCGAGATGCTTAAAATGCATTTAGAAAAGGAACCAATGAACCAATTTAAGAAAACAGAAAAAACAAGACACAAAACCACAAATGGATGTGGTGAATAAAAGTTTGGAGATATATGCAAATTTTGGTGTAATAATCAGCAGGTGTGTCTTACATCATAGTGTAAATGTTCAGAGTGAATATTGTCCCAGTACTACAGTACCTGCTGTCTTTAAGAAGGAACAGATTGTGGTGAAGAACAATGAAGATTAAAAATAAAATGCTTAAGAAAGATTTTTTCTCCCCCACAGAAGTTTATCAAATTATGTTGGAGAAAATTATTCGAATTCAACACATCTGAGCCAGATGGAGGCAGTGGTCCGTCACAATGTGTTTGACAGCAGGGATGTGATAACTTCCAAGTGCAGTTCAAACAGTTTTGCTGAAGACTTTGATGCAAAGAGAGAAAAGTCTCTTAGAAACCATTTCCTTCTCTGCCAAAGATTCCCTTGTGAACATGCCACCGGAGGACACGAACCGCCTCTATATTTAGAGATTATTGACTCGGTATACAAACAATAATGGGTTTATCTCTTCAAATTGAATGGGCAAGAATATATTTAAAAGAAATTAAGCTGTTTTATGGAACCGAGATAACAGTGGCACCATTCAAACCCTGGTTGTTCACTATAAAGCTGTTTTTGACTGACTGCATATTAATCAATATTGTAATCATATCAAGTCATCTTTTTTCTATTAATACTCTTATTGTATCCTTCTCGTCAGGGACCATTGGCCCCAGCGTTCCCTCTCCGAGTTCTAGAAATGTCCTCCCTTCCATCTGTGAACTGGTTTGTGTGTCAGACAATGTGCAATCTTCAGATTCTAATTAGCTGAAAGTGTGTTCCTGTTGCGTTAGTGACAGAGCTTAGAATATGCTGCATTCGTTGGTTTCTTAACATCAGAGACGTTGTGCAAGTGTTCAGCACAGGCTGACGGAGGAACAAGCAGCCAGATCTGAGATCATTTCTAGCAGTTTAAGTGTTTTATTTGGAAATATGTGTGATGTGTTATTTCATACATATGGTAGTTGATGACAGTTAAAGAAAACGTAATTGTACGATAAATTAAAAAAAAAAAACCAACCAAAAGGCTGCCGTAAGTCGATTTTTTCTTTTCTTCTTTTATTTTTAAAGCTGAATGTTTTATAACCGTATTAATCAACTTGAAAAATAAGATTGTTTTCCACTGGTTTTGGACCACTCAAAAAGTCTACATTGGTCAGATGACACCGATTGGTTGGTATTTCCTTTCTGGACCAAAATCATGTCTGTTTTTCTTTTTGGGCATGCATAAACAAGTTTTACTTTTTCTGTACTGCCTGAATTGAACATGGTAAAAAAAAAAAAAAAACAATAGAGCAAATTACCTAAAATGTACTTTTCAGTTAACTCTGAGAAATCAAAACCCATTCAGATAGTATTGCCTTGGATTACAATGTTATTTTTTTCAAAAATTCAAAAATTGTAACTGAACTAGGTAACGCTTTAGATTACAACCCGCAAAAAACTACGTAAGTATATTGAATTTACGGAGTACGTTTCTGTAATTATAGTGTACCTATTCAGTACCTCCGTGTAGGTATAAGGTAACAATATGCGAAGTGTGGAGAATAAAGGAGTAATAATCTCTAAAATTACAAATGATTTCTACTGTAAGTATTTTGAAAGTAAGGGGTACCTATTCTAATATTACAGGGTATGTATGACCTCTTATATTTGCAAGCGATTAAGCAAAAACATACACTGTGTACTTTTTTATAGCCTACACATATAAAACACGCTGGTAATTGTTTCAATCCAAACGCTCGGTTGAGACTGTTGGGTTAGGAAGCTGGCTTGATGTGACCCAATTTGGGTTGATATCAGTAATAACCCGACGTTGCTGGGTTATGAATGTGGAGGGCGTGAATGAGAGCATGCAGCAAGGCCACGTTAGTTCAAATGTGAACGGTTCTGTGTGTGCGACAAAATCCGTGACTGCGGTGCTTAAGACGGGAACATGTGTGGAAAATAGGAGAAAACAAATCGAAGCGCAGACGAGGGACAACTTTGAAACGTTCTGGAGTGTGTTAAAACTGCAGCCGTGAATGTGTGTGAGCGCGAACTGGAAACAGCTGGAATGGCGCATGAGACGAGTCTATCCGTGTTTGCGGAGCTCATGACAGGAATGTGTGTAGAAAATACAAGAAAACTAATCAAAGAGGAGAGAGATTTTTGAAACTGACTGGAATGTGTTCTTTTAAAACTGGAGGGTTTTGTCCGAGTATGTTCTCACAACATCGAGCAGCCACTGATGAGCGGTAAAACCGGGAACTGAAATATGTTAGTCAAAATGGTGCTTAAGGACGTGGATCAAAACGGTAAATCAAAGACAGTAAAATCCTGTCAGTTCGCTATAATACACAGTTTAATCTTGACTTTCAGTGTTTATTGGCGTGATGGTTTGGCCATAATAGTTTAACTAGTCATTACTAGTTAATCAATTAGTCATTAAGTCAGTGGGTGAAAAACATGAACAAATTTAACAAAATATTACATTTGTTCTTAAACAAGCTTTTCAAAGAATTTGGTATAAGCTGTATAAGCTGTAAAAGTATGGAGTTGCTTTGCTTTTTTCATGAAACTGGTGTAATAAATTTTAATCTTTCAGTAGGTTATATCTGTTCCCTGTGTTGTTACTGTTGTCATATTGTGTGTGATTTTAATTTTAAAACCCATTTTGGGTTAATTTAACCCAGCAGTAGGCCTATAGTAAATTGCAAGCAATATTTGAATTAAATAAAACAGTCCACCATGTTTATTGATACATTACCTGATATATAATGTATGTATGTATGAATGACCTAATGTATAAACAATCGTTTCAGAGCAATTTGTTGTAGCCACTTACCATGTAACTACATGGAACAAGGGAGGAACAAAGCACCACTTTAATTTAAAAGCCCGCAAATGTTGTATTTACCTTGTAACTACATGGAACAATGGGGGAAAAAAGCACCACTTTAATTTACAGCCCACAAATGTTGTATTTACCCTGTAACTACATGGAACAAGGGGGAACAAGCACCACTTTAATTTACAGCCATCAAATGTTGTATTTACCATGTAACTACATGGAACAATGGGGGAACAAAGCACCACTTTAATTTACAGCCCACAAACGTTGTATTTACCCTGTAACTACATGAAACAATGGGGGAACAAAGCACCACTTTAAATTACAACCCGCAATTGTAGTATTTACACTGTAACTACATGGAACAATGGGGGAACAAGCACCACTTTAATATACAGCCCGCAAATGTTGTATTTACCCTGTAATACATGGAACAAGGAAGAGGAACAAGTGGACCTATAAACCACAGAAAACAAGTGGAGATTTGCACCGTAATTACAGAGAGCAGAAAACTATTGCATAGTTTAATTATGATCGATGGCCCAAATTAAACCCCTACATTTTTTTTTCTATTAAAAACACCACAGTCCTCACATCACTGAAATACAATGTTTGTTCATGTATTTTTCTGCGAACAGTGGAAGAAGTAAACTTGTTTTAAGTGCATGCACCTGATTAGTATATCATCAAAGTTATTTGGTGATAGTGGTGGGTGAGAGTTGTGGTGTGAAGCTGCTGAAAATCGCATGAATAAGCTTTAATAGGGAAGATAGGGATTGTGAATTATAAATATAGCCAGAAAACTCTTACTCATGTCACTAGAGTCCACGTTTTGTTGTTCAGTAATCTCCATCAAGTCCTTCCTTTAATAATATAATGTGTACCCCATGGTTAAAAAATACCTATACGCCTATAATAAAATACCAATATAAAATTATAAAAAGTATATATCGTCTTTCTAAATCATTCCCAAACATAAGATTGTTGTTTAGGCCAAACATACCACATAATATTAGAATAGGTACCCCTAACTTTCAAAATACTTACAGTAGAAATAATCTGTAATTTTACAGATTATTACTCCTTTATTCCCAAAACTTCGCATATTGTTCCCTTATACCTACACGGAGGTACTGAATAGGTACACTAATTACAAAAAAGTTAAGCTGTAAATTCAGTTTACTTACGCAGTTCTTTGCAAGTTGCATATCTGGTTGTTGCCCCCTTATTACCCAAACGTAACACACTGTTCCCTTATACCTACATGTACGTTCTTTATAGGTACACTATAATTACAGAAATGTACACTGTAAATTCAGTATACTTAGTTCTTTGCGGGTTGTAATCTAAAGCGTTACCAACATTTTCCATTAATATTATATGATTATTTAGCAAACTATATGTAGTTTATTTTAGCATTTCATTTTTGTAATCCCATCCTGAAAAATTGTTCATTAATTGTATATATTTAAATAAATAACTGTAATAATTAAATAATTGTCTTACACCAGTTTCAGTTTTTTAAGCTACGATAGCAGAAAGTATCAAAAGACAGTGTCACACTTCAGTTTTATTGACTTCTTTTGAGCCATCTGTGATTTATGAATTTACAGGCATATATTGATATAAGAACTGAGCGAAGATATTCATATATACAGTATTCTATATACAACAACACAGAGCAGTGCTTCTCTGGTTTGTGAACATATGCTGTGCAGTGTATATCATAAAAGCATTTTACGAATGTGCATTACTGCAGTTATCAGCACTGTTTGATGTTAATGGTACTCATCTTTGCCTAGCAGCTGACTGCAGTCTTACGGTGTTCCTATAACTCTAATAATGCAAACCCTCTTGGTTTGATGTAATGGAAAAGTCTGCTTCCCTCTATTACAAAGGGTTTAAAGGGGTCATATGATGCAATTTAAATTTTTTCCTTCTCTTTGGAGTGTTACAAGCTCCTGATGTATAAAGAAGATCTGTAAAGTTGCAAAGACTAAAGTCTCAAATCCAAAGAGATATTCGTTATAAAAGTTAAAAGTCAGCCACACATACCTAAAACGGCTCGTTCTAACACACCCCACATATCTACATCACTAATTGTTTTGGGTTTTTGGGAAGATTTGCATAACGCCGCCCATATGTTCACGCAAAGAAAGAAGGCGCAACTTTTATTCTCGCTGTAGTACTTGGGCTGCCGCCATGTGCTGTGGATCGCCGGATCGGATTTCACCGTTTTCACCGCTCCTTCGCTGGGACCGCCGTTCTCGACCCCCGCCGCCTCAGCTCACTCTTGCCAGGCCTCAGCTCACGCTAAGCCGGGGCCTCCGCTCACGCTAGGCCGCTGTGTTTTTCGTTGTGAAACGAAACTACTTTTGTTTGACCTTCCAAAAGAGGACAATATCCGATTCGTCATAAGTAGAGCTGATCCGTGCTGGTCGCTGAAAAAATACATCAACTTAGTGCTGTGGATCGCCGGGCACATTTATGGAGGACTGTACTGATCCTGGGAGAGTAACGTTAGACTACAATGCCGGCTTTTCTGACTCTCAGACTGTAAGTACGTTTTCATTTATAATTTGTCACTGATGATTCAAACGGGAGTTTTGGGCAGTGTGGAGTAGCACTTGTTGTTTGTCCTTTCTCTGATCACAAATGCAGACATGGTTTTATGTTTGCGTGGAACGATGGCACTGCAACGCAACGCGTAAAAAGCTTGTATAAGTCATTATAATCAGTAATTATGTCCCCACTGGATGCAACAAATGCCTCATTTATAATGGGTTTTAATGTTTTTGTCTCATCGCTCTGGCCGGACAGGACATCACAGTATGTGAGGGGCGTAACATTTCCGTCTCACGCTTGAGGTATTCGGCCAATCACAAAGCACTGGATAGCTGGCCAATCACAGCACACCTCACTTTTCAGAACGATGAACTTTGTAAAAATCAATGCGTTTCAAAAAGGTGGGGCATAGAGGAGAAACAATAATGTACAGTATGTGGAAAATAATGTGTTTTTTTAACTTTAAACCGCATAAACACATTTCATTACACCAAATACACAAAATAATGTTCTTTTTAGCAGTATCATATGACCCCTTTAAGGGTCCATTGTTTTTCTTATAGAAAAATCTCCTGGGAGTTATTCATGGAAGAAGCTCTCTTCACAGAACATTCTGCTAGTCTGACCACACTCTCCAGCCCCTTTGGTGACTTGGCTGTGTCCTAATAAATTGGAACAAGCTCAGAGTGTAGCCTATAAATGAGTTCTCTCTCTAGTAATGCACGGTGCACACCTTAACAAAATGCTTTTTGCTTCCCTGGGGCCAGACGTACAGCACATAGAGAGAGGAGTGGTGATCGTTCTTTTCAAAGAAGAAAAGTGTCCACTAAACATTAAATACAATTCATGAGGAAGGCCTATTCAGATGCATATTTTAATGCAGGCGTTTTCAATTAGTTTAATACCAAAGACCCCGTATAATGAAGGGATCCCTATCCTTTTAAAGATTTATTTTTGCCATTTTTTTGGCAAACCCAGGATCCAAATCGGTACACAAAAAGCCCAATGGCATATGATGTCGCTGCTGCCCACTGCGGGCCATCGGTTGTCAACAGGAATCCCATCCTAATATAAAGCCATTTAATATATATTAAAACCAACATATTTGTTTAGAACTGTTTTGGACTGTTTTTGCTTGGAAACTGTGCTTAATCTGTGCATATTTCTCTCCTGACTCAGACCAGACAAATTTTTCACCGGAGAAAGCAATATTATGGATGGAGGTATTTTTGCATTTAGTACAATCACAGCTTTTCACCTCACAAGACTTTGATGAACTGGAGTCGTGTGGATTACTTATGGATTATTGTGATGTTTTTATCAGCTGTTTGAACTTTCATTCTGACGGCACCCATTTACTGCAGAGGATTCATTGGTGAGCAAATGATGTAATGCTAAAATTCTCCAAACCTGTTCCGATGAAGAAACGCACTATTCTACAGCTTGTAAAAGCGTTGTAGTGATCAGATGTTTACATTTTCAATATTATTGATAAGCAAAATATGCAAAATAATCAATTTTATTTAAAAAAAAAACATTCATAATATATTTTTGCATTTTCAAAAAATGTATTAATGTATCTAAATGTATTGGTGTTGACAAAATGGTGTTGTCATTTTTTGAGAAAGTGATCTGCAGCATCAGAAACAGTGAAAGATGTCTCTAGTAATGGGAAATAATGGGTCACACCAAGGGTGTTGGAACACAACAAACTAAATGCTGAGAGATCAATATCAACGGTGGCACTGACTGTAATGTGAGAGGGCATAGTGAAGACATTGGTATCACTCTAAAAAAACCTGCTTGTTCCAGACTTCGTGTCTCAGACGGTTTACCCGCACGGTTGCCGTTATGGATGAAAGCTTTTATCAAAGGGCCCATGGGCTCCGAGGTTCACGCTGAATGTCTACACGGAAATCAATACCACAGTATCTCAGGTGGCAGACCGCTGGACTTTGACTGCGCGTTCTGTCAGGGAGATCATTCATCATATGGGGTGATGGAGACCCTCAAGACCTTTTTTTTCACTCGCTGCCTTTCATTCTTATTTTCAGAGGGATCATGTGAAATTAATATCTCTACAGTTGTCCATGTGGGTTCATGGGCCGGGTCTGCACCATTCCATCAACTGCAATATTTTCTGAAAGTAAAAGCAGAGCTGACAGAGTTATACCTGTTTTAGCCAAGCAAATGCCTTACAGAACCAGATTTTGGACTATCAGCACAAAATCTCATCCACTTTGTGGCTTGTTCTGGCCAATAACTGTCCAATTAGCCTGGAAGTTTTAAGGGCCTAGGAGTACCTGTACATGGATCTTCATTTTCTCAAATAAACGAGAAGACATTCTCCTGCAACAATAACTATAATATGTAAATTCCCACTATAGAGAAGACTGAGTCACATTTGAGCTAGAATTGGAGACTTTTTTGCTGGACAGCACTATCCAGCAAGGCATTCTGCCTGTGGTCACTGCTCCAAAGCTTCTGGACATCCTATCCCCAGCACTGACAACAAGATCACATCAACCTGACAGCACCTCCTACAGGGGGCCAGACATCTCTCGACTGTAACCCAGTGTTATCAGGGCTGATTGACAGCTCACACTCACACTAGCGTTGAGGAGACACCTCAGTGCATTGTTATGCAGTATTTCTGCCGAGAGGCTTCTGAATTAATGTGAATGGTTTTAAGAAGCAATGCTTGATGTCCTTTTTTGTATGTTCATTTGCAGTTAGACAGTGGAGGTGGCTAATGCACACCAGGGTTATTATAGTAAACTAAAACTAAATTCATTAAAAATAAAAAAATTCAACATTTTTGTTACTTGGAATAAAATAAACGTTAACTAAAATAACACACACACACACACACAATATACAGGTGCATCTCAATAAATTAGAATGTCGTGGAAAAGTTCATTTCAGTAATTCAACTCAAATTGTGAAACTCGTGTATTAAATAAATTCAGTGCACACAGACTGAAGTAGTTTAAGTCTTTGGTTCTTTTAATTGTGATGATTTTTGCTCACATTTAACAAAAAAACACCAAATCACTATCTCAACAAATTAGAATACAGGTGCAGCAATCAGCTATCACTCAAACACCTGCAAAAGGGTTCAGTACCTCAAAATGGTCTCTCGGTTTGGTTCACTAGGCCACACAATCATGGGGAAGACTGCTGATCTGACAGTTGTCCAGAAGACAATCATTGACACCCTTCACAAGGAGGGTAAGCCACAAACATTCATTGCCAAAGAAGCTGGCTGTTCACAGAGTGCTGTATCCAAGCATGTTAACAGAAAGTTGAGTGGAAAAAGTGTGGAAGAAAAAGATGCACAACCAACCGAGAGAACCACAGCCTTATGAGGATTGTCAAGCAAAATCGATTAAAGAATTTAAGTGAACTTCACAAGGAATAGACTGAAGCTGGGGTCAAGGCATCAAGAAGCCACCACACACAGACATGTCAAGAAATTTGGCTAGTTGTCTTATTCCTCTTGTTAAGCCACTACTGAACCACAGACAACGTCAGAGGAGTCTTACCTGGACTAAGGAGAAGAAGAACTGGACTGTTGCCCAGTGGTCCAAAGTCCTCTTTTCAGATGAGAGAAAGTTTTGTATTTCATTTGGAAACCAGGGTCCTAGAGTCTGGAGGAAGGGGGGAGAAGCTCATAGCCCAAGTTGCTTTAAGTCCAGTGTTAAGTTTCCACAGTCCTGTGATGATTTGGGGTGCGGGTGCAATGTCATCTGCTGGTGTTGGTCTATTGTGTTTTTTTGAAAACCAATGTCACTGCACCCATTTACCAAGGAAATTTTGGATCACTTCATGTATCCTTCTGCTGACCAGCTTTTTGAAGATGCTGATTTCATTTTCCAGCAGGATTTGGCACCTGCCCACACTGCCAAAAGCACCAAAAGTTGGTTAAATGACCATGGTGTTGGTGTGCTTGACTGGCCAGCAAACTCACCAGACCTGAACCCCATAGAGAATCTATGGGGTATTGTCAAGAGGAAAATGAGAAACAAGAGACCAAAAAAAAAAAGGAGAGCTGAAGGCCACTGTCAAAGAAACCTGGGATTCCATACCACTTCAGCAGTGCCACAAACTGATCACCTTCATGCCACGCCTAATTGAGGCAGTAATTAATGCAAAAGGATCCCCTACCAAGTATTGAGGACATGTACAGTAAATTAACATACTTTCCAGAAGGCCATCAATTAACTAAAAAAATTTTTTATTGGTCTTATGAAGTATTCTAATTTGTTGAGATAGTGAATTGGTGGGTTTTTGTTAAATGTGAGCCAAAAATCATCAATTAAAAGAACCAAAGACTTAAACTACTTCAGTCTGTGTGCACTGAATTTATTTAATACACGAGTTTCACAATTAGAGTTGAATTACTGAAATAAATGAACTTTTCCATGACATTCTAATTTATTGAGATGCACCTGTATATAATTTCATCTAGTTACCAAGGCAACATCTCTCATTTTTTGATTGGTTTTAAAATAACTAAACTAAATAAACTAAAACTAATAAATACAAATTAATAAAAATATATAGACCTACAAAAACACAAAACATAGTTAATAAAACCATGAAATAAAATCTCATTCAAAATTTCAACCAAAAACTTACAATATTATATCAATGATATTAAAATAACACTAATTTTTCCTTTTCTCAACGTAATGAAATTCCCACTAGTGTAATTTCAACTACATTTACGTATCACGTATTGTGATCAGGTATTGTGGTGGCAATGAAATTTTAACATTTTTAATTTATTTTTTGTCTCGCTATGGCTAATTTCATTGCTAGCATTTAATGTATTCATAAATAAATTTGGCTTGAAAATGAAATTCACTTTCTCTTTTCTAAAGGCAAAATTTTATTCATCTTATTGTGAATGAGTAATCCATGCACGTTTTCACTTTGTAATTTTTAATTAAAATGTCAAAACTTGATATTCCAGTTTTCTCTGGTGACATATGCAAGACTTCTCCAATCATTTCATCCACCTAAACCCTGAATCTTTCTTACAATTGACTGCAACCTTGCATTCATATCGCCCTCAGTACAATCGGATTGGATGAATTGAACCAAGTACCTACCGTTCATTTTTTTCTTTTCAATAATCTGTTACTCTCGGTACATCACAATACGGAAGAAGAGAGTCATCTCTATCGCTGTTACACAATGACTTTAATATGCATAAGTAAATAAAAAATTTCTACTGTTTGCATAATTTGAGAAGATTACAGTTTGAAAATGAACTGGATATTACCAGAAATTAGATACAATATATTTATGTTTTATAGTATGTGTATTAATTTTAAATTAAAAAAGATTTTATTGTGGATTTCATAGTTTACGATTGACAGTGTGGGTCTGGCAAAAGGGTAAAACTGATGTTACGTCACTATTCTTATCTCATTTCCCTGTGAACCTGTAAACACCCGCCGATCTTCACCTCATGACTCTTCTCCTCGACTGTAACACCTTCAAACCCTGATTAATTGACTTGTCAGCAGAGTATTTTTATCCTGTTCTCCTGTTGGCTATGGATCCACAGTCCTTCCCAGTGTCCTCTGGTGTCCTACCGAGCACTGGGTGATGCTTTGGGCCAATCAAGCCCTTCTGTCACCTAGCGGCACCATTGGAGCACCTGACTGGAGGACAGGAGTGATGGAACTTCCTGTCCTGACTGTTTGACTTGGAGCCCGAGGCTATATTAATGTTCCCCCACAGTGTGCAGAGGAACCTACAGCATGTTAAATCTGTGTGTCATTGGGAATGTAAATTTGGAATGACACTGTAGCCGGCTGCAAATTAGTACAGCTTTACTCAGAGGAAGTTCTGAAGAACCTTGCGGCAACAATACAGCTTCAATTTCACACAGTGGGGTTTAGTGAATGGTGTGGCTTGACAAACTGCACATTTACGGTTATTTACTTTGCAGATCTTTTCACCAAAGGTACATAAATATAAATGCACTGCAGGCTGACACAACCAACATGGCCCTGCATAGTTAATAAAGGTATAAAGATACAGATAAAGCCCTATCAGAATTCAGAGTGGCACTTGAAATTAATACAACAAACACAGCCATAAAATTCTCTGTTATGTAACAAGTCAGTAGAGGTTTAGCCTGTAAAAGTAAAACAAATATTTTCAATAAATTAGGAGCAGTTTGGTTTGAAGGCATTGTTGCTTTGCAAGCATTTGAAGTTCCCTCTGAGACTATGTACCATAATTAAGTTTGTGAGAGGTCTATTCCGCCGCACGGCAAGTTAAACTCAATTTGCCATTCTGATTGTTACCTAAACCCTCTGTGGGGTTTAGGAACAAAAACTGTAGATGATATTTGACTATTTAATTATTCCGTTTTATTAAATACACCAAACTGCCACCACATACAAGATTCAAAGTCGACGTTTCGTACTTGAAAGCAATCAAAATATGTTTCATAAGCAGTCAAGCCACTGGGAGTGTAACTAGGCTTGATGATTGGTATTAGGCCTGTGGGACTGGTATTAAATCTTTAAAAGAACGTCTCACAAACACACATACTTAAAAAGCTTCGGTTTCAGCTGTAATAGGATTAACTCGAGATATCTGCTGTAAATATCGTTCATAACTTTGCTCCCAGATGACAGTCAACTGAAGTCAATAGTCCAGCAAAGCAATATATTATACAATCTTGTTTGGATGCCAAAGTTCTTGAAACAGTATTTTCTTTTGTCTTTCTGAAGAGAGAAAGTTATGCAGGTTTGGAACACCATGAAGGTGAGTAAAATGACTTTCCATTTTTGAATTTCCATTTTTGGGCGAACTATCCCTTTAGCCTTTCTGTTTAATATGAACTCGGCACCTTCTGACAGACTCTGTTCTGTGCTGACAAAGAGACCTGGCCCTGTCTGTTGGCATTTGTCCAATCATAGGGATGTATTCCTGAGGGAGATATGCGACAGGGCCTGGCCTTTTTTGGGTCACCATAACAATCATTCCAGCACTTCAGCGTGGAGACTTCAAATGCTAGTCTGAGCCATTTGGTTCACTGATTCAACAGATTTATGGGATGTATGTTTTGTCTATTTTTGCTTGAGTGTATCATGTTTACTTTGTGGAGAGAACTCTCGTCCTGCCCTCTCTTTTTTTTCACACCAGTGACCAGACTCCAATGGAGCACAGTGCAGAATCCAATCACCTCTCACTGTTACAAATAAACCAGAGTGCAACTTACAAAGGACTGCAGAAAAACACAGAAGTATGGTGCCTGCAATGTTAAAGGTATACATTGTATATTGTACCTTGAATGCTTTGTATAAAAATGCTGTCAAATATAAATTCTATATAAATTCTATTTTTTATGATTTACAAAATATAACATTTGTGTCTAACAAGTTATATAATGCCATGTCTGAAAAGGTTTTTGTAGTGGCTTCCTTTTGGTATATAGCCATTTCCGTGTGGAAAAGTAAAATTGACGCTGCTCCAAAGCCTGTTTGATCAAGACTAGTGTTTATTGTAACAAAGGCATAAATACTTGAAAATAAAACAAAACTGTGACATGAAAGATAGTTGATCTGCAGGTCAAAAAACTGTCTCCCTTCCCTCCCCCATTGCCACATCACATAAAATAATACATACAAACATTCAATTGGCACAGAATATAGAAAAGACATTATACAACAACATTAACACCTTTATGGCTCCTACATCCCCGGCCCTTCAATTGACAATATTAAGGCAATTACATATACCTATATTAAGGAGCCATAAAAAGTTCATAGTACAGGTGCATCTCAATAAATTAGAATGTCGTGGAAAAGTTCATTTATTTCAGTAATTCAACTCAAATTGTTGAACTTCGTGTATTAAATACCTCAATGCACACAGATGAAGTAGTTTAAGTCTTTGGTTCTTTTAATTGTGATGATTTTGGCTCACATTTAACAAAAATCCACCAATTCACTATCTCAACAAATTAGAATACTTCATAAGACCAATAATAAAAACCTTTTTAGTGAATTGTTGGCCTTCTGGAAAGTATGTTCATTTACTGTACATGTACTCAATACTTGGTAGGGGCTCCTTTTGCTTTAATTACTGCCTCCAATTCGGCGTGGCATGGAGGTGATCAGTTTGTGGCACTGCTGAGGTGGTATGGAAGCCCAGGTCTCTTTGACAGTGGCCTTCAGCTCATCTGCATCTTTTGGTCTCTTTTTCTCATTTTCCTCTTGACAATACCCCATAGATTCTCTATGGTGAGTTTGCTGGCAGTCAAGCACACCAACACCATGGTCATTTAACAAACTTTTGTTGCTTTTGGCAGTGTGGGGAGGTGCCAAATCCTGCTGGAAAATGAAATCAGCATCTTAAAAAAGCTGGTCAGCAGAAGGAAGCACGAAATGCGAATGTGCTCAAAAATTCTTGGTAAACAGGGGCAGTGACGTTGGTTTTCAAAAAACACATGGACCAAAACCAGCAGATGACATTGCACCACAAATCATCACAAACTGTGGAAACTTAACACTGGACTTCAAGCAAATTGGGCTATGAGCTTCTCCACCCTTCCTCCAGACTCTAGGACTTGGTTTCCTAATGAAATACAAAACTTGCTCTCATCAAAGAGGACTTTGGACCACTGGGCAAAAAGTCCAGTTCTTCTTCTCCTTAGCCCAAATAAGACGCCTCTGACGTTGTCTGTGACTCAGGAGTGGCTTAACAAGAGAAATACAACAACTGTAGCCAAATTCCTTGACAAGTCTGTGTGTGGGGGCTCTTGATGCCTTGAACCCAGCCTAAGTCCATTCCTTGTGAAGTTCACTTATATTCTTGAATCGATTTTGCTTGACAGTTCTCATAAGGCTGCGGTTCTCTCGGTTTTTGTGCATCTTTTTCTTCCACACTTTTCTCAACTTTCTGTTAACATGCTTGGCTACAGCACTCTGTGAACAACCAGCTTCCTTGGCAATGAATGTTTGTGGCTTACCCTCTTGTGAAGGGTGTCAATGATTGTCTTCTTGACAACTGTCAGATCAGCAGTCTTCCCCGTGATTGTGTAGCATAGTGAACCAAACTGAGAGACCATTTGAAGGCTCAGGAAACCTTTGCAGGTGGTTTTGAGTTGATTAGCTGATGGCATGTCACCATATTCTAATTTGCTGAGATAGTGAATTGGTGTTTTTTTGTTAAATGTGAGCCACAATCATCACAATTAAAAGAACCAAAAAAACTACTTCAGTCTGTGTGCATTGAAATTATATAATACACGAGTTTCACAATTTGAGTTGAATTACTGAATAAATGAACTTTTCCACGACATTCTAATTTATGAGATGCACCTGTACAAGCCTTAAAAGTGTTAGTTTACCCAAAAATTCTGTCATTAATTACTCACCCTCATGTTGTTCCAAACCCGTAAGACCTCTGTTCATCTTCGGAACACAAATTAAGATGTTTTTGATGCATTCTGACAGCTCTCTGACCCTCCCATAGACAGCAAGGGTACTACCACGATCAACGTCCAGAAACGTAGCAAGGAGATCGGTAAAATAAACCATGTGACATCAGGCGTTCAGCCGTAACATTACGAAGCTAGGAGAATACTTTTTGTGCACAAAAGAAAAGAAAATAACGACTTTATTCAACAATTCGTCTCCCTAGTGCCATTTGGAGAGATCGTCCACTCTGACGTCAAAACAGGTATGTTGTCTAGTCAGCCACACAATCTCTCTTTTGAGCATCCTGCCAACCTGAGAAGCAAGGACGGCAGCCGTCAACTCGAGCCTAGGGATAGTTACAGGCTTTAATGGGGCAACTCTGGCATTGCCCAATACAAAGGCAACATGAACAGCACCACTGATGTTAGTAAGTCACAAATAGCTAGCTATACCATACCCTGCCTCGCTAGCATCACTAAAGTGATGTAGCTGGGCTGCTTGTATTTTTCCATAATTTGATGGTTTGAAACATCTGTGAATGCTTAGGTTGTTTAGTTTGTCCAAACCCTCAAGCCATTTCTCCCAGTGTTTCATTAACCCATCTGGAATCTTATCATCCCAGCCACAGTTGACTTGGCAGAGTTCCTGTTGTATTCTCTTTGCAGGGAGAATCAATGGGGCAAGAAACCCAATCGGATCATAGATAGAGTTCACAGTGGAAAGAATAGTCCTCCTGGTGGGCTGTTGCTCCTTTAATTATTTAAAGGGGTCATATGATGCTTTTTAAAGATCATTATTTTGTGTATTTGATGTAACAGAATATGTTGACATGCTTTAATGTTCAAAAAACACTTTATTTTTCAAATACTGTACATTATTGTAGGTCCTCTATGCCCCTCCTCTCTCAAACGCTTCGTTTTCTACAAAGTCCCTCCTTCCGACAAGTGCAGTCTGCTCTGATTGGCCAGCTGACCCAGTGCATTGTGATTGGCTGAACACCGCAAGCACTCATTGGAAATGTAACGCCCCTTACCATAAATCGCGAGCTTCATCTTTCAAAATAAATGTAAAGACAGGACCCGAAAGGGGAACAGAGTCGCGTGACAGACACAGTGATGAAGCTGGTATGTGTCTGCAGTACACAAGCCACGGTTAAGACAGCTGACTCCACTGTGATGTGACCCTCTCTCTCTCTCTCTCTCTCGCTAGCGCACACACACACACGATGCACAAAACTCCGCATTTGAACAGTCAATAGCAAATACTTATACTAATAACAAAACAGTAGCTGATTCAGAAGCGCCAGATTGCCATCGCAAAGTCAGAATTACCTCATCTCCTAGGTTCACGAAACGGTCATCCATAAAATGCATTGCTGTTCTGTTGTAAGTAATCTTAAAGTTTCCTAAATGCATCTACTTTCTGGAAGGCCAAATAAAGTGCTATTGCTTTCGCACTGAAACACACAGGTCTCCCTGCATGGGCTGCTTCAACAAGACTGCGGTTAATAATGAAACCACGCCTTCTTTCTTTGCGTGCACATTTGGGCGGCATTATGCAAATATTTCCACATAGTGAGGTAGATATGTGATCCAACTCCTTAACTTCTTTGGCTTTCTCCTCATCTGGAATAGAAGCTAAAACAGAATGACTGTTACTAGTCCATTTTGTTAGTCTGACTCCACCCATGGCACAGACAGCTCTTAAATCTTGAATTAGGGAAATGGCCGCATTCTCATCGGGTAAGGAAGTAAGGCAGTCATCAACATAGAAATTCCTTCGAATGTTATTAAGAACTTGCTTACAGACTCTACCCTCATTGCCCTCTGCTGTTTTCTTGAGTGCATAATTCGCACAACTAGGTGAAGAGACAGGACCAAAGAGGTGCACCAACATCCGATGCTCTGCCAAGGGTTGACTGATGTCACCTTTAAGCCTCCACAAGAATCGCAAGAAGTCAACATCCTTGGGTGCAACTTTAACCTGATGAAACATTCCTTCGATATCTGCCATGACTGCCACAGGTTTCTGACGGAATCGAAGGATAACTCCAAGCAGGCTGTTTGAAAGGTCAGGACCCTGGAGAAGCTCATAATCATAATTCAGCTGGCTTACGAGAAGCTCATCCAAACTGGAAATTGAAATTCTGTTGCAGAACACCTTTAGTCGTTTAATTTTACGTATAGATGGGTTTCTGCCCAATGGGCCATTAATAAGCCATCCTTATTGTGTCAAGATTGCATAAGGTCCATCTCCCTGACTATTAATGACCCTCCATGGCTCTATACTGTAAGCTTTGGAGCATTAACTCCTATCAACAGATCGACTTCCACATCAATGGTGTTCAAACTGACCTCATTAAGATATGGCCAGTGCCGAATATCCTCTTCAGTAGGAATGTTCTCTTTGCCAACTGGTATACGAGCTTGAGTGAAAACCTCCGGGAGGGACAAGAAGTTATTGCTATTAAGGTTGCTCACTTCTAACCAATCTAATTTATATGTACATATTGGTCTCTCTTGCCCCATTGTCCTGAGTAAAACTTCCGTTCTCCTTCCTCTCACATGTAACCTTTCCATTAGGTTTTTTGTGCAGAACGTAGCAGAGCTTCTGGGATCAAGAAAGGCATAGGTTTGCATTAAGTTACTTCCATTGCAAGCCTTGACCTTTACTGGTACAATTGCAAGTTTGTAGTCTAAGGAACCGACCTGCTCTGTTGACACCATAGCCATTGTAATAGGGTTACCGTTGTCCTTTAGAATAGCCTCATTGCCATCCTTCCTATTCTGGGAAATGTGTTGCTCTTTAGGGGGCATGTTTTCAACATGGAGAATCGTTGGATGCCTTTTGTGACAAATCTTGCAAGCCAGACGTTTCCAACATACTTTGCTCATGTGTCCTTTTAGAAGACATGCAAAGCATAGTTCTTTACCCTTTAGGAAATCCACCTTCTTTTAATGAGATTTTAAAGCTATCTGACGACATGATTCCAATGCATGATTACCAAAACAGAACAAACAGGGGGATTGTAATGCAACATTTGTAGTCTCTGCACTCTTTGATTCTTTCGTACTGGATATCAGTGAGGATACAGAAGTAGCAAAGCTTTTCTTACTGCCAGATTTCAGGGGACAAAATTCAGTCTTTACCTTAATGCTCTTTGTTGTAGAAGTAAGTTCTTGAATATTGCCAATGATAGGATCTTGCAGTATTTTTGCCTGCCTTTCAATGAAAGCAACCACACCCTGGAATTTAGCTCTACTGTGTGTTCTTTCTAGAATGTCACATGCAGTATTTCTCCACTTTTCACATAAATTATATGGAAGCTTGGATATTATTTGCTTAAGGTTGGAAGGAAAGTCAAGATTAAACATGTTAGGGAGGTCTTCAGCAGCATTACAACAACCTCTCAGATAAAGTGCATAAGCACGAAGGGCCTTTCCATCATCAGCCTTGATATTACTCCAACTTAAGCTGGCTGCACACTAGACAATTTTCAAATCTTAAAAGATTTTAAAACCATTGGAGACCACAGACATGAAGACAGTTCAACCGATTTTTAGCCTTATAATCCTTTGAATGCGCACACTAGATGATTAGACCAGACCACGAGACCACACACTTGATGATTGTAGGAAAGATTTCACAGTGACACGAGATCTCATGGACACTCGTGAGATCAAACATGACTAGACAAGAAAAACAAATAGAGGACAACTGATGTTGTCAGCTGGCTCTCCCGGTGCGCATTCTGTTGTACAGTGAAAAACAAAGTATAGAAAAGAATATGGGTGATGTTCTCTGCTTTCATGGCATGTTTGTGGCTGCCGAGTTTCAGCTATAGAAGCACGCAACATCCGGTAGGAACATGTCACTCTCATTGGCTACCGCAGGTATCACGTCAGAGGCAGCCTGATCAGGAGTCGTAAATATCAAACATGTTTGATATTTATGGTTTGAGTTCGGCGATGCTCCGTCTCGATCAGGAGCAGTAAAAATCGCAAATGGACACCAACACATAGAGGATTTTTTTGGAACAAAAAAAAATTGCTTTGCGAGCAAGGATGGCGAACGGGACACCCCGTCGATCATTCATGGGTGCAAATCGGGCTTAAAATCGGCCTTAAAATCCTCTAGTGTGCGGCCAGCCTTAGGGCCTTCTCCTAGGGCACTTGTGATCTTTACTTCGTCACCAAAATGAAGTTTCAGAAGCTTCTTAGCTTCAGCATAACCCCTTCTAGCGTCCATGTGCAAGCAGCTTCGGACAAGTTCCCTTGACTGGCCGGAAGTGAACTGTTCCAGATAGTAAAGTCTATC
Organism: Sinocyclocheilus anophthalmus; assembly: GCA_018155175.1. NCBI lineage: Eukaryota > Metazoa > Chordata > Actinopteri > Cypriniformes > Cyprinidae > Sinocyclocheilus > Sinocyclocheilus anophthalmus. The sequence goes on along the minus strand of JADLZN010000794.1, from coordinate 309,976 downwards.
CCTGCTGCTGTCCGTTTTATCTTCGATGATTTTATCATTCTGCCTCTGCACCACATTTGAAAGATTCATACTTGTAGGTCCAACATCTGTATAACTGGCAGATGGATTTTGAATTTGCATAGCATACTTTATAGCTGTGTCATCAACTTTGTACTTCCTTTGTGCAACTTGATCGGGTTTTTGAGGTTGAAGCATCCTTTGCAATGGAGTTTTTAGGATAGCTCCAAGTTGAACAAACTCAAAAGATGGTGAAGTTCCTGATGGTGTTTGATCATGAATTGCTGTCTGCTTAGAATTCTCAGCACCATACTTTTCAAGATACTATTTAATTTCATCCTTAAGTTCATAATGCTGCGTACACACTAAAAGATTTTTAAAATCTTATAAGATCTTCAAAATGTGAGAGACTACAAAGATGAGGGGAAAAAATCCTAGATTTAACCGTTTTGCTCCTATAGTGTGTGGTGTGCCGCGATGTACCCCCCCACACATCAGGATTTCTGATTCGCGATCGGGGCGCCTCCGACGTTCTTCCGAGCAGAATCAGTCACTCTTAACACACTTCATACCACATGAAAATCTGATAAGATAATCTTTAGAACCACCAAGATAATCGGGACATTACCTAGGATTGTCGGAAGGGGAGAAATCGGCCCAAAATCAGCCAGATTATCTTGTAGTGTGTACCCAGCATAAGACTGATGAGAATTGACAGAACAATCATGCAGATTTGGGCTTGCAGTTGTTTCAAAGTCTTCTAAAACCTTCAGTTTGCAGCTAGGTCACATTCCAAATTGGCTGATTCAAGTCTCATGTTCAAATCAGTCTTTCCATTTCAAGGGCATCATGTTTATTTTATTAAAGGGGTCATGTGATGCGATTTTAAATTTTTCCTTTCTTTTTGGAGTTTTACAAGCTCTTGGTGCATGAAGAAGATATGTAAAGTTGCAAAGACTAAACTCTCAAACCCAAAGATATATTCTTTATAAAAGTTAAGACGTCCACACCTACCTAAAACGGCTCATTCTAACACGCCCCCACATGTCTACGTCACTGTGTGGAAATATTAGCATAATGCCGCCCAAATGTGCACGCAAAGAAAAAAGGTGTGTTTTCAGTAACCGCAGTTAGTGTTGATACAGCCATGTCAGGGAGACTCTGTGTGATTCAGTGCGAAAGCAAAAGCACTTTATTTGGCCTTCTTCCGGAAGTAGATGCAATTAGGACTCATTGGTTAAGATTTATTTACAACAAAACAGCAAAACCCAGATGTTTGAATTTGTGCAACACATTTTATGGAAAACAGTTTTTTGAACCTAGAAGAGTACAAGGCTGGTTGTGTATAAAGGCTATTTCTAAAAAAAAAAAAAATAAAAAGGGTAAATTCCGACTTTGCTATGACAATCTGGCACTTCTGAATCAGCGACTGTAAGTATGTGTTGTTATCAGTTTAAGTATTTGCTATTTGACTGTTCAAATGCGGAGTTTGCGCAACGCAGAGTAATGCATCGTAGTGTTTGTGAGGGGACTGGGTCATTGAGAGTGAACTGCTGTCAAAATTCATAGCACATCAGCGTCGGTAAACCGCGGATTCTGCTTGTGTACTGCTTCATCACTGTGTCTGTCACGTGATTCTGTTGCCCTTTCGGGCTTGAACTGTTGGTAAAACTAATGACATTATTTACTTGTATTGATATTTACTTTGAAAGCTGAAGATCGTGATTATGGTAAGGGGCATTACATTTCAAACACGACGCGTGCTTGTGGTGTTCGGCCAAACACAATGCACTGGGTCAGCTGGCCAATCAGAGCAGAGCGCACTGTCAAAGGAGGGGACTTTGTAGAAAACTAAGCGTTTTGAGAGAGGCGGGGCATATAGGACTTACAATAATGTACTGTATTTGAAAAAATAATGTGTTTTTTAAACATTAAAGCATGTCAACATATTCTGTTACACCAAATAATGATCTTTAAAATAGCATCATATGACCCCTTTAATGCAGCTTTGAGTGATTTCCTATGAATGAAACCAGTCAATACGTTCATTTTCTCTGATATCATCAGGTAGTTGCTCTTGCACAAGCTTATGAGCAGTCTTGAATTCATTAAGTGCCACAAAAAATGTCTCCACACCTTTTTTTATTGATTCCAAATCATCACCAGCAGCAAGGAATGCTTTCACTTCATTCATCCTACGTGGGTAACACACATAACTAATCTAAACAAACAAACAAATAAACATACACTCACGCGTACATGGGGAAAGGGCAAATTAGACTTGATGGATGAAACCATCAGGAAAACCAAAGAATGAAGCTATGAAAAGAGTCAGTTAACCACCTGAGTGAAACCATCAGCGCCGTTTTAGAACGGGCTCTACAGCTTATACTAAACCTCTGTTTTGTTTAGTTAAATGTACAATACTTGCATTGCCTTGGCCTTGAACAAGCGTCCTGATGCAGTCATGGATGAAAGTCTTGATGGTTTGGAGGTTCGGTGGTGTAGGAGTTGCGATCACGTTCTTCCGGGTTTGAAGAGTGATGAACTCCAAAAATATGTTATTCTGACTCTGTCGTGGTCGGGAGTGTTTTTTCCCAGATGAAGGTAATGAAGAGCTAAGAGAGACATCGGGTGAGATCCAAGGATCGTTGGTGAATGTAAAGACAAGGCCGAAGCCTGGCGCAGACTTAAGGGTTGCAGAAGAGTTTCTAGCTCACATCCTCATCTTCTCAGAATCTAACAAAACCGCAGACTGAAAGGATATATGTGGGCCCCAACCAGGCATGCCCGCACCGGCTCAGGCTCTCCATACGGACAGCAATCAGAAGATTTAGCAGAAGACCTAGGGCGGAACTGTGCGTGAGACTTTTTAAGGTCTGAGAAGATTCACGCCTCTCAGGATAGGCTTGTCCAATGAAACTGGCTGAATTTCCAAGCGGGAGGTTGGAAATACTTGGGGGTTTTATGACCCTTTGTCTGAGAGCATGGTAATTTGCATATGGAACTGGATTGGGTGTTGATGCAAACTACTAAAGATTCTTAGAACACTAATATGTTGCATAGGTATCCAGTATCCACATATTATGTACACTCTCGTTTAGAGCATCAGAAGACAAATTCATAGATACCAAACATGGTATAGGTAAGATTACATGAACGAGTGGTTCTATCATAAGCATGCAGAAAACAGTATACAATACAAAACACAATATACAAGAACAGTAACAACATACACAATGACCTGAAGGTTATGTGTGTTCATTCAAAGAAAGGTTTCCCTATGAATTAATTAGAGAAGAGTCCATTTTTATGGGCATTATGTTTTTCCTATGGTTGAAAGATGGATCAAATTTATCTGGTCTGGCTGAGGGTCTGGTTGCCATGGTAACCAGGGGCCTGGGGTCGTTCCCAGACATGCTGGCACCTAGTATGTTTATTGGGTGAAGGGTCTGTGATTATTTGTTAATCTAATGAATAATTGATTTGTTAAATCTAATGAACAAATGTGTGTCTGATTGGTTCAAATGCTACAGAAGACTTTAAATGAAAGTCTAGCTTTGTGTGAAAAACAGTCTAGTTATTCACTGAAAATCTTTTATACATTTATTCCTAACACAAAAATTTTGGCTTCAGAATGTGCAGTTCAGTGCATGAGTCGTATGGATCACTTGAAAGGAACTTTTGACAGGCCTAGTCTTCATTCTCTTTATATAACACAATGCATTGTTATATTGAAAACAGTAGTCAGAATTTTCTACAGAAATTCATATTTTATGTTCCATGGAAGAAAACAGCTTAAGGGTGAATAAATGTGTAAATGTTGACCGAATTATTATGTGAATTATTAAACAAATGGTAGTTTTAGTGTTAAGATTAGGCTTAGACTCTTTTTAGGTTTAGATTAGGCTTAGAAATTTTGAATGAAGTCTGACCAGTGAAAACTAAGCAAAAGTTAACATGGATGTAGAATGGCACACAGGTCTTTGTTTTACACCGATTTCTCTGTGCACACCGCTCTCGAGGGAGAGGGATTGATCAGCCTCTCCGCATGGAAAGACTGTCGAACTGACAGGAAGGCCTGTCTCACAGCTGGCCCGACAAAAGCAAAGACAGTGTGTGAGAGCGCACAGCTGTGCTTAGAGATGCATTCCTGCCTAATTAAAACAGGTAGGCCTTTTTTCAGATTCACACCCGCTTTCTGCAGCGGTCCCATGATGCCATCTGTCAAACACTCATGACTCTATCACACTGCTGGCTGAGAGTGTGTAGTTTCTCTAATCAGTCTGAGCTTCTCAAAAGGGTCTGGCTGCAGACTTGCGCTTGCACTCTCAGACTTGCATTCTCAGACTTATACTCTCTTATACACTTGCACTTCCGCTAGCGATGTCACTTGCAGTCTTTATTTCTTTATTTTGTTCTATTATTATCTTTTTGTTGACTCTCTCAACATTTAAAAACAGTAGCCAGGGGTGAGACAAGAAAAAAGAAACTAACTTTCATTGTAAACTTTGCAATCGCACTTGCACTACTCCGATACTGCACGTCACTTGCATATCGACACAAATCGTGCGTGTTGCCAATGGCAACAAGAAGCTGTGGTGGTGATTAAACGATTAAAACTAATATTGTACCATAACGTACAGGGTCCTGTAAGCCATCTGTAGGAGAAAAAGACAAGACCCGCAAATCCGTGGCCACAGAACAGCAAAAGATGAACGCAATGCGGAAAGTCTCTCGCTAAGCGTTTTCCTCCTTAAAATTTTTAACGTGCAATTTAATGCATTGCGTTTTGGGCTCGTCTGCTTGCCTGTACGGAGTTGATCCTTTTAAAATCACTTAATGCATTTCATAATGCACGTTCATATTTGTTGTTCTGTATATACTTTGAGTCAACAACAAGACATATAGGCTACTGTATTGCCTTTATCATCTGTTATTATGCCACATTAAGCGTTTTGCTGTATGGGAGGACAAGGGAAAGTTTGCGCATTGTGTTCATAGTCATCTGTTTGCCTTGTAGTACATTAAATAACTATATATCGAATTTGATCTTTTAATTGCACTTAATGTATCTTAATACATTAAGCCATATTAAGTGTTTTATGTTTTTCTACAGGAGGAAAACGCTTAACGAGTGACTTTGTGCATTGCGTTCATATTCTCATGTTCTGTAGCCACGGATGTGCGGGTCTTGTCTTTTTCTTGCAGGACTCTGTATGTTATAGTACTAAATTAGTTCTAATCGTTTAATCACCACCACAGCTTCTTGTCTCCATTGGCAACACGCACGATTTGTGTCGATTGTAAGTGATGTCGCAGGTATCGGAGAGTGCAAGTGGCGATTGCAAGTGACATTGTAATTTAGTTTCTTTTTTCTTCACCACCTGGCTACTGTTGTAAAATGTTGAGAGATTCAAACAAAAAGTAATCAATAAATAGAACAAAATTAAAAATTTAAAAGACTGCAAGTGTCGTCGCTAGCGGAAGCGCAAGTGTCTGAGAGTGCAAGTCTGAGAATGCAAGTCTGAGAGTGCAAGTGCAAGGCTGCAGCCAGACCCTTCTCGAGCTTCTCACCAAGTTACTTTTTTTTTAAGGTTGAGGAAATATAGGTAAATAATGAATAATAGCACAAGATTTTTGGTGACAAACACAAAAAACTGCTTTAATGTGGAACATAAGAGAAATTTAGCTGAATCTTCATTCTGATTTTTCCATATACTGTCTATACATTGTTTCCTCTCTCTCTCTCTTTCTCTCTCTATATATATGCAATTCTGAGAAAAAAGGTCAGAATTTTAAGATATAATCTAAGATTTGCAAGTTTGCATTTAGCTTTTCATTTTTTAATGCTGAAAAATAATTGCAATATGTAAACTCAGAATTCAGAGAAAAACATCAGAATTTCAAGAAATTTTAGATTTTTTGTGAGAAAAGAAAATCTGAATTATGAAAATCACAATTTTTCAAGTTTTTATTCAATGACGGAACAGCGTCCAGAAAAAAACATTCATAGTCCACCATTCACTTTCATTGTATGGAAAAAGCATCATGAAATTAATAAACAATGGCAGAATTTCTGCTTGAACTATCTCTTTAATATTCATAATGTTTTGTTATGCTAGAGACACAAAAATAAATGGATTTTTGCTTTTGTTTTACCTTTCAAGAGCAAGGTAAATTGCACCAAGGAGTGTTTTTAAACTCGTATTTAACTATGAAAGAAGCCATCCATCTTTCCATTTAAGGAATAACGCACAACCGTCCCTCGCAGTTCATCATGACAGACTCACATCGCATCCTTAAGATATGCTTCCAATCTTGCACGTGCACAATGGGCAGATGTATTAAACAGTCTCCCATTCATCCTCCCTCTGAAGATCCACATGCATGCAAAAAGCCGAAAGCATGCACGCCGTTACTGATTGCACGCGGTTATGCGTGCTTAGCATATTTTGCCCAGGACGCCATTGTGACAGAGTGCAGCTAAGAAATGTGCAGGGATTCATGATGAAGAGGGCAGTGATGTGTTAGCAGAACAGAACTGCTGAGTCTGGACTCGAACACAACGGCACATGTGGGGCTGTAGATGTGGAGCATATGAAAGCTTTAAATGTTAGCATGCTTCACTGGAAAACTAGACTAAACCTGCCAGAGGGAATCAATGAGATACACTGATGCAAGACTTTGGCCGCTATCATTAACAAAGAAATGCATCAGTCTAATTAACTGCAAAAAAAAAATCTTCATTAAATGTTAATTATGCTCACTGTTAGTTTTAGGACTGATCGGTTGTCGGATGATTCAGTGTCTGGCTGTGTTCCAAAACCTAGTGAGATGGCTTGGTATCTACTGCTAACACAGTAATTCAGTTTATTTACTTTGGGGTATGAAAGTGTATACTTTACAGTGCATGTGACGTAAATGTCATCATCAGTTAGTTTTTTCCCAAATATACTGCTATGTTCAGAAATGGTTAAATGAGTACAAAGACATTTTTTATTGGTCATAACCTAAGACCCATAAATAGCACAAAAAATACACAAGGATGAAACTTTCTAGTAGGGTGACCAAATCTGCTCTTTTTCCCGGAGACGTCCTGACCAGGATTACTATATTGCCTAAAATATACATCAAAGTACCAACAGAACAGATGACTCCTTATGCTTCTGAATCGCTCTTGCTGTACTTTGATGTCAGTGTTGCTTCAAGTCGAACACACCTAATATGTATGCGTATTTGCAGCGCTTTGACCATTCTCCATAGATCCCACCTTCTCACATGCCACGATTGGTCGTTTATGTACAATGCCTTCATGTTATTGGTCCAAATACTTTTCGATCATTACCTTCAGCAAGTATGAAAACAGGAAAACAAAGCCAAAGCCTGGATATTTTAGGCAATATACAAATCCTGGCCAGGACATGTCTGGGAAAAAGAGGACGTATGGTCACCATATTTCTAGCACACATGTCAAGTGCATGTGTTTGCGTATGCTATCAAATATACTTTGAAAGGATATGCATTTGGCTGTATGCATGTCAAAGCTGAAGTATACATTAGACTCAATGCAACATTCTAAGTGAGACTGGACATCTTGATTGATTTGGAACGCTGTACATACGTAGCAACTCTACACACCACATAATAGCGCTGCACACAGGACACTCACATTTGATTCAGACAGCTTTTGATGTTAGTATGATGCTAAGCTAATGACACAATCAAATACCAGTTTGTATATGCTTTTATTTCTCTTTTATTTCCAGCCATTTTGGAAATATTTTTGATAGTTTGTTTTTGTATTTATTACTTAGATCAGTGTTTCTCAACCCTGGTCCTGAGCACCCCCCAACACTGCACATTTTGTATGTCTCCCTTATCTGACACCCATTTCAGGTCCTGGAGTTTCTTTTAATGAGCTAATGAGTTGAATCAGGTGTGTTTGATTAGGGAGACACACAAAATGTGCAGTGCTGGGGGGCGCCCAGGACCAGGGTTGAGAAACACTGACTTAGATGAATAATTTTGTGAACTTAAACTTAATGAAATATTTCCTACAGGATCTTAAACATCACAGAACAGCAATATTCTATGATTCGAGTGGATTGAAAATAAACATTCCGACAATGTCTGCTATCCTGTCTCCAAAATCGGAGGTAACTCAAAAAATCCTGAGGGAACTATGAAATTAATTATGATTTATTTTTCATTTATCTTAGTTTTTTTCCCCCACTCCAATATAAATGCTAAGAAAAGATGTCATAGCTGGTTAATGCTACAAAAGGGAAGGGTGGAGTCCAAAACTTGGGAGTGAAATGGAAGCTGACGCAGTTGTGACATTTGGGTTTTTACATAAGATTCATGTAAGTTAGAGTTTAACTGGGTATTGAACAGTGAGCAACATTGTAGTGAGCAAGTCAGTTGAAGTTGGACAGTTTTAACAGCACTGACATAAAAAATGACAACCATTTGCCTCCATTAAGTAACAAAGTACCTGAATTAGTTATGTGACTGTGGTCCGTATGAGATTGCTGCAAGATTTGATTTATCTGTTCTGCAACTCCTTCCCAGGAAAGAAATAAGTAGACAGCAGCAAAAGAAGTGGAGAAGAGAAAACGGCAGAGACCGAAAGAAAAATGGAGGGGAGGGGACCAACAGAACTAAACAGCATTACAGGACTAAATTCGTTTTAAGCAACTCAGAGAAAAAAAAAAATTGCAGTCGACCGACAAGGGTTTTTCAATGGCCGATGCCATTATTGCCAACACATGGAAGACCATGATTAGCTGTCACACAAGAGCAGCTGCAATTTGTTGACCAAATCAATGGTTTGATATTTTTGTCTTACCATGTTTGTACATTTTGTGAATGATTTTGTATTTTGTGTCAATTTTGCATGAACGGCTAAAATCCCATTTATTGGTTCTATTGTAACAACTTGCTCTACTATTGCTACATTTGTGCAGACATTCACAAGAGTCATGTAACGTTCTAGTGAATATTTAAGCAAGTTCATTGTTGTCTTCTACCTCAAATGAGGACAATCATTCTTTGTAAAGTTCTCATCGTTCTCTATTTAGAGTCCGATGAAGCTGGAGTGATATATGTTGAACACATGCCCTACTTTCTTGCATACACATGTTTATTTTTGGTTTAAAACATATCATTAATGTGTGTTTCATGACTCCAGTGTGTAGTCTGCATCCCTGACCTACAAGTGACCCTTCTTCACTCACCTTGTGTTACTAAACCTTTGAAGTCCAGTAGGCTCTCATTACAGACACAGAATCACTGCTCTCGACTCTGATTGACTGACAGTGTGGAAATACCTTGCAGTCACTTTTAGCTACAAGGCTTTTAGAGGACAATGTATGTGTGTACATACTGTATATGTGAGTGTGTGAGAACTGCAAGGCTGTCACACTCCCCTCTCATTTTTTTCCTCAGGTCAAGAGAGCTGGCTGTCATCCATCCAAAAGAAAGCCTAAGATATAAAGTGAATGAGCTGTGAAAACCCCTTCAAAGATGCACTCAACAGCAGGAGGCTAATTTTGGTAACAGTTATAATACAGGCTCATTACCTTCCCGTCAGTCAGCTTGAAAAAAGCCTGTGTGCCCTGTTTCAGGTGCTCAAACAGAAGCCTGACATCCATCTGACATGCAAATATTAAAACTGATCAAATACTTCCACGCTGGGAATAATGATTTAGACTCAATAGCTGATAAAATCTCAGATCAGTTGCTTTCTGACCGGCATGATGGCTTTTACAAAGACGTCTCCCAGTGGTGATATAACTGTTTGTGGGTTTTAAAATAGCACCATCTGACAAACAAGGTGGTCTACAGGAAGTGTGGATCTGCAAGAAGAACAGAATCTTGACTTACACGTCACAGCTTGGTTTTAGCCTTTTTGCACCTTTCTGGCAATCTCGTTTCCAAATATAGTAGTATATTGTCCACTTTTCAACCTGTTTTAGGAATATATTGAAGCTTTATTGCATTGCTGTCCTAAAATTTAGATTGACGAACCTTCAGACTTAAAGTCTGCCTAATCTCCCCCAAAAGACCTTGGAATGGCTTGACCCACTTTCTCTGAGGACCATCCAGTTTGAGAATCTCAGTCGGCTTCTGTTCCAGAGGTTTTTTTTTGGTTCTGGATTGAACAGTTGTGACCTTTTCAAGAGATGAACTGAGAAAGAATCAGATCTGTATAAAACAGCTATGTTTTTACATATTGCAATGCAGAAATTGTATTTTAGCAGTTTGGCTTTTGCGTGTGAAAAGGTTTTTTTTTTTTTTTTGTTTTTTTTAAAGATATAATGCTAATATAATACAATAATATTCAGTAATATGAATTTCCCAAATATAAAGCAAGACTTTTATGTAACAAAATGTTCTATTCATCAAAAAATCCTTAAAACGATTACTAGTTTCCACAAAAATATTAAACAGCACAAAAATAAGAACTAATTATAAGAACATATAAAAAGAACATAAGTTTCTTAATAAGAAATGTTTCTTGAGCACCAAAGCAAAACATATTAGCATCTAAAGGCGATGTGGCATGAGGATGGAAGTAAATAGCTGTTGAAAATTTAGATTGCCACACAGGAAAAGTAAATTACTTCTATATTAAAATAGAAAAAAAAGTTATTTTAAACAGTGATAATATTTCCAATAGGGCTGTTTTTATATTTTTTATTTAAAACATGAGCCTGTGAGTACCCCTTTTCAAAAAAACATAAAGAGTAAAGACAAAATTAATAATATAATTTCAGCACCCCTAACAGGATTGTAATTGGAAGTGGAATTAAAGTGAGAACTTGCAGTTGTGAGCATTTTTATGCAATTATCAAGGTGTTTCAAATGCCTGCATTAAAATTGTTAAAACATAAAATTTTTACACGGGTATTGTATTACCAAATGGTAACAAATGCACCTAACTAAATGAAGCTACTCGTCAAATATTTTTGCTGTGACCCTGACAAAAATCAACACATTTGCGTTATAGCAGTATGAGAGGGTATATGTTTAATGCAGATCTTCAGGAGTACATCTTCAGTAAACAAGGGCTCTGAGGAAGTTTAAGTTGTGGGAGAACTGAAAGACCCTCAAACCGACCATAGGCGATAGTACGAAGGGGAGGCTAATCATCAGAGACATCAGCACTAGAGAGCAACCGAGTCACCTGACCTAGGCACAAGGGAATACAGAAACACCGAATACAAACACAACAAGACACTTCTACACATTGATATGTTACAGGTCGTCTGTACCGCACAATTAATTGGCCTTGAACAGTTCCCCGCTGCGTACCTTAGGCAGAAATAAATAACAGCACCACAAACAGTTGGAAAACCGTCCTAACGAGAAGCACATAGAGATGGCAGAGGCACTAGGACACAGGCGCCCATACATATAAATATGAAGTACCAAAACGCATGGTGAAACCATGCTGTCGTGCTAATGCAGTGTTGCGGCTGGTTCTCTCATCTTGACTTCTTATTCGTCTCTAGAGGCAGACACCCAGAACTCAGGCCAGTCTCACTTATTATCTGCCTTATAAAAAACAGTGCGTGTGTGTTTGAGAGTGTGGCGATGGTGACAGGTTATGCCGCTCTTGACATATGCTGAAGTTCTAACCTTGGAAATGACGACAGATCCTGTCACATTCACCCACCTCAGATGCGCCCCTCACCCCCTTTCCACAAATCGTGCGCTCATACCAGAACCAGTCGGGGAAGTACAAAGTTCAAATGAATTTGTTGGTTTGAAAAAGTCTTTAGTGCCATGAAAACTGCATTATTTAATCAAAAATGCAGAAAGTAAAACAAATAATAACATTGTGAAATCATAATCATAAGTAAAAATACAAAATACAAATCTTTTTTTTCTATTTTATTATATTTAAAATGTAATTTATTCCTTTGACAAAGCAGAATTTTCAGCATCATTACTCCAGACTTCAGTGTCACATGATCCTTCAGAAGTAATTCTAATATACTGATGGTAATATACGGAACAGAAAACAATTCTTTGAATTGTACTAATATTTTAATATTAGCATAATATAGTTTTTTGATTTTTATTTTTTTATTTATCAAATAAGAGCTAGCCTGGTGGGGTAAAAGCCTTCTTTCACAAATTAACATTTTTACGCATTAAAAAGAATATTGAAACAAGATTATTTAAGAAATACAATAAACAACACTATTAATAACCTAATATATAACATCATTAAAGAAATTTGTATTAAAACTATTCTCGAACCCCATGTCCGTTCGCCCATCTCTTTGTCTGACTTCCCCGTTTCTCTCCTTTGTAGCCTAATGAGCAACAAATCGATTCCTCCATCCCATATTATGGGGTTGATGTCTTTAACTTAAGGCTTGAGTAAACAGGTCCTGGCTGAGAAAGGGAGCAGGCCTGGAGTATTACCTTTGTTGGTCTCTTTGCAGTTAAACCATGCCTCAGGAAGGGAAGAGACGCGTGCGATGATATGAGGATTATGGGGCGCGTACGCAAAGGTTATAGAGTCGGGAGCTAGAACATTTCTACCAGAGTTGTAGATACCGATTACTACGAATGTGTGATGTGGACCGTGGTGGTTCCGTCAATCTACACCTCTGTGGGTTTACATGTGAACTTAGTGTTTTGTAATTTAAGATTAATCATTGATGTGACCATATGTAATGGACTGATTAAATAGATAATTCACTAGAAAAGTAACATTTAATATAAACTATAGCAAAACTATGGGTTATAGGTTATAGAATTTATCACCTTACTGCTTCTGGCTGGCTGCAGATGGGCTTTGTAGATTAACCAGGGCTCCTGACTGTGACTAAAAGGATCAAAATAATAAATGTGCGACAATAATTGTAAATGTGATAAATTTGATCACAGTCAGGAAAACTTTTTATGTGGTTTTGTTAGAGACACTCTACGTTTGAGTGTGAGCTAGTGTTTCCTGTTAGCAACAACAAACACGGCGAGAGATGTGACGCCCGATTCGCGAGAATGTTCTTTAAATGAGTCAGTCAAAAAGAAGAGCTGGTTAGTGGTCAGTGAATCAGAGCTTTAACTCTGAGAACTCTGAGTTCAACTGACTCTGAACTGCAAGTCTTTTTAACTGTTATTGTGAATAGGTTTGAGAGATGTAAATAAATTGAATTAAACATTTAGATTTTTGTTTGGTCATAATAGTTTTGGTTATAATAAATAGTAATAAATAAATCTACAAAAATTCTTATTTGGCTGTTTACAGGTGTGCATTTCTGGGCAATATTGTGAAGCCTAAGTATCTCAATGAAATGTACTTCAACCAATAGAATGGAATTTTTGCCTATAACGCAGAAAAGGTTAATACAAATCCACCTTTGCTTCTTTGTCATATTCTGTTCTGCCTAGAAAGAAAAAAATGGCTGCAATTCTCTGTGTTTGACCTGTCTCTTCTGTTGACGTGCGAGATGAAGAGATGCGGTATTGACTACTTGTATCTCATCCAGCAACTGTACTTCACAATCAACCCTTTAGAATGCGCATTCTTGTGTTTTTTGTCCTATATCATGCAGAGAACTAAGGTAATACCATCCACTTCCGTTGCTCTTTTGTCAGATCTGTGCTATGACTAGTAAAGCAAAAAAATGCGCTCTCGGCCCTTGTCATTCTCTGTGTCTTGACATGTCTCTTCTGTTGAGTGCGAGATGAAGAGTGCGGTATTGAGTGCTCGTAGTGTGTGATTTATCCGGATGAGGGTCCATCGTATAGTGGTCGCATGGACAGTGTCCTGATAGAAATATCAGCAGACACTGGAGCGATCCATTTGTTTCCTGTGCTAAATAGCATTTCTGCTAATTGGTTGAGTCCGTATATCAATTAGTGCACTGCTAACATGTCTTAGAGGCTGAAGTAGGAGTATGTGCAGGTATACTCCGCGGAAATTATACAGTCGTTCACGTTGTACATAAGGTGACACATAATTCAACAACTAAATTCAAATTCATTCTCTTTTCGCTTCATATTGAGTTCTGTATTATACTATTATATATTTATTAGAGACTCTAGCTTAAATATAGGGTTTTGTGTTCATGGGGTGATTGAGCTATAGTCTGATGTATCTTAACTCGATTTGAGTTTATTTGCTGCTATCGGTTGTTTTAAAATCTTGAGCACTGTGCTTCGAATGTTTAATAACTAACACATGAGTTTTCAGACATACAGATTGTACCGTCCATCAAGCTACCTTGTAGCTTCCTCAGCCCAGTCTTTCTACGGACATCGATTCTACAAAGCCCCTCCTCTGAAAAGCTCAGTGTGCTTGCTGGCTAGCTGGAACCAGTGCGTTGTTGTGTGTCATTGGCAATATTTTTTTTTTATGTCGCAAGTATTGTGTCCGAATGTAAATCCATTACAGTAATTGCGAGTTTTCGATTTCTCAGCAAGATTAAAGGCAGTTATATAAGCTCTGGTAAGTTTTTATCCACTATAAGTTCCGAGCTCATTGGATCTTGTCAGGTAGAATCCTGAAAATGAATTCGCATTCGATCAAAGCTGCATTGTTATGGGATATTGTGATTGTCTTGTTATCATTTTGTTGCCCACCTTTTTTCCCTTTTTTTTTTTTTTTTTTTTCGCTCATTCGGGAGATGAATCCAGCACCGCCAGCCCCGTGACATCTCCTGTGTGAGCATTGTGCGTGTAATGATATGTATTTCTCCATCAAACTCTGTTCCGTATAAAGAAACAAACTTCTTTCTACCACATTTTTGTAAATGGCATTAGGATAAGTACATTTCAAGCTAATTGCACACTCTTCGCCCGCGTTTCTCGTGTGGTTACGATACTTTGCCTTATTGGTAATTTACCGCTCAAGATTGAGCTACGGGAGAACCCGTGACATCTGATTAATTTCATATCCAGATTACGACAGATGATCATTAAAGAGGTCGCCGTTTTTCTTTATGTCTTGGGTATCTGATGTAGGAAGTCGTGGCTAAGATTAGAGTAGGCTGGCATCGTAACGCAAAGGTTGAGGGTTCGATTCCATCGTACCGGCTCAGGGAGTGTAGGTCGCGGTGGGTCCGTGATGTTATTCACACTACGGTCGCTTCTCTACCACCTTCAATACCAAGAATGTCGGTGCCCTCTGAGCCAAGGCACCCCCGTAACCCCTCAATGCTCACGGGAGCCCCGCGGCAAAATGGTTCTCTGCCCCAAATGCTTCTCTCCGGGTGTGTGTGCACAGTTTCGTGTTAGTTCGCACTTTTTGGATGGTTTAATGTATCCCCAGTAGCACTAATTCCACCAGTCCCTGGCTCACCACTTACTTTGGCATCATACCGTCACGGTCACTTGCCCTTTGTATTTGTGTCTGCTCGCTCGTGCATGTATAGTATGCAAAGTCCACAGCTCAAAGGTAGCCATACAAACGGTTTGTGTCTGTCTACATGCACGCACTAACCCTCCAGACCAGTTGTTGCCAAGTATGGTATTTCTTTTTTCTTCCCCTTTTTTTTGTGAACAATTTCCAGCAAAAAACCCCCAAAACCACCCACTCCAACCACAAAATAAAAAATCGCCCCCTCTACAACACTCTTCCCCACTTGCTCAAAACGATTATGGTATCCCAGAATGTTTTGCCATGGGTACGTATGGACGAACCATGTCAATCAAGGTTGATAAGGACAATTTTTAACTCCTTAAAAAATAATGATGACAAAATAATATAAAAACATAAATTTACCAGGAAAACAGATCATATCATGGCAAATACATTAAAGAGAATTTAGGAATTTAAAATACATTAAGGTAATTTAAGATATAGATGAGTTTGTTTCTTCATCGGAAAATTGACCTGTGGAACTTGACGCCACATTATATACTTGCTCCCCCATTGTGGATCCACTGCAGTGAAGGGGTGCCGTCAGATTTATGCACCCCCCCCCCCCCCCAGCCCAACCAATCTGATACACAATTTTTTGTCACAATACTACAGAAGTAGGTTACTTAAGGTTTTACTTTAACCCATTTCTGTCCTTGTTCTCAAGATTGTAAAATGCTCAAAACCTCCGTGTTATATTATTTTTTATCTTGTTTCTTGAGACTGTGTCTTTCTCTGATCGGTTGCTTAAACTGCGCCCATGTTTGAAGTGAGGGTATTTTGAGATTTGCTGCGTTTCGTTCAACAGACATCCCCGTCTGCCCTGAGGGAAAAACTACAAAGCAACTGCCCAGAAATCAGAACTTTTTAAGTACAACCAGTTTTAAATATTTTTTTTATGCACAAAAAATCAAAAAAACAATACCTCATGCATATGACCTAACACTCAAAGAGGTCTTTTAAGAAAGAGGCGTAACAGATAATAAGAGAGTGCCGTGTTAATGGCAAGTTTATTGAGCATTGGAGAAGAAGTCTCATCTTGGCTTTTATGCATAAATATTAAATTCAAGGACCAGTGTTCCCATAATTAATTAAACAACAAACAAAGCAACAATAAAAAAGAGTCAAAATCAAACGCCAATTAAAAACCTTTTTGTTTTCCGGTATAAATATATAGCGTATCTGATAAAATAAATAAATAAGTAATTTAAATATACAATTCATAATATATTTACTTATTCTCCCTTAAATATATAAACATACGTAATGAATGTTATTGTGGTTTTTTTTATTTGAGCCAACAATTATGTGTAAAAAGAGTTTTGTTATTTATTATATTTTGATTGACACGTTGCCCTATTAATGATTTGTTAAAATTTATCAAGGCCGTACAATTAAATTAGGTAGGATGCCTAAAATTTAGACCATAACAAAAATTTAATCAAAACGTTAAACATTAACGTTAAATGTTAAATGTATTGTTTTGTCCAAAATCTGTATATTAAAAAACAGGATTCTTAATAGGGCTCTGATACACCAGCCTTTTGTGTGGTGTTATTTTCCATTTACTGATGATTTGATATGTGTGGCATTATCTTCCATAAGACCTTGAGCAGAGACTATAAATATCACTAACTGACCTCTTGTGCTTTTGGCTGTGCGCTTTTGTTTTTATTTGTATGTGAATTCTGTAGAATCCAACAGAAGCAGCACTCCTGCTAAAAGCCACTTGATTAATTTGAACCTCGATTGCCCCCCGGGGTACAGTCTGACCAGAAGCATCTGTCCCATGCTCGACATGGCATATTCCAAATTCAGATACCTGTTTATCTTTCAACAAACCCTATAATGATTTCTTAAGTCCCGTACAAGAGAATGAGATGCTTTCAATTAAACCCTGAGTCATCTGGCTCATGTCTCATCTCTGTTTCAATCCCGCTGTGTTTCCTGTTATGATGGAATGGCAAGGTCACATAGACCTGCCGCTTCAGAGAGCAGGTCACAACTCTATTTACACACAGTCGAACACCCTCTGAGCGTTGTGTGGTGGTTGTGGGTTGAGTGCGGCTGTTTTTTTTTTGAGGTTCAGCGTTGTCGTATTTGTCTGTGTTGTTGTGTGCATTTTTTATGCATGCACAGCTGTGAATGTGTGTGTGTAGTTTTTTTTTTGCATTTTAAAAATGCAGTTTTCTTTTAGTGTATACAGTAGGTTTTAGGTTAGGGTTAGTCTGTAGTAATTATATTACGCTTCACATTAAAACAATGGCGTATACTTAATTTAGATAGCAAGTATATGTGTGTGTGTAAAATAGTAGATCTGTACATGTTGCTGCATGAATCTCACATTTTAGCTGGTGTGATTATGTTTCTAATCATACATCATTCCCCACACGTGTTTGTTTGTGCATACACTCTACGAAATAAAGGTACAACAGCTGTTATGGGCGGTACATTCTCAAAAGGTACCTATTAGGTTTAAATATGTACACTTTAAGTACTAATATGTACCTTTAAGGTACCAAAATGGACTCTTTAGGTACAAATATGTACCTTTTGAAAAGGTACCGCCCCAGTGACAGCTGTTGTACCTTTATTTCTGAGAGTGTATATGTATATATAGTATGTGTATCCCAGTGAGGAACATGCCTGTCCTGGTTTCCCGCTGCAGGCCCGACTGCATTGATTGGAGCAGAAAGTGTGATCCGGCCGAGCAGCTCGAAGTACGACTCATCCCCTGACCCACTGAAGCTGAAAACATGCACAGAAGACAGAACAACATTTACAACACTTTACTTACTCCAGCATCCTTCTCTCTCTCTCTCTCTCTCATGGTACTGCATTGCACTGCAATGCACATTTGAACAGTGCTGCTTTAACCTCATCAGCAAACTCCATTACACTACGCTAAACGGAACTAAATTTAAAGTATCGGACAGAATGGACAGAACCGAATTAGTTTTGAATTAAAATCAAAGTAGTAATTTGAAGAAAACAGTAAAGATCTGAGCTGAATTAAACTATATCAAAACAGAATTGAATTAATCCAAACAGAACTGAACTGAATTTGATAATCAGAATAAAATAAAACAAAACTGAACTTGAACATTCCAAATTAATGAAATTAATTTATCTGCATGGAATAAAAATGAACCAAATACTAACTGAAATAAGCCAAACAAGTCAGAACTGAAGTGAACTAAACTGAAGTGAACTATATTAAAGTACAATTCAGAAAAATGAACTGAAATGAATATTGACGTTTATTTAAATGGAACTGACAAAACTAAACTTTAACAATATTTAAACTGAACAGGATGGTACTTAAAAGAATTCAACTAATTTTAATAAAATATTAAAGAACTTAAATACAAATTTATACCAAAAGAGTCAACAATTTTTGTAAACCAAAACAGAACTGAAATCATCCAAACAAAACTGATCTGAATTTGACGACCTGAATAAAATAGACTGGATTTTTAACAAATTATTGAACTGAATTTATCTGAACAGAACAGAATGAGCTAAATTGATTTTAAAAGAACAGAAACGAACTGAATTATATAAAAATAACTAGGCTGCATTTCCCAAATGCACTGGAAGCCTAAGTAGATCGTAGTAATCATTAGCACCAATGGTTTCTATGATCTACTTATGCATATGAGGAAACGCAGCCCTTCCCCCTTAACTAGTGAGCCGTACAGAACTACATAAAGGTACGGAACAATTTATCTAAACTGAACTGATATGAACTGAAATAAACTGAACAAAACAGACCAGCTGCATTTTCCAAATGCATTTTATGGCTAAGTAAACCGAACTGAACATACTGCTGTAAAGGCAAGGCCACCATACACTAAATACTGAGAGATGTTGAATTTTCAAATGAGATGTAGAACATTGAGCAGCGCTAATCAGGAGGCAGCATTGCGTTTATCAGCACACTGTCTTCAAGAGTCAGTTTACCTCTTCACGCTCTCCAATATTGCTTACTCAAAAAGAAGGAACAGAACAGATCAGCTTCAAATAATTCCAGTAGTGTCCTCCCTCTCTCTCTCTCTCTCTCCTCTCTCTCTCTCTCACTACCATACTGCATGTCTGTAAAGAAGGGTGTAATTTATAACCTCTCTCTCCGTTCTTTATCTTGAGGTTATTGCGCTATATTTAATGTCTGTGTAATGATGAAGGCAGGTAGTCTAATCTTGGGCTGTGAGAAAATGCCCTGGAGAGAGAGAGAGGGAAAGAGAGAGAGAATGAGAGGAAGAGACAAAAAGGCAAAGATAGAGAGGAAGAGAGGGTCTGTAAGGAACAGATTGTAGAGTTAAGGAAGTTAATTCTTGCCCAATACAAGGTGTGAAATATTGTTTAAAGAATATAATCACATTATAATATAGTGTGTCGCTACAAAGCATTTCGTAAAGAAGCTACCAGTGTTGAGGAACCTGCTTTGAAATTGTATTGTTTGCCAATTCTGCAATTACAGCACAGAATTCAATTGAATTGTCCAATAAATATCACATTAATTTATATTTTCTAATATAATCAAAAGTTGCAGTTGTATCTTGTGTGGGCAACAGCTGTTTTACAGTGCATCTCATCCTCATGGACTGCACCAGATTTGCCAGTTGTGAGTTGTTTCTCCACTTTCCATCAGGCCTTGGCCGAAAGCACTTGGGGACGATATTTCGGCCCATCATGAAGAGGGGCCAGCGGCGCATTGGTTTGTCTTCTATATTGACAGCGTAAACCCAATCGCAATGCACCATAGATGGAATGATGAAGTATCTTGCTCCGCCTATATAAATATTGCGTCACCCCTATGAGGAAATATTACCAAGTCTGTAAACGGGATGCTAACAGAGATGAGAGATGAGACACGATAAAGACAGATGCAAAGAGGAGAGAACAGACAGCAGAGAAAATACTGTACAGGCAGAGCAAGCTCACTGTTCGTGAGGCTTGAAGTATTGGAAGAAAACTAAACATTGAATTTGGGGTGGAGGTTAGGGGTGGGACTCACAGGGTACGTCTCGGGTCCGTATTGTAACCCTCGTTCACGAAGGGATGAACGGAGACGTCACGTCGGAGGACCGACGATTTGGGATCTCGCTTAGAGGGACCAATCCGCTTCGAGTGTAAACTAAATGAGCCAATGCTCATTGGCATGCGATTATTGCATCCAGATGCTGCTTATCACAGCGTGAGTATAAGTAGGCAGAAGGTGCAGCGCATATTCAGCTTTTCGATTCGGAGCCGAGCGGTGACCCGGCCGCTCAGCGGTGGTACAGGAGCTGTGGCGACGGGACGTGATGTCTCCGTTCTCTCCTTCAGGGAACGAGGGTTACATACGTAACCGAGACGTTCCCTTTCAGTCGGTCACTCTCGACGTCACGTCGGAGGACCGACGGAATTGGGATCTACCAAGGGCCAGCTACTGCCCCTTCCAGTGGTCCTGTGGAAGCCACCTGCGACCCTATTTTTTGGCGTAGGCCAGGGCTTCTTCACAGGAGGACCAGCTACTGCTGCTATGGCACTACCCATGGAGTAGACTGGATAACACTGGGGAAACTCACCCGTTCTACTTGGAACAGGGACGGTACGGAAGATCGAACCTTCCCGAAGGAGGTTTCGGAGCAATACACATATGGACATCCCTTAGGTGCATATGGAAGAATGGAGGTGATTGAACCCTCTTGGAATGGCAGAAGTCTGCCGGGGAAACACAGGCTCAAGGCTATACCGTGGACTTAAAACATATGGGATCCACTTAGGTCTTACAAATGGAACCCAGCCTTCTACCGGTTCTAGAGGATTCAGCGAGTGAAGGCCTGGCACAGGACGATCCGCCACGTCTGGCTGCCGAGGGGAAGGAGCTCAACAGGGTCTACTATATGAACTCTCTGGAGTGATTTTTGCAAGCCGACCCGAAGCCGGGGCCTCTCATTGCTTCTACCCGTTTGAGGTGAGAACACAGGAGGTTACCGGCTCCACACGAAGGCTATAGATTTTAGCGAATGTGTTAGGGGTCGCCCAGCACGCAGCCCTTCAGATATCTGTCAGCGAGGCGCCATGAGCCAGCGCCAAGGAGGATGCAACACTTCTAGTAGTGTGAGCTTGCAACCTGAGTGGGCAGGGCACACTCTGTGCCTGATACGGCAGGGTGATGGTGTCCATTATCCAGTGGGCCATCCTCTGCTTTGACGGCATTCCCCTTCTGCCGGCCTCAGTGACAGACAAAGAGCTGGTCTGAGGTACTGAAGCTTTGCGTCCGGTATACGTAGCACCTTAAGGCTCGGACGGGACAGAAAAACTAGGCTGGGTCTGCCTCCTCCGAGGGCAACGCTTGGAGGTTCACCACCTGATCCCATGAAGGGAGTAGCGGGAACCTTGGGCAAATAGCCGCGCCGGGGCCTCAGGGTTACCTGGGAATCAGCCGGCCCAAACTCTAGGCACGAAACGTTGACCGAAAATGCGTGCAGGTCCCCTACCCTCTTGATAGAGGCCAATGGCAGCAGGAGCAATGTCTTCATCGAGAGAAACTTCAGCTCCACTGCCTGTAAAGGATGGGGCCTGCTGTAGTGCCGTAAGCACCCGACTCAGGTCCCAAGAGGGTATAGAGGGGGGCCGTGGAGGATTTAAACTTCTCACCCCCTTAAGGAACCTGACAACCAGGTCATGCATCCCCAGCGACCTCCCTTCTACGGGGACGTGGTTAGCAGCGATCGCGGCGACATAAACTTTAAGGGTGGAGGGAGACAGCCTTCGCTCCAGGCCTTGCTGCAAAAAGGACAGCACAACTACAATCTGGCATCTTCGGGGGTCTTCTAGGGCGAGAAGAACACCACTCAACGAACTGGTTCCACTTCAAAGCGTAGGCGTGTGCTCTCGCTGAAGTGATGGTGTCAGCTACCCCTTGGGGTAGGGCACCTAGAACATCCGCGTTCCACGTCCAGGGACCAGACATGAAGTTTTCAGAGGTCTGGACGCGGGTGACAAAGGGTGCCCCGTCTCTGAGTCAGAAAATCCTTCCTCAGAGGAATCGGCCAAAGAGGGGCTGTCACGAGGAGCATTAGTCCCGGGAACCAGGTCCGAGTGGGCCAATAATGCGCCACAAGCAGGACCTGCTCCTCGTCCTCCCTGACCTTGCACAGGAACTGTGCCAGAAGGCTAACTGGGGGAAACGCATACTTGCGAAGACCCCGCGGCCAGCTGTGTGCCAGAGCAATCCGTGCCGAGTGTTCCGTCGGTCATGGCGAAGAACAACTGGCAGTGAGAGGATTCTGGAGAGGCAAACAGGTCCACCTAAGCGGCTCCGAAACGTCCCCAAACCATCTGGACCGTCTGGGGATGGAGTCTCCACTCTACGGGGAGCACAGCTCGTGACAGCTCGTCAGCTGCACGGTTGTGCAGGCCCGGAATGTGAACAGCACGAAGCGACCTCAGATGCTTATGACTCCAGAGGAGGAGGTGGCGGGCGAGTTGCGGCAAGCGACGGGAGCGCAGACAACCTTGTCGGTTGATGTACGCAACGCGGGCCCCGCTGTTGTATTGTCCGTACGACCAGTCATGCTTGCCTCGAAGCGCCCTTGGAGACGGATCAGGGCAAGGTGCACTGCCAGCAACTCGAGGCAGTTGATGTGACAGTGCAGTTGGGGCCCCGTCAAAACCCCTGATTGCAAGCCCGTTGTACGTGGCCCCCCGCCGGTGTTTGAGGCATCCGTGCAAACCACAGCAGGCCTGGAGACCTGCTCTAGGGGCACTCCTGCACGGAGGAACGCAAGGTCTGACACGGGGTGAAGGTTTGGCGGCAGGCCGGTGTCAACTGGACCCGGAAGGTGCCGCGTTGCCAAGCCCACCTCGGGACTCTGCCATGGAGCCAATGCTGCAGCGGTCTCATATGAAGCAACCCGAGAGGCGTGACAGCGGCTGCCATATGCCCCAGGAGCCTCTGAAACAAGTTCAGTGGGACCGCCATCCTGCTCTTGAACGTATTCAAGCAGTTCAACACCGACCGAGCACGTTCCTGCGTGAGACGTGCTGTCTGTTCGACCGAATCCAACTACATACCAAGAAAAGAGATCCTCTGCGTCGAGGAGAGTTTGCTCTTTTCCCAGTTGACATGAAGGCCCAACAGGCTGAGGTGTGAAAACACCAAGTCCCTGTGCTCGCACAACTGCACCTGAGACTGGGAAAGTATGAGACAATCGGCGAGGAGTGAGGATTCGAATGCCCTGATCTCTCATGGGAACAAGGGCTGCCTCCGTAACTTTCGTGAATACACGGGGCGACAGGGACAGCCCGAAAGGCAGGACCTTGTACTGGTATGCCCGCCCTCGAACGCGAACCGCAGAAATGGCCTGTGGCACGGAAGGATCGAAACATGAAAGTACGCATCCTTCAGGTCAGAGCGCTGCGAACCAGTCTTGGGAGGATAACTAGAGGCATTTTGGCGTGGCATCTTG
The DNA here is from genome assembly GCA_018155175.1 of Sinocyclocheilus anophthalmus. Taxonomy (NCBI): domain Eukaryota; kingdom Metazoa; phylum Chordata; class Actinopteri; order Cypriniformes; family Cyprinidae; genus Sinocyclocheilus; species Sinocyclocheilus anophthalmus. The sequence goes on along the minus strand of JADLZN010000794.1, from coordinate 286,135 downwards.
AACGGGAGCGCTGAAGGGCCGGTTTCACGACCGCGCAGGTCAAAGATAAGGTCTAACCACCGCCTTTCGTGGGTCAATGAAGTAAGGCTGTTAACACCCGACTATATCGGCTGGAGGGGACCGCTCTATCTTAGCGTCCTTCGCAGTAGGACTGGATCTCTGCCCGCCAAGACAGGGCTCTGAGCTTTCACTAACGAAAGTGGAAGCCCCTGAAAGTGGGATGGGCGCGGGAAACTGAATCGTATAGACAGCCTGACGGTTCGACGCGAGCCATGGGGACGTGCTGGGTAGCTTTCTAGCCAGGATCCCAGACGCAGCGGCAAGGGCATCAACGGAATACAGGAGTAACCGCAATGGGGCAGCCGTGAAAGAACGCAGGGACCCGGGCCGGGCGTCTCTTTGCCGGTCCGAGGCGGGGTCTGGGTGTGTGTAACACTGACCTGCGTTCGAGCAGATGGTGCGTGGGTAGTCCGTTGGTTCGTTCCTCCCGATCCGCCCACTGCTGCTCAATGGCGAGAGAGGAGGGTGAGTGTGATACGGCTTTGGATCGTCCACAACCCCCCGTCCCCTCATGGGACCCAGAGAAAGAAGAAATTGCTCTTTCATCGAGAATTTGGGTACCACTGGCCGCGAAGTCAGTGGCAGAAAAAAAAGGAAACAAAAGATTCTCCACCCGGCCCTCCTCCGGGGGAGGGAGTGGTGCGTTCCCCATCTCTCGAAGAGCAACTTCCTCCATATCTGGGTCGCCCGTCTCAGGGCTGCTTGCACATCGCTTGCCACCAGGTTTGGAGGGGGCCTGGACGGGCGGGGCGGCTGGCCTGCGGCCGGCTCCTCGACGCGGTCTTGCTGGCTGCTGCGGACGCTGCGCGGGAGCGGGGGCGGTGGCAGGGGGCCGCCCTCGGCGACGAGCTGGCTGAGGCGCTGCCGCCGGCGGCCGGGCAGCCGCTGCACGCCGGGGCAGGATGTACCTGATGGCCGCAGTCTGCTTTTGGGCGGCGGAGAACTGCTGGGCAAAGTTCTCCACTGCGTTGCCGAAGAGGCCGGTCTGGGACACGGGGGCGTTCAAGAATCTTGTCTTGTCCGCCTCGCGCATGTCAGCCAGTCACAGCCAGAATGGGCGCTCCTGGACCACCATAGTGGACATCGCACGAACCAGAGACCGCACCGTAACCTTCGTCACTCGTAGCGCGAGGTCCGCCGCGGTGCAGAGTTCTCTGCGAACTTCCAGGTCGTGACCACCCTGTGCCAGTCCCTCAGTGCCTTGGCCTGGTGCACCTGCAGTAACGCCGTAGGGTGTAAGGCGGAGGCAGCTTCTCCACAGGCTGTATAAGCACTGCCGATCAAGGCCGACGTGTGCCTACAGGCCCGGGAGGGGAGCAGTGGTTTGCCCCGCCAAGTGGTAGCGGCGTTTGGACACAATTGCATCGCAACAGACCGCTTCACCTGGGGGACTCCCGTATACCCCCGCGCTGGACCCCCATCGAGGGTGGTGAGGGAGGCTGAGCCACTGGGCCGGTTTCTGGCAGTAAAAGGTGCCGTCCATGACCCAGCGATCTCATCATGCACCTCCGGGAAGAAAGGCACTGGAGCGGGGCCCTGAGAACCAGCGCGCGCCACCCCGAGAAACCAATTGTCCAACCTCGAGGGTTCGGGACGCGGTGGAATGGTCCACTCGAGCCCGACACTCTCGGCGACCCGGGAAAGCATAATCATCATTTCCGGGTCCGCACCGCTTACCGCCACACCAGAGCGGACACCCCCCCCCCGGGCAGCGCCTGACCCGGACCCCTCTATCATAACGGCACAAAAGCCGGCTACCTCCGACCAGCTGCAATCATCGGTTCGTCGGCGGGGAGCCTCAAGAAGAAACAAGTGTGGTACCCCCGGGAGGGTTCAAGCACCGATATAATGAGGCCCCGCGGGTTTCGCAGTGCCGGCGGGTCTAGGGAATCCCGGAGGGGAATCTACCGTGACCGTAGACCAGTCCGCCCATGCTAGAAAACGGACGCCACCGGCTGCTGCCGAGGGAACCAGAGATAGCAGTGGCACGGGCACTGCCCCTTGAAGTACGGAGTCTGGTACGCAACTCGAGATGGTATGCCCCCGCAATGGGCGCAGAGGCACCCGAAAGCCACCTCAGCGTGGCTCATGCCCAGGCACGAGAGTGGCCCAGGCGATCGTGACCATCCCCCGGCGCAGAAGGTAATGACCGCACCCAGAAACGCACGGATGGTATGACATCTTTAAAAAGACGCGTCTTTAAAAATATGTTCCACCCGTGAAGCTCTTTTAGTATGGTTTTTGCTCTTTTAGTGTGCCGAAGCGCACAGGGGAGATGGCCGTCTGCAACCCACACAGGGATAGTGCAGCCTGTTGTGTGCAACCCACCCGACACGGGAAAACCACCACCGCTGAAGCGCCGTACCACCAGCACGAGAGCCCACCGAAGAGCGTGCTTGACTGTAGTTTTATCACTACGCAGAAGGTCAGGAGCAGAACGATAGAACCGCTCGGCTCCGAAGCGAAAAGCGGAATATGCGCTGCACCTGCTGCCTACTTATACTCACGCTGTGATCAGCAGCAGCGGGATGCAATAATCGCATGCCAATGTGAATTGCCTCATTTAGTTTACACTCAAAGTAGATTGTTCCCTCTAAGCGAGATCCCAATTCGTCAGTCACGACGACTGACGGCGAGATGGGAATCGCAGGGTACCTCACGATATGATACGAATCACGATACATGGCTCACAATACCGATAATAACACAATACAGCAATTCTGTGATAACTGATATATTGCTAGACAATCCTATAATGATACATCACAATGTCATGAAAATAAAACTATGAAAACAAAATGCCTGTGAAAAGTTTAAGTGCAAGTTCTCTCTCTTCATTCAAGTCCAAACTGATAGAAAACAGTTCTGTAAAATTTTTTAATTCTGTCATAATTTTCTCAGTAGTCATTAGCTGGTTCCACCTGGTAGACCGGCAAATAAACCGGCTACCAGTCTATCAGTAGTGGATCTCAGGCTTAACCATGACAAAATCCAAAAGGTTAAACGTTTAACAATGTTAATGTCAAGTTGAAGTGTCCTGTTTTTACTACCAGTTGTTTTTGTCCAATCGAAAATTAAACAATATTATAAATATTTTAGTTAAATCAGCCAGCTATTGATGAGCTTGGACCAGCTAATGGTCAATTTAAAGCAGCTAGAATCCATCTGCCATGTTCCAAAACACAGCTACCAATTTAAGGGTGCTTTCACACCTGGTTAATTTGCCTGGTCTGAACCAGAGTTCGACTGATCCCCTTCTCCTCTGGATTGCGTTCGCACTGTGTTTTTGGTTCTGAACCACAGTATGTTCGTGTCATCGGAATGGCAGCTGTTTAGCTCTGTTGCTATGTAAGGACTATGCAGGAGAAGACAGCAAAATTGATGAATACTGTTGCTTGCTTGCCTCACTTTTGTACTTTTGTAAAATTAGGTTCACTTTCTGTTCGCAAAGCACCAACATAAAATGGCTCATGTGTCTTAAATAATGGAAATTTCAAAAGAATGTGGCAGGCAATTTCTTCTGAAGGTGAGCAGAAATTAGATATAAATGATCTCTGCTTGCAGCATGTCAGTTACTAGTACAGTTTGCGTGTATGCACCCGAGTTCAGAAAACAGTGTTCACATTATCCAAACGAACCAAACTCTGACATCCAACAAACTTGGGTGTGCACCAAAAGTGCTGTTGGATTTTTTGAGAAAAGTTGTATTTTCTCAGTTGGTTAAAATCGGTCTACATTCATCTCCTGACAAAATTCAACAAGTGTTCAGGTCATTTTATTTTAATCACTTTAAACGTATTTTTAAGCCCTCAAACCTGCACGATTAACCCGAGTGGACACGGCACACACAGTCACAGCATTTCACAATGCTCTCAGTCCCATACGCTGGAATGTGCTCTATTTAAAACGGCGAGAGTCAGTGTAAAAATGGACCTGCATTGAGAGGAGACGCACGTTCCTGTAGCGGAGGAGAATAAATAGGTCTTAGTCATTCTAAAGCCACGCTAATGCAGCATTCGCAACCACTGACTCACGCACATCAAAGGCTGTTGTGGGGCATTGCTCCACCTTCTTGCCTGCTGAATATGCATGATGTGTTAATTCCTCAGCCACGTTAAATGAAAGGTCGAAACAAAAGCACATGCCTGGCCTGTTTAGCACAAGTTCATCGCTGAGAGGCTGTGGTACACTATAGGAAACACTCAGTTACGCAAACCAAGTGCTCATTCTCAATTCTCAAACGCAACATATCTATTTAGAATAGTTAAAACGATAGTTATAAATTACTTAAAACTTCACTTTGAAGTGTTTATGTTACCAGTTTACATTACTGCAACAGGCACAGAGGACAAGAACAGACCACAAAGCTGCAATAATCAGAACATCATGGCTCTTCAGAAATGCTCCTTCAAGCCTAACGTTAGACAACGATTGCACACAAGCAGTTGGCCTATACACACTAATGGGCAGAAGCCTCGGTTGGGCACAATTAAGGAACTGAACCATCCCTCTCATACAGATATTCAAAAGGAGCCATTAAAAATGTACTGACTGTTCAGGCTAGAACACGCTTTCTCAGCTGCATGTCATCCAAACTGGGTCAACTTCCCTCCCTCCTCCTTCGTTTTCTCTCTCTTTCTCTCTCTCTCCCTCTCTTTCTTTCTCCATCCCTCCCACCGTTTCTCTCTCCATCCCACCCTTCCTCCTCCTAGAGTCCTGAAAGTGCTATTCTCTGCCTGGGAACATTTGCCATGCAACAGAGCAAGAGCATGCAACAAGAACTCATCCCGCTCTTAAAATAGACACCTCATAGATACACAGACCTCATTATGAATGACTGAAAGGCCTCATGAATTATTTGAATTTTCCACTGTCTGCCAGATAAGTCGCACTTCTATGTAAATAAGAATAGTTAAATCTTTATAACACAGATACTATTTGCATTTAATGACCTCTCTTCGGGGGAGGAATTCAGGGTTTACTACTACAAAACCCAAAGGTTAAACTTTTAACCTTATGCTAATGTGAATTTAAGCTGTTTCAGCCTAAGGTGTGCTATTTTTACAACCATTATTTTATCCACTGGCATCAATTTAATAAATGTTTAAATATTTGTAAAAATATTTTCAAACAATTTAAAATGAAACATTAATATATTTTTAATATTTTACCTTTAAAATAAATGTTTTTAAACATTTAAATGTTTTAAGTATATACTACATACAAACACAGAGCATAAAGACAATGCATTTCACAATGTCTATTCTCATCAGAAGTAACACTCTCCCAAGTGGCTGCGCAACAGCTATAAAAAACCTCTCTCTCTCTCTCTGAGCACCCCGGCTGCTACTTGTAGCTACTGACGTGTGTCTGAGCAAAGTTGCCTGCAGACATTGCTTTTCAAGACCTCCACCTACACTAGTATGGACATCTACACAACACTAGGGAAGCAAACCTTCTCTATATGATGAGAGAATCAGAAGGAACAGTATGCTTTATGTTACAGGTGTAATGGTTGAGCTGCAAGAAAGTGCACATATGGATTAGTATGTTATTAAAACGACTAAAAAGACACAAGCTGCTTGGATAAAAACAGAATGGAAATCGCTGGACTGGGAAACATATCTGAGAAAGAGAGGATGTGACAGATAGCTGAGGTACTATGAATCTATACTGTAGAGGATACATATGTCTTCTATAGTACCTTGCTTTAAAGGAACTTTATGTTTGATAAGGGGAACATCACTGCATGGACTTTCATTCTGCTTCGTAAAACGTGAAATTCTCAACTCAAAAACATCAAATTCTCTGCAAATTTGGGGTATTGTCACGTGGTGTAAAATACTGAAGTGTGTTTAACCAAGGTTTTTGATTGTTTCTATATTTTAGCCTACATTTATTATTTAAATTGTACTACTATACAGATATTTTTGAGCCCTTAACACCAACTACTACACAACATGTAAGAAATATCATTTTAAAATATCATTTATTTTGTGATAATGATCATCTGACTAAACATTATCCCACTTATTACACTGCGACAAGTAAAATCTTGGATGACATTATTTCATAATCAACCCAGTGTATTATCTTAAAGCTTCCACTAAGAAAAAGCAGCATACAATGTAACAAATAAATGAACAAAAAGGAAAACAGGTCTCATCGGAACGGTCAGAGATATGTGTGGACATAATCAGCTAACCTAGCCCGGTCCTTTTATTGATTGTTTTATTTTATTTTAAATTTTTTATATTTGAATGTTAGAGAGAATAAGAAACATTTTAAAAAGGCTAACACTTTAGATTAGGGAACACTTATTCACTATTAACTAAGAGATTTCCCTAATCTAAAGTGTTACCAAAAAAACTTTTAGATATCAGTCTGCATATAACATCAGTTATGCTCATCTTTTGCAGCTCCTTTGAAGGCATCTTGATTAAAACATCCCTATATTTAACAAAGCATATACAAAAGACCTGAATCGGAAGCAATACAACCTGTTTTACAGAATACGGACGTTGGATTTTTGTGAAACAAGTATAGGTGTGGGTCACGTCAGTGAAATTTTGCTTGCAAAACATGTCCACTTTCTATTGCATAAAGCACAGTTCATAGTCACTTTCAAACCAAGTAGCTTGGACACGCAGAATCAGTCTGAACTCATTGCGAAATATACATGGGGAAAAACAATTTATAGCTCTAAAATCTCATTCTAAAAGAGATCTTCAAACTTGCATATCACAGTCCATTACAAGACACACAAGAGCTAACGGCAACTGACATTGTTAAACGTCATAATGTTTCTTGAGGTAACTAAATTTGAATATTTAAAGATTTAAGTGCAATAGCGGAGGGGAAGATTATCAGGGAATATCAAAAGCTTGTGGCTTCAGGAGGTTAATACTGTAGCCTTTATCAGAGGAATACAGTGGATTATAATGCAGCTTTTGACATTTAGAAAAAAAAACAGTTTGAACATTTTAGAAAAAAAACCCCAACTTAAAATACAGTACAAGAGGTGTTTTGCTGGTGCAAGATAAAAGCTGTTATAGTGATGTTTTCTTATGAGTGTTGGCATGTACAGATACTGGCCAGCTATTAGTAGTAGTACATCAACAAACTCTTAATGAATACTGTTCTCTGACCCGTCTATGTGTTTTTGAGTACAAGGCTTGCTTCAATAGCTTCTGAATAGCTTCTGATCAGTTGACACAAGCACAATTTCAGCCACTACTGATTGTAACCTCATAGATATTGATTCTGACTTTCCAGAACGAAAAACAGCGATGTCAATAATAAGCAGTTTCTTTGACTAAACCCAATCCAATAATCACTTCTAAAAATGTTTATTCTGAGATCAAGCTCAGTCTGTGTTGTAAAAGTAAACTTGCTCGACTTGAGAGAGCGTTATGGGGTTTGTCAGAGAGCCAAGCACCCCGGTACAAGGAGAGTACAAAAAACGCAGGAATCACTCAAGGGATGCTGTGATTCTAAAGCAGAGAGACAGAGACGAAACAGCAAACAGATCAACGTGTGCGGCCCCTCGCACAGCTGTCTCCGGTTAAATAATGGCTCCTGCTGATCCCATCCTGCTAGCACAATTACCCAGAGCTCCGGAGACCGGAGCGCAGACGCACAGAATGCTCGGATAATGATTCCCAGCAAATTGATGACACTGGTGGCCTCGTTTGCACAAGTTAGATTAACCTGAGTGGGAGAGTTTGGTGCTCCTCGCTGAACGAGAACTGAGCAGATACAGATGGAACTGCAGTAAAAGCCGCACTTCGTAGCATGTTTGTGAAGTGGATTGCATCCTAAAACAAAGGCAATTGATCTTGCATGCACAGTCACCAAAACTCAAGTATAATGCATCCCTCACTTTAAGCGGCAAAACAAACACCTAATAATGTGGATTGCTAACATTTATGTGGTGTACACTGATTGGTACAAGTAAGGATGGAAAAGCATCACGCAGCTTTGCAGCGTCACCATGAAACCTGTTGATTTGAGTTAACAAAAGTGCATGTTTTTCTTATCCAACAAAGATTGTGTGGCGAGAATGTCACCCTGAAAGAAACACAGCACCTGTGGAAATTATTCCCTCTGGACTTTCATTATCGCCACTCCATTATTTCCATTATATCAGCTTTTGGTGCTACATTAAAAACAACCAATTGCTACTGCCAGAGTGGATATATTGAACACTAAATAACCATAGCAGGTTTTCACCCATCCCATTTCTTGGCCTGTGTTGCATCGTCAGTGTGTGTGTATTGATTTTCATTCACCAAGATTAATTGGCCTCTTTAATAGACTAATTTCACAGAGGAACGGCAATAATCAGGGACAAATGAGCAATAGACTTGGTTTATTTACTTTGCCTTTATTATGAAGTGCTTAAAATGCCTTGTGTCTTGTGCTTACATCATTTGAACATTGGCTCAAAAAGTTGCAGGACATTTTTTGTTTGTTTCTTGAACAGGTATAGTGGACTCATCTACAGTAAAAAGGTTTTTCCTCTTCAAATAAGTATCTACATGAAGATCATCTCACAAACTGAGCTGTTATTCCTCTCTCGAGGTATAAAAAAGGAAGATTGAGCTAGGTAACATCTACCTGAATCTAGGGTTTTTGTGCTACTTTTTAAGGATTTCTACAATGAAGTGCTTTCAACCTCAGGGACACCCAAACCAGAGAAAATGAAGTATCTGATCCGAGCTGGAAATGCAGTGTGAGTGCATTACAGAACGGCTATGTAGATGGTACACCTTCCCATCACTCCAGTCCTTTTCTTGTCCTTGCGTGTCCCTTTGAGTTAACCTCAGAAAAGCCATTACATGTTCCACACTTCCAGAGAATGGTTCTGAATTTCTTAGAGTGGAGTTACAGCACTTGGGGCCTACATCCTAAATCTACATTTAAATTCGAGGCAGGCAGTGCATAAGTAGAGAGCAAAGAAAGATGGTTTAGACTTATGGATTTAGTCTCACTAAACTCTACATTGGCATTTTCCCTGATGTGGTATTTTTAAATGTAGAGTATTGGATCAAAATGTACCTGATTTAGAAAAAACTGCTATAGGTAATACTTTATTACTTTCAAAAATACCATGCATTATGATTATTGCTTTATATATTCTTATGAGAACCCCTAGAAATATTGCCCCCTGATACTATCTCTACATTTTGGCAAAATTATAAGCTTTGTGGTATTGGCATAGATTTCTTTTCTTTTCTTTTTGCATGCATTAAGTAGGTATACAAAAAATAATAAAATAAAAAAAAATTTATAAATAAAAACAATTTAAAATCATTACCATGGATCTAAATGGCTTGGCATGTTTAATAAGACTGGCATAAACCCAAAAAGGCACATTATGAGTACGAAAGAAAAGGCCAAATGAATAATTTAAATAAAGTAAATACATGCGAAAACACACTTGCAGGTGCATCTAGAGAATCTACATACTAGATGATAGGTATAGATTTGACAAACAAAAATAAAGTATATTAAAAAAACACTATCTAAATCAAATAATTAATACCGGTTTACCTCGATTGTGAATACGTTTGGGTCACTTGCAGCAGTATGATAATATCCACTGACAATACAAAAGAGTTTTATTTTAATGAGGAACATGGTGTCACTCAAACCTTCATTCGATGCAAGTCATAGTCAAATGGTACACTTTGAGAGCCGGGAAGCGTGTGAACTGTCTTACTGAAATATATGTTCTATTTGAGGACATGGGTGCTGAATGCAGCGAATGGTTCCAATATTCTCTTAAGGTCACCCTAGCTCGAGAAAAAAAAAAAAAAAAGGATATATAAAATTGTGGCTCTTACTGGGTTTCATTTTGATTGTGAGACCTAATAATGGCTGTTAAGCGGAGAGTGTAATCATCTAACATTTGAGGAGGGGCATGGAGTCACCTTATGTTTTGTGTGAGCGCACTTACAGACGGAAGTCCGACTCGAGCCTTGGACACGCTAAGTGGCGCCTAGAGAAGAAGGACTTTAAAGCACAGACGCCGACTCGTAGTGCTTGTTCAGGTAAGACTTGAGCGCGGAAGTTTTGTTGCATCGCTTGCATTTGAAATGCCTAAATGCGGAGTGGGTGTAGTGCCATGCGGCGCCCGCCAATACGGTTGGAACGCTTTGTAGGGCGAATGCTGTTCACATGTGTGCACATACAGCCAAGGGCTTCTCGCCGGTGTGAATGGAGCGCATATGTGGACGCCCCTGCTAGTAGTAGCCAATGGTGTGGCTGAACTGACTTTCTCACATATGTATGTCAACTTCGTGCGTTGAGGGTCATGCGTGTTGTACGCAGTGTGCACTACGATGGCCGGGTTGGCTTGTTTTTGGACACGTAGGCTTTTCTGCACTATCGTCGGGGCACCCTTTGGCCATCTGGCGATCAGCTCCGGTTATTTCTCTTGGTGAAGCTGTTTGTGCCTGCTCAGGTTGGAAGACGTCGCGTAGGTTTTGCCACATTCGTTGCACGTGTGCCGCTGGAGGGTCGGTGAGCCACCAAGCACTTTCCGACGGGACCTGCCATCTGTGATGAAGAACGCATCCACAGTGTAACCTTCGCTTACTGCATTGTCACCATTGATGTACCCGGACGTGATCTCTGACTGTGGGCTGTCAGGCTGGTCCAAGTCAGGTGCCCCATAGTCACTGTGGTTGCTGTCATAAATCGGTCCTGGAGAAGGTACTTTAGTGCCACCGTCAATTTCTCCATCATAAACGGATGGGGAGATGTAGTCACTGATGTAGCCTAGCGTGGAGAGAACAAGATCTTTTATTCAATTATTCATATTCACAAGGGAATCGGGTGAGGACAATGGGGTTCGGCGATGCGATGGCCACTTTTCCACTCAATTTATCTCCACCTTGGCAAAGGCGACCGGTGACCAGATTCTGCCAGTGCTCTTTGAGATTCATTATGTGTTTAACAAATTCAGCATTTCTCTTTGAATATAATTAGACTTAATGACCACGCACTACAGGAAATTTCAAATAGAATACGTGTCAGCTTGACTTCAAATTATTCCAGAGTTATTTCAGGACAAAGCCGTGGAGCTGTGAAGGATGCCACATTTACTATGGACTTACAGTATGAGCACAGATAGCACTTTTTTTTTTTACAGTGGAAGATTAATTACCTTCCTTCTAAAGGCACCACGATAAGCACAGTGTGCTGTGTGCAGCTGCCCTAAGCGTTTCTTTGATTTGCAGAATAAACAAACACCTAAGCTCATCTGGAAGTGACTGGGCTCTAAGTTGCTGAGAAGTTAAGCGTTGTTACCAGCGGCAGATATTCATATGGCTTGCATGCGAATGTTACCATGCCTTTTCAGTGATGGAATCCCACTAATTATGTTTGCATTCCCATTATGATTTCACATAAATCACAAACAAAGCCACGGGGGTACTCCATCCTGCTACTGGATATCTACTTTCCTTCCTGCAGAGTTTAATTCATAAATTAACACCAAAACCATGCTTCGCAGTTTCAGATGTGTTTGATTATGGCTGCATCTAAAACTCTGCTTGTATTAGGTTAAAGAGTGCTAAATAGACCGAAAAAGCATATAAGCATTCCTTTGCATTTACCTTTGTCGTGTATCCGAAAGCTAAGATCGGTCCTGGACCTGCCGTACGCGCTCTCAAGTTCAGTGGATGAGAAATCATCTAGCTTCACCTTTTTCACCAAAAAAGACCTTGGCATGTTTAGAGCGCAGAGCGGAAAGCCTCTTCCAGCACGTTATCCTCGCTTTATCCACAGAAAAATAGAAGAGTTGGTCCAGCAGGGCTGAAAGTGAAACACCTGAGAGCGGGGAAAGACGCGGAAGCTCCGGAGCTTCAGCTGTTCACGAGCCGTTCCGTACAGACGAAATGCAACTTCAGCACTGGACAGCGCGCGCGACGGGAGCAGCAGATCCGCCTCCAGGAGCCCGCGTGTAGAGTGCGTTCAGACCCAAATGGAAGCGCTCCAAAAATGGGCAGCTTTAAATGCGAGCAGGTTTCCGGAGGAGCTGTTATTAATGTTGAAGCAGGGAGAGAGAGGTGTCCGCTGCCGTCTCTGCTCGCGCGGGGTCGGTTTGATGTCTGAGCTCTGCTGATCAGCTGCTGGGATTTATACGCGCGCGATCAGGTGGGAGATGGAGATGGAAGTGCTTAATTTCATCCATCAGAAATCTCCCGGGAACAACATTGGAGGAGAATGATTTATTGATGCTGTTATTCGTCTTTCAGTCTCATTTTTTTCTACGTTCACGGCGCCGGCCATGTATCTGCGGAAAAACGAGCTTGTTGTTGTGAACAGTCTAGTTACGCTCTCATGAGTTTAATCCAAATCAATATTTTTGCTACATTGTGTGTGTGTGTGTGGTGTGTGTGTTTAGAATAAAAACATTTACAGTCTTTCTTTCCTTTTTTTTCTAACAGCAAGTATGAAAAAAAAGCAGTAACACCTCAAACTTGGCCTGTTCTCGTTTCCCCTGCTCTTTTTTAGCACCTCTACTCTGAGAGCTTGCACAAAATACATTGGACATTCATAGACATTGCCTACATTACCATACTTATATTATTAAATATATATGTGTATTGGGTGTGTGTGGGTTTGTGGATATTATATATATATATATAATATTATTCAATTTAGGTTAGCACAATACCAGATTGTTAATTACAATTATAGGTGGGCCTCATGCTTTAGATAAATGTTGTTCTTGTGCCACAGGAGGTACAAGAAAACACATCCTTACTGTTTTGGAAAAAAACACGAAAATAAATAACACTAAGTCAGAAGCAGACTCGTACTGAAGGAAGATTATCGGAGATTACAAATGATCTATCGAGCTGCTATTATACCTTTTCAGACATAAACTGCCCTCAAACATGCACTTGTTTATATTGTTTACCAAGCACTACCTTAAATCCCATCTACCTCTTGCTGTCAGTGACTAATCACATGCTAATTTCTCTTTGATTTGTATTCATGGGGTTAGGTTTATGAAAATGGCACATTTTGTGACCAAAGTGAAGCAAAGATAAGAGTTAATAGATAATAGGAATCTAATTTCAAAAGTTTCTAAAAGAATGAAATCATTTTACAGCTCTTTTTCCTTTTCTTTCTTTCTTTATATGACAATAACAATATAACAAAAGCTTTCTCATTTTTTCCTTAACTATGGTTAACAACTCCGAAGCTTCCATAAAATACATCCACAAACTCCATAAAAGCCCTTCAGGTGGTTTTGTCACCCATTATACTAACATAAAAATATTCCTCTTAATTTATTCCTTTAAAAAAAAAAAAAGTAGTGCCAAGTTCATAAGACTTTCTCCATCCACTTTTTCAAATCACAAATTTCATGACTTTCATAACTCTGAAAACCTAAAAAAATCCAATATTATGTACTGCCCCTAACCCTTTGAGTTGTTATCAATTATTTGAGAATATAAATTCTACAGTAAGCTTTTCAGACACAAAGTACTCCCAAAACATGCCTATTTTCTATATTGTTTAACCAGTATTACCAAAAATCCCATCCACTCCGAGTGGAAAAAAGTGATTTTTAGCAGCAGTGCTATAGGCTGCGTAGGCTAGTTTACAGCTGGTGTTCGTGTGCAGTGGCAGGCAGGCGAGCACAGAGGAGCGCAAGATTCAGGCTTTGCAGCTGCTGCAGCCCCCTCCACGAGCAGATGGAGCCTAGTGGGAACAAACCGGGGATTGGGTGGGTGGGTGCTGGGGCAAGGGGAACTCAAAATCACTAGAAGAGAGAGAGGCAAGGAGTTTTAGAAGAGGTTGCAGTGTTAAATTGATCAACATAAATTTGGTAAATGGTCTGAAAGCAGTTAGCTCAGCCTCACCCCCAAAAATGTGCCAATCAGAGCGGTTTTGTCAGTTTGGACTTAACTGGACCATTTTGATTTGTACCTAGAGTTTTAAAAGATTTCTCCTGGGTTTTCAGGTCAAATCATACCAAATATCCTGTCATCTTAAATACACTGAACTGAATTAAAGTATGCATACACTAAAAAACACTAAAGAAATCATAACCAAATATTTTTCAACAAAAACCTTTTATGTAACGAATTTACCTGATTAATAATAATTAATGCATTTAGCAGACGCTTTTATCCAAAGTGACTTACAGTGCATTCAGGCTATACATTTTTTTTTACCAGTATGTGTGTTCCCTGGCAATCGAACCCACGACCTTTTGCGCTGCTTACGCAATGCTCTACCACTGAGCCACAGGAACAACAAATAATAACAACATTAATAACATAATTAATAACAAACAGCTACAATGTAAAAAGCATCACAGCGAAAATGAGAATGAGACTAGGCCTTGTACATAATAATGACACCAATATTGAAATTCTGGGAGATACTAATGATTATGGCTGGTATTAAAATATTGATTTTTAACATAATAAATAGTTACATATTAAAAATATAATAAACAAAATAGTCTTCAATATTTATTATATCTTATAATATTTATTAAACAAACATAGTTTACATATTACCAATATACAATGATACTATTTGTCGAAAGTAAAACACACACAAATAAAATAAAAAATAAATAAAATCCGTATAATGCCAAAGTAAACACTACTGACTAACCATGAATTTACTTTGTATTTTATTATATTTTAAATATTTATTCAAATATTTAACTATTTAAATGAAACTTAAAATGTATAATATTTTGTATAAATAAAGTAAAAATGTGCTAAAGATTACATTTAACAGTGTTATTTAATTAATGTTTTTGAAGATTAACTTTAAGTGAGCGTTGGATGGTGGCAAAGGTAATCTAAAAGTAAAATTAAGGGAAATTGAGCATGCACAATTTAATATTCTGCAAAATACCGGTAACTTACATTCTAATACAAGCCATTAAGTTATTGTACCGATATATCATGCATATGCCTTGTAGACAATGCTCTAAACTCAAACTACAACAACAGAGGTCTCAGTGCACAAATGAAGGGGACTGCTGGATATTATCCTTCAGCATGCTGTCGCAATAATAACACTAAATATTGCTGAGTACAGTCCTCAAAAGGCCAGAAATGCTGGTGCTAGGAGTAAAACACACCTTGCCCTCCTCTTTTTTCTTGACTTCAGTAAAACATACTAAATTGGCAAACCAGTGAAAACAAATACCCAAGATACTAAAGTTAGTGGGTGGCACTACGATTCACACACTATGTAATACATGTACTACAAACTCTCTCTCACCACATTCACAGCAAACTGAGGATGATGCAAGTGATGGTGGGTTATTAGGATTCTCTCCTCTTTGTCTCAAGCACTTGAGCGATTTAAGTCATCGCCACGCAAGTGTCAGTGGGGCTGCTGCGGATCTTTGCCTCAAGCTCTTTCCTTTACAAGAGTCAGCCTCCATCTGTGCCTTTGTAGTTTCTTCATCCTGATGAGGAGAGAGGCTCCAAGGTAATTGCCTTGAATCAGTAAAATTGCATTTCTATACTTGTCAAGCCTTTCTGTGAAAGAGTAACATACCAGAGACTGGGAATTCCGTTTTGAAGAGCGAAAGAAAAGAGAGGAGAGAGAGATATCATTTAATTCTGCCGACAGTCAAACAATGGTGTGTCAGAAGTGATCAGAGGTTACATCTTTCTGAACCGTAAGACCCGGAGCCAAGGGAGAGAGAGTATTAACACTCGCTAAGAGACGATATTATAGCCTACTCTGACAAGTAAACAGACATGCACATAGAAAAGCACATGCACTGTTAGCAATCTACCTCTGCATTCATCTGCGGATCACTGAAAGGCTCTCAGATGTTTTCCCAGGTCACTGTGATGAGCCCAATCACTCAGAGTGGACTCACTGCCAAAAGAAACTGACCAGAGATCAACTTCCTATTGAATTCTGTATCCTGAATAACAGGAGAGACCAGGGATGGTTATAACATGGGGTGAGTTGAAAACCATCAGTTTAACCACTGAGAAATAGGTATCATACATGACCACCAACCCCATAAGGTAAAAGTATTTTAGATGTTGTAAGTCTGTGTGTGTGAAGTATGAAGGGGGAAAACAGGTAGAAATCAACAATTCACTCCTAGGTTATAATTTCATTTGCAATGTTAAATTACAGAACTAGCATCATCTCAATCAGCAGATTCTCTTGTTTAATTCAGTGGCAGCTCGTGGGTTTTAAAATAGAGGAGACAGGATACTTGTATTGGTCTGGGATCCCTGCCGATTATTATTATTATTATTATTATTTGCTTAACCACTTTAAAATGGCTTTTTGGTTGCTTTTAGTCAGAAAACGTAAAGAAAACGACATACAGCAAGATAATATAATTTCACTTACCTGGCCTATCACTTGAAGCAAACATCCATCCCTTCTTAAAAGTCTGTGTTAAAAGAGAGCTGCTGTTGCACCATTTAATTAAGCCGACTGCTGTAGCCTATCCAGCTTAGGCTGTTTTCCCTACATTTGTATATATACTGTTTGAATGACAGCTTGGTAAATCTGTTGGCGATCAAATATTCGATATTGCTACTCATTATAAGTACTTGGTACATTATCAGCTCAGCGGCAGACGTTCAAACTAATATCACGTAATTTACATCTCTTTGATGATTGGTTGATATCAGAAGGAGGCTAGCCTCCCTTACGAGGTTTCTGTTCTCAACACTCCTCAGCGCTGAAAGTGAACACTCGATGCTGATTGGCCAATTTTTTTTTTTACCAACGGAGGCACGAGAGCTCAGCTCTCCCCCGGCCTCCCCCTACCCTTCTCTATCATTAGCGGTTGTAATTACATCAGCAGATTCGGCACATTCGCGATAGAAAAGCGGCACTTTCACTTTATGGTATTACATCTGTGAAATTACAAACAAAAAATACATGTTCTGAGATATGAACTGAAATGAATTGTTAATTTTATTAACATTAAATCGTCCTTCTCCCATTTTCACCTCAAAATTATGGGGAAGCTGTGCCTCCCCCGACGAGCCGCCAATGATAATTAGACATATAGCACTCAGAACTTTCAGCTAAATGATAAAACTAGAAATATCATGTTTAGGCAGACAAGGAAGGCTGTAACATGACTTTCCCACTGACTTCTCTCATTTTTTTAGATTAAGTACTGAAATAACTAAAACTAAATAAAAGGAAAAACTAAAAACTAAAAATAAAAGACATATACAAAAACACACAAACACATAAGAAAAATAACAAATATAAATATAATAACAAAAATAAAATCTATTTCAAAATATTAATAGAAACTATAACAGTAGATCAATGATAAAATAACACGGACACACACACTTCTGTTTCTTAATTGCTAGCTTATGCTTTATGTATATTTGTTCAATAATTTTTCCAACTTGTTTACAATTTTAGAATAATAGGTTTTCTTTTTGTAATCCTATTTTGATTAAAAAGCTTAAAATGAAATGTCCTGGAGTTTGGGCAAGTGGTTGATGGGGGTTGGAATATAATTCTTAAATAATTCTAGAAAAAAAAAAAAAACATCAATTTTATTAACAAAACGCAAAATTTTAACTAATGTCTATGTTTTCCACTGTGTTACCCAGCCCACCTGTTACGATTCAACCTGGTAGAGGGCTGCAGAGTTTAGCTCCAACCCTGATCAAACTCACCTACCTGTGATTTTCTAATGATCCTGAAGACTTTGATTAGCTTGTTCAGGTGTGTTTGATTTTGGAGCTAAACTCTGTAGGAAAGTGTATCTCATGGGCCAGATTTGAGGATCCCTGCTCTAGTCCATCAATTAACGTGTTGTGAAGCCAAAAGGCTGCATTTTTTTAAGCAACAAACCCATCATCCATAATAACGCTTCCCCAGTTGAAAAAGTTCATCCCCTGTTGTCCTTTCACATCAAAATCCAAAAAGCACTCTGCTAAGCCACTGGCCCCAAACCTTTCAGGTCGTGGTTTCGAATCCTGTGTGGCACATAACACACAGCGATTTAGGGGAAGTTGTGGCCTAATGGTTAGAGAGTCAGACTTGTAACCAGAAGGTTGTGCAGGTGGGGTGATCTCGGATTGTAAGTTTGGGGTGAGTGAATGGCTCGCTCTCTTCCACCTTCAATACCAAACGGAGTCAAACCCTTGAGCACAACACCCGAACTTGCCGCAACAAAATGGTTCCCCTGCTCCGAGTGTGTGTGCGCACTTGGATGGGTTATGTTGCGAATCATCAGCAGAGTCTGGATCCATTTGCAGCGTTTATTGCGTACACAGACAAGACAGGGCCAATCACCAGTAGATACAATAGCGGAGGCTTGGCTGAGACAGAACGTGGGACAGGCAGGAGGTCGAGGCAGGCGGCAGACAATCACAGTAGTAGAACAATCCAAGTCAGGGCAGGCAGAGACAGATCAGAGTACGATAAACAGTCCAAGGTCAAACGAGTAGGCAAGATACAGGGTAAACGCTCAGTGGTGACAACTCTTCTGTGAGTGTGGGTCGAGGATATCTCCGGCTTGAACCCAGATCGCTCATCCTTCCGTATCCCGTCCCATCTGACCAAATACAGATAGTGGCACCCCGGCGCCTGGAGTCAAGCAGCTCGTGCACCCGATACGCCTCCTCGCCGTCAACCAGAATCGGTGGGGGGGTCTGCAGCCTGGCTCCCTCCTCCGACTCTCCTCTCGAGTTATTTGTCTTAAAAGCTTGAATGACCCGACTACCTGGGACAGACTTTTACAGGGAGCCTGAGCACAGATCTTTGGTTGAAAGCCAAACCCATTGGCCTGGAGCGTATTCGGGACTGGGGCATCGGTGTCGGTTGGCCTGTTGTTCTGTTCTCCTCACAGCATGTAGCAAGTGAGTATGGGCTCAGTCCCAGACCTCCTTACTGCATTGTAACCAGTCTGTGACTGAAGGGAGGTCGGTGGGCTCGCCAGCCCAGGGGAACAAGGGTGGTTGGAAGCCCAGCGTGCATTTAAAGGGAGTCACCCCTGTGGCGGGTTTCATGAGGGAATTCTGAGCATATTCCGCACAAAACAAGTACCTGCTCCAGTCTGATTGTCTTTGCTGGCAATACGATCGAAGGAACCGGACGATCTCCTGATTCAGGCACTCTGTCTGTCCGTTGGACTGAGGATGGTAGCCGGATGTGAGGCTGATGTTTGCATTGAGGTGTTTGAAGAAGGCATTCCATACCCTTGAGGTGAACTGGGGACCCCGGTCTGAGACAATGTCCTCAGGCAGACCATAGAAACGAAACGCATGATTGCATAGTAATTCAGCAGTTTCAAATGACGTGGGGAGTTTAGGAAGGGGAATTAGACGACATGCTTTGGAAAATCGGTCTATAATCGTAAGTATAGTGGTATTACCTTGAGAGTTGGGTAGGTCGGTGATGAAGTCAATGGCGATGTGAGACCAAGGCCGCTGCGGTGTGGGCAATGGTTGTAAGAGGCCTGCTGGTAGTTGTCTGGGTGATTTAGAAGTGTTGCAGGTAATGCAGTTTCGGACGAATTTGGTGGTATCAGATAACAGAGTGGGCCACCAGAATCGGTTTTGGAGCAGATGTGCAGTGGCAGCGATTCCGGGGTGTCCCGAGCTGGGCAGAGCATGTACTTGTGTCAATAGACGCTCTCGTAGTGATTCAGGAACATAGGTGAGATTGTGGGGGCTTTCAGGTGGTGGCGGATTCTGGAGATTCAAGTTGTTTGCTTCAGTCATGATGTCCCACTGTACGGGTGCGATGAGGAGGTTCTCAAGAATTATACTTTCATTGACGTTTGAGCAGCACGTCTCCTCCGTTTGACGAGAGAGAGCGTCGGCCTTGATATTCTTGGTGCCGGGTCTGTATGATACAGTAAACTGAAATGTAGTGAAGAATAATGCCCACCTTGCCTGTCTGGGGTTCAGTCGTTTGGCCAAGCGTAGGTATTCGAGGTTCTTGTGATCGGTGAGGACTACAAATGGGTGCGAGGCTCCCCCGAGCACCATTCCTCTAATGCTAATTTCATGGCCAGAAGTTCCCGGTTGCCCACGTCGTAATTCCGTTCAGCGGTGGTTAGCTTGTGTGAGAAGGCGGCGCAAGGGTACATCTTTGCTGACGATCCATGACGTTGGGAAAGTATCGCACCTACCCCGGTGTTAGAGGCGTCGACCTCGACAATGAATGGGCGTTCTGGATCAGGATGTCGGAGGATAGGTGCTGAAGTAAACCGAGTCCTTAGTTCATCGAATGCCTGTTGTGATTCCGAAGACCAGGTCCATTTAGTGGGGTGACGTTTATATCACTTGTCATGGTGGTCAAAGGAGCGGCGATCGAACTGAAGTTCCTGATAAATCGCCTGTAGAAGTTCGCGAACCCCAGGAAGCGTTGTAAATCCTTGACTGTCTGGGGAAGCGGCCATTCCAGAACTGCCCTGACCTTCCTCTCATCCATCGCTACTCCCTCCTGGCTGATCACATACCCCAGAAAAGTTGTGCTTCTTTGATGGAACTCGCATTTCTCCGCTTTAGCGTAGAGTCGATACTGAACGAGGCGCTCTAGTACAGATCGGACATGACGAATGTGTTGTTCCGGGGAATTTGAATAGATCAGGATGTCGTCGATGTACACGATCACCCATCTGTTGAGCATGTCCCGAAAAACGTCATTCATGAAGGACTGGAAGATTGAGGGACTGTTTGCCAGGCCGAAGGGCATAACCCGGTATTCGTAGTGCCCACTAGTGGTATAGAATGCCGTTTTCCATTCGTCCCCCTCTCGAATGTGGATTAAGTTGTAAGCATTGCGTAGATCCAACTTGGTGTAGTATTTGGCCTGGCGGAGCTGTTCTAGCGCTGCGTGGACCAGTGGTAGAGGATAACGAAACTTGACAGTAATATCATTAAGGCCGCGGTAATCAATGCAGGGCCGCAACCCTCCGGCCTTTTTCTTTACAAAGAAGAACCCCGCCGAGGCAGCAGAAGTCGAGGGTCGAATAAATCCTTTGACCAGTTCCTCCTCGATATAGGCTTCCATAGCTTCTGATTCAGGTTGTGATAGTGGAAAGATCCTCCCCTTTGGAGGGGTGGCGCCAGGTATCAGATCTATGGTGCAATCGACGGATCGGTGGGTTGGGAGTTGTAAAGCGTTCTTTTTACTGAAGGCTTCGGCTAGATCGGCATATTCGGAGGGCAGGTTTAATTCGTCGGTGGTTTGAACAGATGGAACTGAATCCTTGAGGTGTGACCGTGTGATCCTTGATAAACAGCGGTCTTGACAGGTAGCATCCCATTGAACGATTTGTCCCTCTCTCCAGGAAATGCGTGGGTTGTGGGTGCGCAGCCAGGGTAGTCCAAGAATGATTGCATGATTGGGAGACTGGATGACGTAGAATTTGATATATTCAGAATGGAGGGTTCCTATTTGTAGTTTGACTTCTTCGGTGATACGTAACACTTTCCCCTCTCCGAGGGGTCGGCCGTCTAGTGCCTCCACTGCCAAAGGGAAATTACAAGGGGTAAGTGTGAGGTTATGTTGCAGGGTGAATTCATGTGAAACAAAGTTTCCAGCTGACCCGGAATCTAACAGGGCGGTAGAGGTAATCGTTTTATCATTGACAGTTATTTCAACCGGCAACATTATGCTTGAAGGGCAAGTAGTGATACGATTGTTGACACTCACCGGTCGGGGTTTGGATGATGGACGGACCGGGCAGGAGGATATCGCAGTATAGGCACAGTTGGTTCTGCATTCGGCGCTCGCGTTCTTCGGGTGTGAGGTGAGTGAAGCCCAGCTGCATGGGCTCTGGTGTGGCATGGGTCTCTGGCATGAATCGAGTCATGGACTGGGTAGGACGTCGTGAGCGGATCAAATTGTCAATTTGAATGGCGAGTTCAATGAATTCACTCAAACTTTTCCCCTCATCTCGGCAAGCCAACTCTGACTGGAGCTCCGAATTCAGTCCCCTCCGAAACAGGAGTTTTAATGTGTCCTTGATCCAACCTGTCTGGGCGGCAAGGGTGAGAAAGGACAGGGCGTACTCGGCTGCCGGTCTCCTTCCTTGCGAAAGTGTTAACAGTTTATCTCCTGCACTTTTCCCCTCCGCGGGATGTTCAAAGACTTTGCGGAAGTGTTGGAGAAATGTTGTGAAGGTGGGAAATGAAGAGCTGTCCACTCTCCAAACAGCGGTAGCCCAATCCAGCGCCCTCCCGGTGAGCAATGAACACACAAAGGCAATGTGGCTAGAGTCTGTGGGGTACAGCGAGGGCTGTTGATTAACAAAGAGCGAACACTGGAGCAAGAACCCTTTGCATCTGGTGGGGTCTCCGTCGAATTTCTCTGGGAAAGCTAGTCGTGGGCTCACTGGGGATGTGGGTGATGTTAGGGGTGGCGTGGTGTAATGAGGCACCGGGGCTGGAGCAGCTACAGCCACGGTTGGCGTTATTTATTTATATGGCGTAACTCCTCGGTGAGTGAGGTAAGCTGGTTTAGTTGGTGGTGATGCATGGCGAGCTGTGTGGCCTGCGCAGATAGCTCAGTGGATAATTGCCTGAGTGCTGCTGGATCGCTGTGTGGCTAAGTCTTCTGTTGCGAATCATCAGCAGAGTCTGGATCCATTTGCAGCGTTTATTGCGTACACAGACAAGACAGGGTCAATCACCAGAAGATACAATAGCGAGGGCTTGGCTGAGACAGAACGTGAGACAGGCAGGAGGTCGAGGCAGGCGGCAGACAAACACAGTAGCAGAACAATCCAAGTCAGGGCAGGCAGAGACAGATCAGAGTACGATAAACAGTCCAAGGTCAAACGAGTAGGCAAGATACAGGGTAAACGCTCAGTGGTGACAGCCGGGGCAAATCAAGACTTCGCAGTGAGCTGATGTGAGTGTTTGGCTTAAATGTGTGTGTGTGATTAGATGCAGGTGTGTGCGTGCAATCAGTCCCAGGTATGAGGCATGATGGGAACTAGAGTCCGAATGGATAAAGTCAATATTCAGGAGAGAGTTCCCTCTGGTGGTGAGGAGGAGGCGGTACGGAAGCCTCCTCTGTAACAGGTTAAAATGCATAGCCACAATCAGAGTATGGGCCCACCACTCCGTGGCTACACGCCATGTCACTTTCACTTTTTCTCTTTCATATTTCTATCCCGATTTGGATGAGATTACTTTTTCAGAGAGAAAGCGTAATTAGTTAGAGGATGTTAGCTGGAATCAAGGGTTTGAAGTTAAAAACACCTGAATGATGGATTTATTTCTCACAAACACACAGCATGTGAATTATTTACATACTTGTGGAGGGTTGTGATGTTTCTATCAGCTGTTTGAACTCTCATTCTGATGGCACCCATTCACTGCAGAGGATCCATTAGTGAGCAAATAATGTAATGCTAAATTACTCCAAATCTGTTCCAATGAAAAGGAAATGACTCATATTATTTAATTTTATATCTAAAGTCACTGTAAAAATCACTGCCTTACAGATGTTAAGGCAGAAAGGGTTACAATCAATGTCACTCACCCCATATCAGTAACAAAGGGCAACCTCCTAAACACTGAGGCTGTCAGCTTGGCCTAACAGCACAGCACCTTGCAGCTGAAGTTCTCCAATTGGCTGTTGCCCCACCTAATAGACAGGCTGAATACCGTCTGTTCAGTCAAGCTGTCAACCCTCAGCACAAATACAAACACCCATGGCAAACAAAAATGAGTGATATTAGAAAAATGCTGCAATGGCTGCAATAAAAATGCCTAAATTTCAAAAAATTAAAATCAGTATTTTCAAAAGCACATTCAAATAAAAATAAACACTCCTAAACATGTTGATTGTCAGATTTCCAGTTTTGCAAATAGCAGCATAGCCTACCTGGCAACGTCTCTGACAAGCAGATGGGTTCAGAATTATATTTCATTAAAACACAAACAGACCAGAGGGTGCCCCCGCAATGCTTTTCCCATGGCACGTGTGTCTTGGCTACACAACAGGAACAGGGTTTCACAAAGAGTAGATTTCTAAATCAGGATTTCTAGTGGATGTATTCACTACTGCAATTAGAGCACAGTCTATGGGTAACGGTCTGTGACCCCATGTCTGACCCATCGTTTGGCTGGTCTCCATCAAGTTCCAAATGGGCAACAGCTCAAGCGTGCACTGACCAGCATGTACCTCGGCTACCAGCTGAAAAAGTCACCTATCACTTGCAGGACTGCGGTCTGGTGACAGAGGGACTACATTAATCTTATTTGTCATAAGCAGTCTCTTGGGAGAGGAACGAGCCAGCCTGGGACTCAGCAAAGCCTCTTTATCTCACCCAATCATGAAAACAGACCCAAACCACACACACACACACACACATACACAGCCCTATCTCTGGCTGGCAGTCTGGAGCTCTAATTAGATGTGATAGTTAAAGAGACTGAAAATGGGGACAAAAGCCACATTATGCAAATGGTGTTTGATTTTTGCCCATTCTCTCCTCCGTCTCTCGCTTTCTTTTGCTCTCTGCCTCTTTCGCTATGCTCCTTTTTCACACCGTGTACCCAACTTGTGAAAGGAAGGAGAAAAAAAGAGAAAGGGAGAATTTTGTGCCGTGCTGGCCTCAGTGTGTGCCCTTCCATGTGTGAAGACTCAGCTGAGTAGGTCCGATAATTGGACACTTTGGCTGGAGATAGTTTCATAATGGAGAGGCTTGTCATTGTACTGTATGAGAGTGCGTTTGTGAGTATGTGTGGGTGCGAGAGGCTTTTTAGGCATAAGACACAGGAGATTTTACTGAATGGGTTCAGCAAAATCATGCTGTAAAAAATATGAGGTATGGGGGACTGTGGGTTCAGATAAAAATGCAGCGTAACAAGAGAGGAACCTTTCACGTAACACTATAATATATGGCAGACGTGCTGTACTTTAAGAATAAGTCATTTTGACCCACTTTACGTTGCATTTTTATGGATTTAGCAGACACTTTCATATAAATATATACACAAACACACTTTATATCAGTTAATGCATTCATCAAATCAAAACTAGTACACTAACATTAATAGCACCAATTTCATCCTAAAAAATTAGAGACACACTGATATAAAATTTCTGGCCAATACAGATAATTATATTCATAATATTTAAAATATGTATACAGATATAAACTATTATGTAATAGCCATTTTTATTATTATTATGATTAAATTATAGATTATTACTTATATAGTACTACTTATTTTTATGTGGGTATGGAAAGTATTCAGACCCCCTTAAACTTTTTCACTCTTTGTTATATTGCAGCCATTTGCTAAAATCATTTGTTAATTTTTTCCCCTCATTAATGTACATACAGCTTCCCATATTGACAGAAAAACACAGAATGTTGACATTTTTGCAGATTTAATTAAAAAAGAAAAACTTGAAATATCACCTGGTCCTAAGTATTCAGACCCTTTGCTGTGACACTCATATATTTAACTCAGGTGATGTCCATTTCTTCTGATCATCCTTGTTTCTCTACACCTTCATTTGAGTCCAGCTGTGTTTGATTATACTGATTGGACTTGATTAGGAAAACCACATACCTGTCTATATAAGACCTTACAGCTCAAAGTGCATGTCAGAGCAAATTAGAATCATGAGGTCAAAGGAACTGCCTGAAGAGCTCAGAGACAGAAATGTGGCAAGGCACAGATCTGGCCAAGGTTACAAAAAATTTCTGCTGCACTTAAGGTTCCTCAGAGCACAGTGGCCTCCATAATCCTTAAATGGAAACGTTTGGGACGACCAGAACCCTTCCTAGAGCTGCCGTCCGGCCAAACTGAGCTATCGAAGGAGAAGAGCCTTGGTGAGAGAGGTAAAGAAGAACCCAAAGATCACTGTGGCTGAGCTCCAGAGATGCAGTCGGGAGATGGTAGAAAGTTGTAGAAAGTCAACCATCATGGCAGCCCTCCACCAGTCGGGGCTTTAATAGCAGAGTGGCCTGACGGAAGCCTCTCCTCAGTGCAAGACACTTGAAAGCCCGCATGGAGTTTGCTAAAAACACCTGAAGGACTCCAAGATGGTGAAAATAAGATTCTCTGGTCTGATGAGACCAAGACTTTTTGGCCTTAATTCTAAGCGGTATGTGTGGAGAAAACCAGGCATGCTCATCACCTGTCCAATACAGTCCCAACAGTTAATCATGGTGGTGGCAGCATCATGCTGTGTTTTTTTTTTTCAGCTGCAGGGACAGGACGACATGGTTGCAATCGAGGGAAAGATGAATGCGGCCAAGTACAGTGATATCCTGTACGAAAACCTTCTCCAGAGTGCTCATTACCTCAGACTGGGCCGAAGGTTTACCGTCCAACAAGACAATGACCCTAAGCACACAGCTAAATAACGAAGGAGTGGCTTCACAACATTTCTGTGACTGTTCTTGAATGGCCCAGCAGAGCCCTGACTTAAACCCAATTGAGCATCTCTGGAGAGACCTAAAAATGGCTGTCCCCCAACGTTTACCATCCAACCTGACGAACTGGAGAGGATCTGCAAGGAGGACTGGCAGGATTCCCCAAATCCAGGTGTGAAAAACTTGTTGCATCTTTCCCAAAAAAGACTCATGGCTGTATTAGATAAAAGGGTGCTTCTACTAAATACTGAGCAAGGGGTCTGAATACTTAGGTCCATGTGATATTTCATTTTTTCTTTTTTAATAAATCTTCAAAAATTTCAACAATTCTGTGTTTTTTCTGTCAATATGGGGTGCTGTTTGTAACATTACTGTGAAAAAAAATTAACTTAAATGATTTTTTAGCAAATGGCTGCAATATAACAAAGAGTGAAAAAGGTAAGGGGGTCTGAATACTTTCCGTACCCACTGTATATATCTTAATTGAGGGACTCAAACACAACTATGTTTATGAAAATTATGAAATATAATTTTTTTCCATTTAGTACTGCCCTTCGGAAGCAACAGAAGTTACTTGCATGTTTCCCGGAAGACAAAGTACAATTTACCTTGATCTTCAAATTAACATTTTTTAATGCATCGTGTTTCCTTCTGGAGCATAAGTGAATGTTTGAACCTTTTTAATAGTTGTGTTTGAGTCCCTCAGTTGTCCTCATTGTGAAAAGATGGATCTCAAAATCATACATTCACTTTTGGAAAGGGTTCAAATATGCAGAAGATGTTGGAAAACTGAAGAATCTGCAGGACCTGGTGGATTTTTCTGAGGAACAGTGCTCAGTTTAACTGTTCAGAACAAACAAGGGACTCATGATTTTTTGTTTATTCTCTTGCCTGTCTTGGAGTAATTTGTGTTCCTGTGGAGCTATGTTTTGTCTTGATGTGGTGTTAGAGGACCTGTTCCCTTGCCTGGTGTGCTTCAGAGTTTATGGTCAATAAGTATCTGAGCTTGGCTCTCTGGTGCCTTGCTCTGGTCTCTCCACCGGCCTGGTCTTGCCGCCTCCTCTGCTGCTATAGTATTCTGCCAGTTGATGTCTGATGCTGTTCCAGTGGCCTTCCCTAGCTATGTTTATTTTGTTCCTGTTGTGGTATCACCTGTGCACCTCCCAACCCTTTTGTATTGATCTGTTTTGTCAATAAACCCTTGTTATTCCCACTGCAATTGGGTCCTCCTTCCAGATCCCCGACATATATATGTAATAATGAACAAGTAGGCTAATTATTAATAATTTATAACTAAATTATTTAATCAATTTCATTTTAGAATAATTTATACAAACTTGACATAATTTAGGCATCACATTAAGTTAAAATGTCTAATATCGGTAACATTAACCAATATGGTATCAATATATTGTGCTTCTCCAATGAAATTTCATGACATTATCCACACCGCTATGCTAATAAGACCCATGAAAATGTATTTTATTTACTCTTCAGAACAAGCTTTGAGTACGTCCCCATCGCCCTCTGCATTTGACCTTTTAAAGCTCACCAGCACAGAAAGCTGATTATATGTGCACCGCACCATTGTTTCCTCGTATGAATGAATCCAGCCGGCCACTTTGAATGGCTGAGCACAATACTAACATACACCAGACAATGACCTTATAATTAACAGATCATGATGAAAAAAAACGACAGAGAGGGGAGGGAACGGAGGCATTTGAAAATAGACATGACTTGGCAGGGAACTCTAACCCTGCAGACAAAGAGTACAAGGTCAAATGAATTAATCTGATTAGCATGTTTATTCGGAATCCATTCCCCCGAGTACGACACCTTTTCTCACCCAACAAAACCAACCATCCTGCCCTCACTGATGGAAGATAATTACCCAAAGAGTTGAAGGGAAGAAAGCTATTTATGAGTACACAGAGAGCAAGATTTCCCTAATATCCAAAAACTGTGCGCCAATGATCTTACAGATGAATCTGTGTGTGTTTGTGTGTGTAATTGTGAAGTTTATCGTCTCTCTGTTGGAGTCTGAGAGCAGGGCCTTCTTTGCTCTTAAGCATGAAGTCTGGAAGAGATAATTAGTTCATCTGACTCCATTCAGTACACTGGCAGACGGTCTACGAGTTGGCATTGCTT
Organism: Sinocyclocheilus anophthalmus; assembly: GCA_018155175.1. NCBI lineage: Eukaryota > Metazoa > Chordata > Actinopteri > Cypriniformes > Cyprinidae > Sinocyclocheilus > Sinocyclocheilus anophthalmus. The sequence continues at coordinate 257,559 of JADLZN010000794.1, read as the reverse complement.
CACTGCCTTATTACACAGAAGACACAGGAATAATATTGCATATAATGTGATCGCTGCATGAATTAGGACAGTATTTTACATTCACTTTAACTTCAAAACAAAGACGAGGAAACATTTCAAATGCCTCTAAATTACTGTAGGTATGAAAACTCTTGCTTTTGAGATACAATGACTTCACGTTTGCCCTAACCGTATGCAGCATGAAAATGTGACAAGCAATAAAATCTCTTTCAAATTGTGAAATCTCATTAGTGCAAAATCCTGCTTCTCCTAGCTGTATATCAAACTTCATATGTCCTGATTGGCTGATTGTGTTGCATCATGCAGATTTTTCCCTGTCAGTATGGAAAGACAAATTACTTGAGGCTGAAAATTTGCCACATGGTTAAAAAACACAGTGTAAGAACATGCTTTTACTATTTCATGCTAAAAAAAGATGATATATCAAACACTGCACAGATTAAATGTATTCATCATTTTGCCCATGATGTCCAATAAAATTGTTTATTAACCAAACAGTTTTGATTCTAATTGACTTCAATTGGCTTTTTTGTTAAGAAAATGGATATCAAAGGGAATTAAAACAGTTTAGTTACCAATATTCTTAAAAATATTTTCTTTAGTGTTCCACAGAATAAAGTATGTCATACAGGTTTGGAACGACATGAGGGGGAGAAAATGATGACAGAATCTTCATTTTTGTGTGAACTATCTACTAAATACTTGCACATCAATCCCTTTGTCTCTCTCTCTCTCTCTCTCTGTGGTTCTCTCAAGCTGAGAAAGATTGGGCAAAAAACAAAAGCACAAATCTCATTATCCTCTTAAGTGTGTGATGGAGACTATAAGTGCAGTGAGGTAGACATCAGATGGAGAAGAATGAGGCAGCTGAGCTCTCTTCCACAGATAACCACTCTCTGAGATTGATAGCAGGCCAGACTTGATGCCATATTGGTTTGGACTGGCTTTGTGATGTTTATCTCAAGGGAGAGAATCATCACATCAAGGTTAACACAAGATGAACAGTTTATGGGCAGTTAAGACAAACCCTGAGTTCAGCTGCAGGTGCGGCAGAGCTCAGTATGCTTGTGTTTGAGGATTACAGGCAAAGACTCTGATCTGAAATCAATCCCTGAGCAACTCTGTACATACTGTATAGGCATGATGGAATCAAATAAATATGTAACTTGTTGACTTCAGCTTTCTAATAACACTAAGTTGGACCACATTCAAATGTTCATCATTCACAAAGCTCTAGACAACTTCTTGCATGCTTGTTTATTAAATACTTAACTTTGCTGATTTTTCTGTCCATTACAATTGATGTATATCAGATTGTACAACATAACTCAAGTGAAATCTTTAGTAAAACCAAGACAGACTGTAACAATTGTCAAGTTCTGATGTCCTTACTATTAAAATGTAAACAATGCCACACAAACCTAAGAAAGCTCTTGTGCTAACGTTAGCAATGTCTGGCCTAGAAAAGAAATAAAATATTTTTATATGATCAAAAAGTGTTAAAAGTTTACAAGATGTTATGCATATGTGTAAAAAGCAGACAATCAGCTTTTTTAAAACAGTGGTTCCCTTTCAGTCGGTCACTCTCTACGTCACGTCGGAGGACCGACGAATTGGGATCTCACTTAGATAGACCAATCCACTTCGAGTGTAAACTTATTGAGCCAATGCACATTGGCATGCGATTTATTGCATCCAGCTGCCGCTGATCAAAGCGTGAGCATAAAAAGGCAGCCGGTACAACGCATACCAGCTTTTCGCTTCGGAGCAGAGCGATCACATCGTTCTGCTCCTGACTACTTTACTGAGAGAAGAAGACTGAATGAGTTCAGTGCGCTCTTTAAGAGCTCTTCGTGTTGGCGGTTCGGCGCTTCAGCGGTGGTGGTTTCCCGTGTCGAGTGGGTTGCACACATCAGGCTGCACTAACCCCTGTTTGTGCGGCCATCTCCCCTGTGCGCCTCAGCACACTAAAATAGCTTTTTCCCCTAAAAGAACAATTTCGGGTGCGTCTTTCTAAAGACGACGTTGCTTGGCAAATTTGACGTTACGTCTTTATAAAGACGATGTGGATCTTGCTATAGGCAACGTATCACCCGGGCGTTCTGGATGCGGTAGTTACCTGGAGCGGGGTGATGTCACGATCGCTGCTCTTGTGCCTGGGCATGAAGCACGCGGAGGGGCTTCGGGATGGCTCAGGCTCCCATTTCGGGGGTTTTATGGACCATCTCGAGAGTTGCGGGACGGGACTCCTTACCTGCAAGGGGGCGGAGGGCGTGACCTGCCAGTCTAGGGTTCCCTCGTGGTTTTTTGGCGAGCCAGGGGCGGGCGTCCTTTCTAGCAGTGGGCGGACTGGTCGTACGGTCACGGTGAGGAATTCCCCTAAGAGAAAAAGGGGATGCCCAAGCCCGCCGGCACCTCGAAACCAGCGGAGCTCTCAAAAAGAGCAGGCTGGACCCTCCCGAGGGGTACCACCTGTTTCTTCCGAGGCTCCCCCCCGACGATCGGATGTCGATTGCAGAATCGGAGGGTGAGCCAGAGCTTTCTGGGAAGGAAGATTCGGCTGCGCTGCTCTCCACCGTGACCGTAGCAATGCCTGGATCGGATCCAAAAATAATGGCTATGCTTTCCCGGGCCGCCGTAGGGGTAGGGCTCGATTGAAGACTTTCACCGTGTCCCGAGCCCTTAAGGTTGCACGATTGGTTCTCGGGGTTGTCCGCGCTGGTTCTCAGCACCCCGCATCGGTGCCTTTCTTCCCGGAGGTGCAAGAGGAGCTCAACAAGTCATGGACGGCACCTTTTTACTGCCAGAAACTGATTTGCTGAATCCTCCTCCCTCACCACCTTCGATGTGGGGCAGCTAGGGGGTTACAAGGGTCCCCCCGGTCGGTTGCGATGCAGTTGTGTCCTAATACCACCTCCAACCGGCAGGGAGAACCGTGCCTCCCCTCCCAGGTCTGTAGGTACTCGGCTGGCCAGCAATGCCTATACGACCGGTGGAGAAGCTGCCTCCGCATTACACGCTACGGCGTGATTGCAAGTGCACAAGGCCAAGGCACTTGAGGGACTTGCACGAGGGTGGTCACGACCCGGAAGTTCGCAGAGAACTCCGCACCGCGGCGGACCTCGCGCCACGAGCGACGAAGGTTACGGCGCGGTCTCTGGGTCGTGCGATGTCCACTATGGTGGTCCAGGAGCGGCATTTCTGGCTGTGTCTGGCTGACATGCGCAAGACGGACAAGACAAGATTATTGAACGCCCCCGTGTCCCAGGCCGGCCATTCGGCGACACGGTGGAGAAATTGCCCAGCGGTTCTCCGCTGACCAAAGCAGACTGAGGTTATCAGGTACATCCTGCCGGCGTGCAGCTGCTGCCGTCGCCGAGGGCGGCCCCCCTGCCACCGCCGAAACAAGAGCAGCGCTCCTGCGGCCTCCAGCAAAGCTGTGCCGTGGAGCCAGTCGCAGGGCAGCCGCCCCACCCGTCCAGGCCCCCGCCAAACCTGGTGGCAAGCAAGAGAGCAAGAGGCCCGGAGACGGGCGACCCAGAGGTGGAGGGACATGCTCTTCAGGAGATGGTAAGCACACCACTCCCTCCCCCGGAGGAGGGCCGGGCGGAGAATCTTTTCATAATTCTCGACAAAGAGCAATTCCTCTATTTTTGGGTCCCCAGAGGGGATGGGGGGTTGTGGACGATCTAGTGCGTATCAAACTCACCCTCCTCTCTCGCCAGTGAGCAGCAGTGGGCGGATCGGGAGGACGAACCAACGAACTACCAACGCACCCTCTGCTCGAATGCAGGTCAGTGTTACACACACCAGACCCCGCCTCGGACCGGCTACGAGACGCCCGGGCCGGGTCCTGCGTTTTTCCGTTCTGCCCCACTGCGGGTACGCCTGTAGTTCCGTTGATGCCACTAGCGCGGTGTCTGGGAGCCTGGCTTGAGCTACCCAGCCCGTCTCGATGGCTCCTTCGAACCGTCAGGCTCGGCTATGCGATTCAGTCGCCCGGCACCCCCCCCCCCAAGTTCAGTGGCATCCGCTTCACAACAGTGAAGGCGGCCGATGGTCCTGTCTTGCGGGCGGAGGTCGCAGTCCTACTGGCGAAGGATGCGATAGAGCCAGTCCCTCCAGCCGATATGAAGACGGGGTTTTACAGCTCCTACTTCATTGTACCCAAGAAAGGCGGTGGGTTACGACCAATCTTGGACCTGCGTGTCTTGAACCAGGCCCTTCACCGGTTACCGTTCAAGATGTTGACGCAGGAACGCATCTTCGGGTGAATCCGTCCCCGAGATTTGCTACGCAGCGGTCTACCTGAAGGACGCGTACTTCATGTGTCGACCCCTCCGCACCACAGACCATTGCTGTGGTCCGCGTCCGAAGGACGAGCATATCAGTAAGATGTCCTGCCCTCCGGGCTGTGCCTGTTGCCCCGTGTCTTCACGTAAGTTGCGGACCGCGGGGGGTATGGAGGTACCCCTTGTTCCCTTGAGAGAACAGAGAATTCGCATTCCCAAACTACCTCTACGAAGCAGTCTCGGGATCAGTTGTGCAAACACAGGGATTTGGTGCTCTCACACTTCAGCCTGTTGTTTTTTTTTGGGGGGCTTTGGGTCAACTGGGGAAAGAGCAAACTCTCCCAAACGCAGAGGATCTCTTTTCCCGGTATAGAGGGGACTCGGTAAGAGCAGGATGGAGGTCCCACTGAAACAGTTTCAGAGGCACCTGGGGCATATGGCATCCGCAGCCGCAGTCACGCCACTTGGGGTGCTCCATATGAGACTGCTGCAGCACTGGATCCATGGCCGAGTCCCGAGGTGGGCGTGGCTGCGTGGCACTCACCGGGTCCAAGTTATACCGGCTTGTCGCCAAACCTTCACCCCGTGGTCTGACCTTGCGTTCCTCCGGGCAGGAGTGACCCTGGAGCAGGTCTCCAGGCATTCTCTGGTTTGCACGGATGCCTCAACCACCAGCTGAGGGGCCACGTACAACGGGCTTGCAGTATCAGGGATTTGGACGGGGTCCCAACTGCACTGGCACATCAACTGCCTCGAGTTGATGGCAGTGCACCTTGCAAGGGCCGTATCAAAGGGCGCTTACGAGGCAAGCATGTACTAGTCCGCACGTAAACACAGCGACCGTTGCGTACATCAAACGACAAGGTGGTCTGCGCTCCCGTCGCTTATTGCAACTCACCGCCAACTCCTCCTCTGGAGTCAGAAGCATCTGAGGTCGCTTCGTGCTCTTCACATTCCTGGGCTGCTCAACCGGACAGCCGACAAGCTGTCCCGAGCTGCGCTCCTGTACCGTTCGAGAATGGCGACTCCACCCAGAGACAGTCCAGCTGATTTGGAGATGCTTCGGGGATGCTCAGGTAGACCTGTTTGCCTCTCAAGAAACCTCTCACTGCCAGTTGTTCTTTGCCCTTACCGAGGGAACACAAGGCACGGACGCACTGTCACACAGCTTGCCGCGGGGCCTTCGCAAGTATGCATATCCCCCAGTGAGCCTTCTCGCACAGAAACTGTGCAAGGTCAGGGAGGACGAGGAAAAGGTCCTGCTGGTGGCACCCTATTGGCATACCCGGACCTGGTTCCCAGAACTAATACTCCTCACGACAGCCCCTCCTTGGCCAATTCCTCCGAGGAAGGATTTACTGACTCAGAGACAAGGCACCCTTTGGCACCAGCGTCCAGACCTCTGGAAACTTCATGTCCGGTCCCTGGACGTGACACAGAGGTTCTGAGTGGCCTACCCCAAGAGGTAGTTGACAACATCACTTCAGCGAGAGCGCCTACGCTTTGAAGTGGAGAAATGTGCCCTCGCCTGGAGTGTGTAACTGGCTTCTTCTCCAGGTCCGGCGAAGACCTCAAGTCCCCCCCCGACCAGAGGCTTCCTCTTCCCGATCGTAGTTGTGCTGTCCTTTTTGCAGCGAGGGTTGGAAAGTTTGGCTTGCTGCACAATCGCGGCTACCACGACACGTTAGAAGGAGGTCGTTGGGGAAGCATGACCTGGTCGTCAGTTTCCTTAAGGGGGCGAGAAGGTTAAATCCTCTACGGCCCCCCTCTATACCTTTTTGGGACCTGACTCTAGTGCTCACGGCACTACAGCAGGGCCCATTTGAGCCTTTTGGTTCCTTCAATGAAGACTTTGCTCTGCGAGCATTGGGCTCCATCAAGAGGGTAGGGGACCTGCATGCATTTTCGGTCAACGATTTGTGCCTGGAGTTCGGGCCGGTTGATTCCCAGGTGACCCTGAGGCCCCGGCCAGGCTATTGGCCCAAGGTTCCCGCTACTCCCTTCAGGAATCAGGTGGTGAACCTCCAAGCACTGCCCGCGGAGGAGGCAGACAGACACCGCCCTACGTTTTGCGCTGTCCAGTCGAGCCTTAAGGTGATACGTAGACGCAAGTTCAGGACCTCAGACGCTCTTTGTCGGTTCAACAGGAGGCCGGCAGAAGGGCCGAATACCGTCTCAAAGCCAGGGAGGATGGGGCCAATGCGGGAATAGTTGGATGCCAGCACCCTGGATTATTCAGGCACAGGGGTTGCCCTGCACGCTCAGGTGTGCTGAGGCTCCATCAACCGTAGAGGTGTGCATTACTCCTGGGCGCTGGATCGTGGCACCTAGATGACAGATATCTGTAGTAGCTGCGCGGGCCTCCCGGGGGAACCCTCAAAAATTCGTAGATTTCTGATAGCCTTCGTGGGAGCAGTATCCTCATGTGTGCTCACATCTCAAAAGGGTGTTAGAAGCACTGAGACCGAGCCCCACGGCTTCGGGTCGGCTGCAAAAAAAAACCATACCCGAGAGTCCATATAGTAGACCCCCTGTGAGTTCCTCCATCACCCTCGGCAGCTAGACGTGGTGGAGCGTCCGGCGCCAGACCTTCACTCTTTGAATCCTCGAGAACCGGTAGAAGGCGGGGTTCCATATGTAAGACCTAAGTGGAACCCATATGTGTAAAGCCCACAAAATAGCCTTGAGCCCGTGTTTCCCCGGAAGACTTCTGCCATTCCAAGAGGGTTAAATCACCTCCATTCTTCCATATGCACATAAGGGATGTCCATATGTGTATTGCTACCGAAACCTCCTTCGGGAAGGTTGGAGCTTCCGTAAACGTCCCTGTTCCAAGTAGAACGGGAGCATTTCCCCAGTGTTACCCAGTCTTACTCAGTGGGTAGTGCCACAGTAGCAGTAGCTGGTCCTCTTGTGCAGGCACTGGCCTACGCCAAAAAGTAGGGGCGTAGATGGCTTCCAAAGGACACTGGAAGGGGCGGTAGCTGTGGCCTTTTGGTAGGATCCCAATTACGTCGGTCATCCGACGTGACGTCAGGATTGACCGACTGAAAGGGAACGTCTCGGTTACGTATGTAACCCTCGTTCCCTGAAGGAGGGGAACTGGAGAGTCACGTACGTCGCCACAGCTATGACTCTCCTGTACCACCGTGAGCCGCCCGGGTCACCGGCTCGGCCTCCTCAGCGAAAACTGAATATGCGCTGCACAGCTTCCTACTCATCAGCTGTGATCAGAGCAGATGGAGCCATAATCGCCGCAATGTGCATGGCGCGTTAGTGTACACTCAAAGTAGTGGTCCCTCTAAGCGACGATCCAAGTCGTCGGTCCTCGACGTGACGTCTGCCGCTTCCCGTCCTTCAGGGAACTAGGGGTAAATACGTAACCGAGGACGTTCTCATTATATTAAAATTTCTAGATATATATATAAATAATACTGCAATTATTAATTAATATAATAATAGTTTATAAAATCAATATTCATTTAAATTATCTACTCAAGTAACACGTTAAAAACATTAATGAGGATGTAATCTGAAATCTTTTTTTTCTCTCAATAACTTTTTTTTTTTAAGAAGGAATTATCATTGTTGAACTGATCCAGTTTCCATTAATAATATTTTAACTTTATTTTGTATAGCCTTACCGAATATTGTGTTGGACAGCTGGCCCTTCAAGTCAAAAAGGTTGAGAACCTCTGACTTAACATGAACTAAATTAATATTTATTCTAGTCAAAAATATTACTTCAGATTATTCCAACTCAACCAAATTTTAAGAGTCCAATTAGATAAAAAATAGCCTTTTAACATAACAATTACAGTGTATTTATTATGTTTGAATGCATTTAATCTAGAATTCCACAGATTATTTCCCCCAGTATCATCAGAGATAATGGAGAACAAGTCCGCCTGGATCACCATTATAAGTATCAGAAGGTGGTGTGGCATACGATCAGGCCTGGTAAAAAATTAAGTTTGATTCATGCAAGAGGTGATCCATGAACTATTGCCGCTGTGCCCTTGAGCCAGGCACTTAACCTCAGGTTGCTCCGGCGGGATTGTTCCTGTAATGTACATCACTCTTAAAGCACCTGCTAAATTACTTCTTACTTTCTATCACGAACATTACAATCACAGAGTTTTCTGTCACAGTGACATACGAACGTGTGTGTTCGTGACTCAAAGTCCATTCCAAACCACGTAGAGAGGCTTTTATTAAAAGGCCACGGCTTTCTGTGAGATTGTTGTGCTGTGGTGAGACACTGCCCCCACTGTCATAAACATTTAACGTTTAGACTGAAATCGCATGCTGAGTATATCACTCCACAATTCCCTTGATGAATGACTGGCTTGATTAAAGCAAGACTGTGATGAACAAACAGAGGTGCAGTTTAGAGCGCTGTTTACGTGCACACTGTGAATCTGGACGGCAAAATCAGTCAAGATAATGAACAGAAAAACACTGGGCTTATAATTAAATGCTAAGACAGCCTCAACGCAGCCACATCTTTCCTTCACTACCCTATTTCAAACACTCTGCTTCTCGAAGCCTGGATATTTCCTTTTTAATCATCAGTGAATCACAAGAGCTTTTGGGGAATGTACGAGATTTCGAAACAGATTAAAAATGAATTAGTTGAGGCAATTAATCAAAATTATAAACATCTGTGTACATCTTATAAACCCATTTAACCTTGATAAGTTTTAAAAGGTATGTTATAATTAGATGCGCCGCGTGTCATTACTCGATTTAGAGATGCGATGTAAAAGTTGAGCTCTTATCAGCAGAGCGAATGAGTAAATGGGAATTAAAGGATCATATGAATCTTCTGTCTGGGGCGTGGTTATCTAACAGCCTCCCATAGCACACCAGTATGCTTGCGAACACCTTTATTCCAGATGGTGCAGGATGACACACACACAGAGAGAGAGAGAGAAGGGAGGGGGGGGGGAAAAAAGGGGGGAGAGGAGAGAGAACTGTTTGTGACTCCTCTGCATTGCTCAATAAAGAAAGATAATTGTAGAGCTTTGACAGATGTTAAGAAATTATTACAGATGGACATGAATGGAATTTCATTACTTGATGATGCTTCCTCAAATACAACAACAAAACCTGCACAACATCTCAAGCAATGACTTTCAATGCAGTTAAATGTTTGCTGATCAGCAGTGTTGGGAAGGTTACTTTGGAAATGTAATAGGTTACAGATTACAAGTTACCCTACTTAAAATGTAATAAGTAGTGTAACTTTTCAATTACTTTATTAAAGTAATGTAACTGATTACATTTGATGTACTTTTTGATTACTTTTCTAAATTTCTAATGTTTTCAACTGTTTATCATTTTCAAACATGTAAACCAGGCAGGGTAAACCTTTCAGTAGTACTCAACACTGATTACTGTCACACTTTCGAAATCCTTTTTCACTTCAATTAAGATTATATTTAAATTTTAAAGTAGACATTGGATGCAAAATTCACTTTTACATGGTGTTTGCATATAAATGTATCTTAGTGTGTGGACACAACCACCCTACAATGATAAAAATCCACCCACTCATTTTTTAATCCCCCAAAACTCTACGGTCTCAATTATCAAGCTGTTTTGATTTTCTGAGCAGTATGATGTCATACTGTTCAGGCCCCGCCCACAACTGCTGATGTACTGTCCAATATCATCATATTTTCACCCTCAGCCAGTTTTGTGATGTAGAAGAACATAAGAATCTTAATTTTGCATTAGTTTTGTTTTGTTTGGTAATGCGCCACTGAATACACCTAAATTCGTTTATGTCTGCGCAAATAATTTTACTCCAGACTGCTTTCTGAACGAGGGACAATTCAAGGCAGGTTTTGTTAAAAAGTTAAAACTCAAAGACAGATCAGTACCCATTGTTCGTGATCCAGCTGCACCTCCAGAAAAAGTAAGTCTGACACTTTATATTTTTATGATTATTTGCAAATCGCCTTTGCTGTTCACAGAAGAAAGGGGCGGGTGAGCAGAGCTCATTAGCATTTAAAGGCACATGCCCCAAAATTGATGTGAACAGAGCAAGGTAAAAAGGGTATTGTTTTACACGACCACTGAGGAATTTTAACCAAAGTATGTTGCAGACCGTTCATGGAGACCCTAAAGAATCATACCAACTTGTGGAAGACCAATGTCCCCTTTGAAGCACAGCCACCACAAAGTCAGACTTACTTTGAGATCATTCTGAGGTTAAATACAAATTTAAAATAATAAGAAATAGTTTAATAGCTATTATACAGTTTTTGAAATCAAATCTTTACATAGCTATAACAGTAAACACTGGAATCTAACAATGCCTTGGGGAAAAAAACAGTTAATCTTTAAAAAATGAAGCATAGCTATACATAAACCCATTTAGGAAATAAAAGAGTTATCAAAAAAGCACGTTCTAAACTCCTGAAACATTGGTGTTTCATATTTTAGAGCAGTCACTGCAATTTATGAAAGAAATCAATTAAATCTGTATGTGGGAGTGTGTGTGGAAAAAAAGCAGATGTAACCCCCTTTGTAATCCTTAACATTTTCATAAGTAACTGTAATTTATTTACACATTTTTTTTTCAGTAATTGTAACTGATTACAATTACTTTTATTTTGTAATTACATTACGTAATTCCGTTACATGTAACTAGTTACTTCCCAACACTGCTGATGAGCATATCATCAGCTTACTACATTTTAGTGATTTATATTAGATCAACTTCAGGCCAGTGAACACATTCAATAAGAATGGCAGATGTCATACTGTTTTTGGCATAAATGTTGTGGCAGCAACGAGTGGGTGAGATAAAGCACATTGGCTCTCAGCTAGTTTGACTCTCTTCACCCTCAGAAGTGCAGCTCCCACATTCTGATATCTATAATGAACTGCTGTCCTAAATCTAAAGATTTTGCCCAGTCAGACAGACTTCCAAAGCACCATGATGAACAACGATCTAAACAATGACCTAAAACAAATTCAATGAGATATAAATAAATTAATGATAATAGTGACTAAAATGCTTACTTCTGGGAAGAAATGGAGTCATAAGTTGATTTTAAAAAAAGATGAAAGAAAAGGGATTTATAAATAGGACTGGGTATATTAAAAAAAAGATCTTTATTCTATTCCAATTTCCACTTTGATTTGATTCAGATTCATTTGCATCTATTTGTTATAAATTTAATTTTGCTTGCATATTAAAGATATTCAATAATTATACAGTGTATCTGACTCATTCACCGTCCTATGAATATGTACCGGTTAGATCTGGTTTCCTGTGCTTTTAAAACAAGTAACTTCTCTTTGTGAACTACTAAAAGAACTGTATAAGATTTGATTCACTAAAAATAACCAGTTCATAAGAGTAATTTGTTCATGAATCAGACTGCAAGGGCCTATTATGTTTTTGCATTTATCTCAAAAGAAAACACTCACCACACTATGGCGATATACAATCTTTTCATTTTACAGTAAAGGATACACTATTGTTTAAAAGTTTTGTGTTGGTCTCTTATGTCTCCCAAGGCTGATTTTTTGTTTTAAATCAAAAGACATATGTGTGATATTACTATACTAATTCAAACAAAATAACTGGTTTCTATTTTAATATATTTTATTTCACTTCTACGTTATCGGAATTTTTAAAAGCACATACTCCAGGGTATTTCTTCCGTGTCTACATTGATCCGTTCAGAAATAATTCTAATAGGCAGAATAAGGTGATCAAGAACACATGTTATTATCATCACATGATTGAAACTCAGCTTGTTGTTCTGCTTTTTAACACATTATTAGGACAAAGATCATTACTTTTTTTTTCAAGATTCCTTGATTAACCAGAAAAAAAAATCAAAGCATTTTATGTTTATAGACTGTTTACATAATATTATATTTTTTTAATTGAATTGAATGGCCTTGGTAAAAAAAAAAATGATCTATATACTTATTAATTTACTTTAAAAAATGGTAATGTACAGTACATCTATGCTACATTTAAAATCAAGGCATCTACTGTAAGCAACCATGTTCGAACTGTACACTGCAGCCTAAGACTTTTAACCAGTCGATTCTTCAATGAGAACACAAAGAACAGATAAGATGAGAAACATCCCAGGCATACAAATAACTTTACTCATTTCTCAAAAGGTCCACATCACTAATATAGAGTGTCTCATAGCGTGTGTGTTTGTTTGTGGTAAACTATCATCAACACAGCAATTTGCACCATTTCCAGATGAAAATGATCTTGGCTGTCAAACTCAGGGCGATTAGGTAAAAGAAAGGATGACACAGGCTTGCAAAAGTCAATGAAATGTCACCATCAGTGGTTGTAAGCCTCCTGTGCCATCTCAGCATCTAAACAGGGTTACATTAACAGCACTGATTAACATAAGTGTCAGTAGAAATGTGCCGAAGAGCATCCTAATGATTTTTAAATGGATTTGTGGAGGAAGCAGCAGTCCTCCCCCCCTTTTCTTTCTCCTCTCTTCTCACCTTCCCCTTGGTTAAGCAGGTCTGGTGATAATGAATCAGCTGGAAGGAGGAAAAGAGTTTTACTTTGGAGCTCAATTTAAAGGGTTAGTGACCCACAAATGAACTCTCTGTCATTAAATTACTCACCGCATTCGTTCCGCAATTTATGAAGTACGAGAATACTTTTTGTATTCAAAGAATAAAGTCGTTATTTTTGTTTTCTTTGTGTACAAAAAGTATTCTCGTAGCGTCATAAAATTGCGGTTGAACCCCTGATGTCACATGGATTATTTTACTGATCTCCTTGCTACCTTTCTGGACTTTGATCGTGGTAATTACATTGCTGTCTATGGGGACAGGGTACAGAAGATCTTCAGAAATGCACATCAATAAACCATCTTAAGTTGTTGTTCCGAAGATGAACAGGAAGGTTCTCCGGTTTGGAACACTCCATGGGGTGAGTAATTAATGACAGAATTTTCATTTTGGGGTCAACTAACCCTTTAACAAAATGGTGAGTATTCAAGGGACATACTGTATGAACTGAAAACCATATTTTTGGGTGTTCATTTTCACAGCTCTTAGCTTTAGGGATAATACTTCATGACTTTTTCAAATCTTATTATAACTGATTATATGACTTCAACTATAACACTTTTCAAGCCAAAAATACTTCTCTAATGTACACAATTAATACACATTGTGTTTTTCAACAACAGGTTTTGCGATCACATTATTATTAACTGGTTGATATTATATATTCGCAAACTGGGTTTTAATCAAGTCAGAGAAATTATAAATGGATAATAATATATAATTTTGATAATTTCATTATTATCACTATTTTATTATTATTAGACATACATCATTGGTGTCTCTGGTGCCTCAAACATGAAAACAATAAAGACATAACAGCATAAACTGATGGTTAAAAATACTTGGAGTTGTCAGAGTTATCTTAATACACATGCTTGTTTATATTCTTGCAATAGCTTAAAAATCAATAATGCAAAAATAACAAGTAAATTGCTGTAAGTAACCACAACAAGTCAAGGCTGAGTCAAATGTTCAGCCTCGGAGTACATCGGAGTAATCATAAGTTCTGCAGTGTTAAATAATTCAAGATGAGTCTACAATAATAAGAAGGATATAGCAGAGTGAAGAGGTGCTCTCACTCTTACTTTTATTTTACTTTCTCTTTGTGTCGTCTTATTATTAGGCCTGAGAAAGAGGGTTGTGAATGTTATTGCGAACTTGCCTTGACTCTATACAGGGTCCTCAGTGGCTTCAATGAATAAACAGCCCTCCAGAAGACACTGTTTATTTTGTTTCACTTCAATGAGTTCTTGTAGTCTTTCTTCTCAGTCACTATATTGTATGCTGCACAAAGACACACTGGTGATGAACCACTTTGCATTCAGCAACTACAATACCGACCTAGCTTTCTCTCAAATGCAAACACTCTACTGTACTTCAGAATTAATCTCAGTTAGTGTTTTTACAAACAGGTGGGAGATATGAAATAGCAGGTGGTTGCTTGATGTGGGTGTAGTTGTTGCTCTTACTAAACTGTAAAGGTCTCAGCGGTGGCGGTCAGATGTTCATCTTAACAACTTTTGTTGATATTTATGAGCATAAAAGGTTTTTATTTTAGTTTGAAAAACTAATTTCACTGGCTGTGAAACTTTCTAAAATCAATTTTTAAATATATTACTACACTACAACTACCTTTAAGAACTTTGGGGCTATAGTAACACTTTTTTAAAAGAAGAAAATTATAATTTTATTATGCCAGGGTGTGTTAAATTGATCCTGAAAATAAAAACCTCCTATCACTGTTTCCATAAAATATTAAGCAGCACAATTGTTTTCAACAATGATAGTAAAAAAAAAAATTCTTGAGCAACAAATCAGCATATTAGATTCAGACAAAATCAAAATCACACAATCAGAAGTCATCTTCCTGCCATGTGCATTGACTACAACACAGGTGGCTTAATCTGTTAATTATGAGGACTCCAGTCACACGGATGCACCGGCGGATCTCCTAAGGAACAGGGCGGCACTGCACATATTAATGCAACATACATGTGACCTGTAGCACAGCAGGGGTGAAGGAGGTTGCAGCATGCAGATTTCACTTGATTGTGTAAAGCTTAGTGAGGTCATATGGATTAAGACTAGATTATTTAAACTTGAATATCCCACGGGGGCTGGGGATGGGGGCATTTTAGTCAGCAAAGCTGAAAAGCAGATTTGATTGTGTTTGTGATGCTAAGGAAAGGACAATGCTGTTAATTATGAATATTACATGTTACATCAAATTCTCATCTTTTGACTAACACCTTTTTAATACATAGCAAGACAAAAATCCATCTTTAGCCTATATCCCAAAGCAGAGAGAAATCTGTTCGTGTGGGCTGCTGAGACAATCTTAAAATGTTCTTGTCTCTTTTTGGCCTTCATCCCTTTCTGCTACTCTAAACTGTACTAAAAATACTAATATTTTAATTAAAGATTAAAGGGACATTCCACTCAAAAAATGAAAATTCTGCCATTCCAATCCTGTATGCATTTCGTACACCTCCAGAAAACAAAAGATTTTTTTGAAGAATACTGGTAACTCATTTTCCGTTCCCTTTGAATTCCATTGTATTTTATTTTATTTTTGTCCATACAATGGGCAAAATATCTTATTTTACATTGCAGAGTGAGTAAATTGTGAAATAAAGTGTGGACAAACAATTAACTATGAAAGAATAAAGTTGTACAGTAAGTTGTACTATAGTGCTTAAAGTTTAATGCAACTATGCCTTAGGCAGCAAATTATTCCAAGTGCTATCTATAGAATTCTTACAATATATTTCTGTAGGACAGCACATAAAAAAACATATTAAACTTGACTTACACTAATCTTTCATGAATGTCAGATCCTTTTTACACTTGTGTTCCTGGTAGATCTCTCATGAACTGGTTGTTCCTAATGGAGATTTCCAGCAAACTGAAAAACCATTACTGGTGCTACTCAGAACCTTATTCTCTAAAGGTGTCCTTGTTGTGATGGAGATGGCTGTGGCTCAGAGAAATAGGTTTTTTATTGGACCATGAGATTTCTGAGTTATTTCCATCATGTTCTGGGTCACCATCTGGAGTGTACCTACACCCTCACAACCAGCCAAGGAGATTGCTCTTTATCTGCCTGTCTCCCCCATTGCCTCTCTTTCCATTTTCCATCCCTTTTTTCCCGCCTGTCTTACGATTGCTTGACAACCTGCCAGGATAAAGGAGATGTGTAATGGGGGAAGAAAGAAGGAAAAAGATGAAAGTAAAGCTAAATCTCACCCACGTCTCCCTGGACCAACCTGCTCCTCGTGGGGAGTCCAATATCATCATACCGTTTCAGTTGTGGGATTGATTTCAGCTGTTGTTCAAAAGCCCAAAACTTCCCAAGGGAGGGCATTTTCTCTGATTTAATAAACAAGGATAGAATGCCAAAATCAAAACAAAAAAATGGATTGCCCTTAGCAGATCTCATCTAATATTATCTACTGGGTCCATTTTTCCTTTAACAGATGTCATTTGAAGCATCATACTAAGTCGCAAACCAGTTGCGAAAGGAAAGGAAACGAAAGGGAAAAAAAGGGAAGGGAAGTGAGGAAAAGTAAAAAGAATAAAACCAAAGGAAGGATACAGGAAAGAAAAACAGGAAATGAAAATGGAAAGGGAAGGGAAGGAAATAGGCATGGAAAAGAAAGGAAATGGGAAAAGTGAAAAAGAAAAGGCAAAATAAGGAAAAATGAAAGGAAACAAAAAAGGAAAGGGAAGTAAAAGAAGTAAAATGAAAAAGCAAATTGAGGACAGGCAAGATGTAGGAAGGAAATAAAAGGAAAAAGAAAAGAAAGGAAAGAACAGAAAAGGAAAGGAAAGGAAAGGAAATTGGAAAAGAAACAAACAGCATTAGAAAAAAAAGAAAGACGGGAAAGGAAAAGAGGAAAATAAAAGAAAAGTACAGTAAACAGAAACAAAAGAAAAAGAAGAAAAGAAATTAGCATATAAAAATGTATATAAGAAAGTGGGAGTTAAAAAGAAAAAGAAAGGGAAAGAAATAAAAAAGGAACACAAAAATGTTCTCAAAGAAGAACGCAACCCATTAAAATGAAATCAATTGCAGCAAAGATGTCTTAAAGAACTCTGTGGAATCCTATGCCAACCACTTCACCGCATTTACAAACAAAAGCAATTCCCTGAGGAGCTTTTATTATAGACAAACACTTCTGCTTCCACAGCATAACTATGTGTAAACCCACTCTTGTTCTCTAAAAGCATTTAGAAATACAGGCTATTTTGCAGCAGAATAAACTTTTAAAATCTTTGCCTCCTCAGAGCTCAGAATCAGAGCGGTTGGTTGTGTGTGTTTATTGGGTTTGTTTGTGTTACGAAGGAGGGGTGATGTCTGCTGCTGCAGGCTGATTTTCACCCTGCTTATCTCCCATTTACATGGGTCACAGGCTTTATAAAGCTTTTATTGTGTGTGTGTGTGTATATATATATATACTGTATATAAACTTGTAATTGGCCTAATTAAACTTTCCCAAATTAAACCTTAGAAATTAAATTTTATTTATTATTATACTGGGGAGAAATGAAAGTCTAAAACTGACCAGGATTTTCAAAAGAGATGTCACAAATGATATCAGACACCAGATTTGCTTTGTACCCACTATTGTGTCTGCCCCTCCCCCCAAACATTATGCAGACGACACTCATGAATATGCATGATTATTTTGGGATGAATAAATCCATAGCATTTGAGTTTTTTCCCCACAAATAATTCAGCACTTGCAACTCTTTGAAATTCAAAGCATTCACAGCATGCGGCACACAACTGATTAAAAACAATATATATATATAAAAAAACTTTCAGGGGAAAAAAATAAATAAATAAAATGTAGTGATAAAAAGTAAAGATTCACAAGCTGGTTGGTGCATGAGAGGCCAATGCTGCTTCTTATAATTGTGTAATTTTAGATTTATGCAGAACCCTGAAGGAGGATTGCTGACTTTGCCTTTTCCACAATAATAATCTTGTCTTATCTCTTCATTTAGTTGGTTTTATGTCACTACACCTCATTATTCCTTCTCCCTTCTGCTTACACTTCCCTGAAAAGCTCCCAAATAACCCTGATGTGCCTATTCACCATATTAATGTTGTGCTAGAGCAACAAAGGGAGAGAGGAGCAAAGGAAGATGGGAGTGTAGAGAGAGAGGCTTATATATGCTCAGTGACAAAAGACCCTAGCAGAGTTGAAAAGCAGTCTGGACCTTCACACAAAAACAGCTAGCAATAGGCTTTACGAACACATCACCTCACTTCTAACATGCCGTTACGGCCAACACAAACAAAAGCAAGAGCAAAACATTCAGCAGCCCTAGGTCGCCTTGGCTGAGCATGTATTATGGTTTTGCAAGTGCTAACAGGGACAATTATTGTCACCATAAGGGAAATATTTGGTTGAGGATCTAGATTTAATTTAGTCACTATTGGTACGAAATAAACTGGCAGCCCTAGAGGTTTGACATTGTCTAATAAGCTAGGCCTGATGGGAGTGCACCCTATAACATACACATACACACACACACAATTGTACAGGCACTGAATGGTGAATATATCCACCACTAGAGAACCAATGACATATGTAATGACAATGGTTCTCAAACTGTGCTCCACTGGTGGTCTGTGAAGGTTTCAAAGTGGTCTGTGACATGAGTGAGTGATAAAAAAAAAGGTCAAAATAAATAAAATAATATTATTGACATAATAAATTGATAATATAATTGGCCAATACTAGAGTATCAGAATAATATGTATCAGTATCTTCGTATATTGTATATTTAATTGTACTGTCTATGTTGTTTTTTACATTTAGATTAACTTTTCTGTCATCTGATGCTCATTAAAAAACAGTGTTAAATGTAATTGTTTATTTCTAATTTATTTATACAAAATATAATAGCATTTTAATATAGGTTATCAGTAATATCTGCTATTTACCATGTATAAGAATCATTACTTTAGTATTATTTATTTTATTGTATTACTTAGTTGACATTTTTATATTTTAGTATGTTTTAGTAACTTTGTTATTTGCTTTTGTCCTTTTTATTATTATTTTTAATATTTCTATGTAGCTTTAATTTATTTTTATTTCAGTATTTCAGTTTATTTTATTTCAGCTTGTTTTAATAAATGAAAAAAATATTCTTAATATTTTAGTTAAAATGTTTAATTTTAGTTTATTTTTAGCTTAGTTCATTTAGAATTTTAATATCCACTCATCTCTAGAATTAACTGACTGCTTTAACATTAATTTATGAAATTATATAATTTATATTCATTTGTAACTGATAACGTCATTTTTATCTTTATCTTCATAGGTGAAATTAGCAGTAATTTATTAAATGAAAAATTAAAAGAAATAAGTACAAAAAAGCAGTCGGAATGTATTGTATGAAAAATGTGATGGTTATGAAATAAAAACAACTAAATTGTTTTAAGGTTGATGGCTTCCAGATTCAGGGTTTTCCATCATTTTTGCTTTACTGTTGAACGCTCAAATGCACTGCTTTGGAATACCTGCTTTATGCTCACTACACTAGAAAGAAGACAAAAGACATTGTCAGAGAAGTGTGTATGCATATGAGAGACACTGAGAAAGTGACAGCACATGCCAGGGAGCAAAAGCAAGCAGTCCTACAATGCAACTGAATAATAAACAAGCACGCCACCAAACAAAGGAGGTGTCTATTGTCCATACGAGTGTCTTAGCAGTCCACTCAATACTGATTTTGCGGAGCACTGATATGAGAGAATGAGAAAGGAAAGCATCAAGAATTCAGCACTCATTATCACAGTAAAATGTGTGTGTGTGTGTGTGTGTAGGGCCTAATGTATTCTGGCAGCCATGTGCTAGGCTGTTTGTGTGTATCCTAATGTATTCTTACAGCCATGCGGAGGGTTGCGCCACTTAGCATGCACTACAGGTTTCCTTTGTCCCCCGAGACAGTGATGAACGAGTACTTCTCTCACATAAAGACCTGGGAGTTACACCCAGCAAGCTCAAACGCAAATACTCGCACGCACACACTCCACAAGTGAAGTGACACACTCCAATGAGCTATAATTAAAATAGCCCTGAAATAAACATATTCACCTGACAAACGGGCTAGAGCTCTTCCTGTAGAGGTGTGTAAGAAGAAGCACAAGGCACATGGTCTCTGTTACATGCAGCCTCGCAGTATGTCAGCACCCATACATATGTAAGAAGTCGTGTTACATATGTGCTGGTTTCTACAAGGATAAGCTGCAACTGAATAATGTATAGTAAAGCAGCACATATCACTAATCAATCGTTCAATAATACAACATACAAAGTGCTTGTAAGGGTAATGTAGGTACTGAGCGGCTGAATAAATGAACAGTGCATAAAATACATGGCATGCATTAGCCTCTGTACACTCACTGATGGGTCATTAATGCTGTGGCAGCAATCGATCACTCCAGTCCCTTTTCCTATATTTGTATACATAAGCATCATGCCCATCCAAGCTGAGAGAGCACATGCAATTTTAAATGTAATTTAAAAAATAAATAAATACATTTTATATTAGTTTTTAACTATGACAGTAAATATTTGTTATAAAGTATAAAATTGTATAAGACATTTTATTATAAATAATATACTGGCATTTGAGAGATAGATAGATAATAAATTGCTAGATAATAGATAGATAGATAGATAGATAGATAGATAGATAGATAGATAGATAGATAGATAGATAGAAATAAATATTTTAATATTTTTCAAAAATTACTGTATGCAATAAAAATATACATAGGCCAAGTCGTTACATTTTCTGCAAATTATTCGCTTTCATCAAAAATTCTGACCACCCTCATCTAAGTAATTTTACAATGAAAAAAAATAAAACGAGTTATTACAAAAATGTCAAAGCTCCTTATAATGTACAATGTAATGGACTAAAGACCTTTAGGCTTAAATACAAATAAAAAATGAGCAGTTTAAACCAATGAAACGAGGCATGTTTGACATGTCTAAGGCAAAAGGCAGCCCAAAGATTAACAACAGTTAAGTGTGCTATTCAAGCCTTAATCAAATTCAAACTTCAGTTTTGGCTTCATCTCGCTGTGTGATGAGAAGTGTGGAAATGTGTGTTTTTATAATTAGTCTCTGTTGTGGACATTATTGCAGAGCTCTGGGATGTTTTAGCACCTGAGGCGCAGCATCACACACTTAGGTCTGTTAATAAGCTGTCCACAAGCACAACATCTGGACCCGTTCTGCTATTTTTAACTGTCTGTCTCTTATTTCTCAACAGCAACACTTTGATATCTTATTTTCTTCATGAAAGTACATCACTTAACAAAATCAACTTCATCAACAATTGTTCCAACATAAAAAACATAATATTATGCACATTATGCAGTATGGCTATAGTATAGAATATCATCTGCTGCTTCATCTACCGGCAGATCTTCAGCTATTCCTATTATTATTACATTTACATTTAGACATTTAGCAGATGCTTTTATCCAAAGCGACTTACAAATGAGGACAATGGAAGCAATCAAAATCAACAAGGGAGCAATGATATGCAAGTGCTATAACAAGTCTCAGTTAGCTTAATGCAGTACATGTAGCAAGTTTTTTTTAATCATATAATAAAGAAAAAGAAAACCGATAGAATAGAAAAAGAATAGAGCAAGCTAGGTGTTAGAGGCCTTTTTTGCTTTTGTTAATCAGAAGTCAGAAAGTCAGAATTATAATTGTACAATAAATAAAAAGAAAAAAATATATAGAATGCAAAAAGATTAGAGAAACAAGTGTTAGTTTTTTTTTGTGTGAAGTCTAAAGGGTACCGTTTTTTTTTATTTTAAGGGGTACTATTATGCTTTTCACTTTTAAAATTTTAGTCAAGTGTGTAGTGTGTTTGTTTGGGCATAAAAAGACTAGAAAGTACAAATCCAAAAGTACACTCCAAGGTGTTTTAAAAAAAATCCCTTTTCAAGAACTACAACGAACGGTTCGTTTGGACTACTGCGTGTGTTTTACGGGCTGTGTGATATCACAAAGCGGCTCATTGGAATATCATTAAAAATAATTCCCGCCTACAGAAATTCGAATGTTTAGGGAGGGGCGAGGTCGTGGTTAGAACGCTTGGTTGAGTGAGTGCATCAGACGAGACGACGAAGAAATGCTGCTGTAGAGTTGGTGCATCAGAGAAAACGAAGAAGAAGAGCTGCTGTGCTGTAGCTTCAAATTTTCGGCATGTTTAGAACAATTCTTACAAGTATAACACGACGTAGCTGGGTGCCACGGACAGACGCCGAAAGTCGCGCCGGTGTGCCTACACTCATAGAAAATAATGTATTTGAATTTTAAAGATGTGGCGCGACACGACGCTGCGCTTCTCGTCTGGTGCACGACCTCCTGAAACGCTGTTTTTTTTTCACCTCCGTGTCCAAACGTCTTTGCTTGGGCTTCCGAAAGCGGATGATGTCAGGAAACAGGGGTTGCAATTTATTTTTTAACTCTGTTCCTGAGCATTATAACCCCAATTTGCTATTGTGTGCTGCGCATTTTACTGAGGACAGCTTCCACAACATGAGGGAGTACAGTGCCTGCCGGATTTGCCAAAAAGCTTTTGTTGAAAGACAGAGCAAGGGGGCGTAGCAGTAATGAAACACTGTCTAAGCTGTTCGCCAATCACAACGCACTGGGACAGCTAACCAATCACAACACATTTTGTTTTTCGGAAGGCGGACCTTCATCAAAGCCGTTTGTGCCAAGATGGGGAGAAAAGTATTTTAATAATGTAAATTATGTGAAAAATAATGCGTTTTTCGAACCACCAAGCATGAGAGCATGTTCTAGTACACCCCCAAAACAAAATCAAGACTTTGTAAAAGAGCATAATAGGACCCCTTTAACAGAAGCTTAGGTTGGGTTCAATCCATCTAAGTAAGTATTAAGTACACTGACAAGTGAGCCATTTCTAGGGCCTTCCAATTATCAAAATCATTCCAGTGCACTGAAACATCGCCCCCCAGGAATGAACTACTAGTGAGCATCAGTTGCTCACAATATTCACTTGTCAAGTGTTCAATATTCACTTGTTCACGTGTCAAGTCTTCTCCAGTCTCATCCTCTGATAGGAAAAGCACCTAAACCTTTGAAACATTTAATGATATTTTTTACACTAGGCTAGCTAGTATTTCATTTTAAATTATACATATAATAAGAAAAGTGGGCCTTTCCAAGAGTACATCTAACGCAGGTACAGACATCAAGCCTCAGATTGTGCGGTTCAGAGACTGTGAGATGACAGAAAAGGGTAGCAACCCATCTGTGTAAGGACAGTCAGCTCACCTTTCTGCCCCATCAGCGGTTCATCATTGATGACAGGTCACAGCAAGCATGCATGAGCATGGCACTGTTTTTTAAGTGTAAAGACACTCAACCAGGGTTGATCTGGACAGCAAACACTGATATTAGGCACAGATAAAACAATGAAGGTGACACAGGTTCAAATAACATAAACAAGTATACGGTCTAACAAACACAGTGAGAAATGATGCATAAGGCCATATGATCATTAGAAATGCACCATTAACAGAAAAGGCAGAATAACCTAAGGCAGTGTCGATTCCTATGGTTGAAAAGGTGCAGGTTTTGCGGTCCACTGCGCTGTATTTAGGGGGGGGGTTTGCTTTAGGTTGCTCCCCTCTCGCTGCGTTTTCAGCGTCGCGATTTTAAGACTTGGTGTCATATTTAAAAAAAAAAGTTTGACTTTTAAAGCGCGTCGTGACGCTTTCTATTCCATTCCGCTGCACTGCGTTTCTCATTTCTAAACGCACGGACGCCTTCTGAAACAGCCTCATGAAGCTTCGAAACATTCACGAATCATTTGTTTTGAATCAATGTCCGAAACGCAAACTAACCAAGTCACGTGATTTCAGCAAACTCAGCTTCACGCTTTAGCCTAGCCGTTTCGAAATGTCATTAGGACGCTATGGGGTGTTTCTAATATGAATTATATTGTTGTATCTGATCTTGAGTCCGTTTTATCATTTAAGGTGATTATAATTTAATGATTAAGTAAACTTTTCTATAAAGTTAAGATTCTGTAATATAGGTGCTGTAAGTGCTACAAAAAAGACAAGATAAGAAATATTGATCATTAACAGTATTTAAATGCTATTACAGATTACACTGTTCTTGAAAGGAGTAAATATTTTTAAAATAATTGTTTTCTTAACTTTTAATAGGCCTACATTTTCTGCTGGGGAATAAGCTATTATGTAAAAAGTGGTAACCTGCCATTGTTACCTTAAAGAGCTATTTCCACCTGATTTAAGCCATTAAAAAGTTTTACTGGTATAAATGATTGAATTCAGGTTAATTTGGCGATGTTCAATAATATTTTTGATTTTAGATGTTATTTTCTTTTGTTTGCATTTTTTTCAGTGTAGGACCGACTATTTGCTTGGTTATCTCTACAGCTCACTTAAAATTGTTTTAGATCAATAGACTTGACATTATAGTTCCTTGGGAGCCTCTCTGAACCCATTTTCCTTACAAACGCTGCCTTTTCTAGCCATCAACTTACTGGGCCTTAGGTTTCAGACACAGCCTATATGTGTTTTGAGCTTGAGTTGACAGAAACATGTGAAGTATTTGCATGTGCTGCAGTCTTTCCCCCCTCCTTTCTCCTCAGGGCATCCCGCGCTCTTTTTCTCTGAGAGCATTCCGGGCAATTATTCCAATTAACTACAGAGCGAAGTTATTAAGCATATGCACAGATCACTTAGGGAGAATTTCACCAGGTGTTTCTCTCTCTCTATAGCCTCCTCTGGGCCTGCTCCACCATTTAGGGGGGGAAAGAGAAACAGAGTGTGGAATTTCTCCGTCCTGCTCGTGTCAGACTCTATTGTTTGTCTCTCAGGGACAGCAGATGCTCACTCTGTAATTATTTTCGGTGTGGAAGCTGGCGGTTGACAGTAGATGTGCATCACTCTAAATTGGCTGGGAGTGACCCCTGGCCATCCAGGAGCACACGGGGCAGCAGAGATGGAGGGGATGGGAGGCGAAGGAAGACAGGGGTCCTAGCGTACTAACAAGCAGCCAACTCAGGACACGGAGGGCCGCAAGCATCAGTCTGACCTGCACAAACTTTAATCTTTCTCTGTGTCTGCTTCGCCTTTTCTTACTCTTACACTTCTCGATTGTTCTGCCTTCCTCTGACTAACAAGCAGCCGAATGTGTATGTGGGATCATTGGTGAGCTCAGCATCACTCAACAGTCCTTCCAGCAACATAACGAGGATGTATTAGGCCACTTCCAGCAAACGAACTGGACCCAGGTTCATCTAGTCACACTGGGGGAAGTTGGAATGCAAGACAGCACCGTGGTCCGGCATATTTTAATAAAATAACAGACATTATAAGGGGAAGGAACATAAAATATGTTCAGTATGGTGACAGTAAGAATGAAGTCATGTCTTAGGATAGTGAGTCGCAATTTTGTTTACTGTACAAGGCAAATGTACATTAGCTGAACCAGATTTGCGCTACATCAATAATAATGATTGTTGTCAGATTTTACTGCTGATTTCATGTATGATAAGAACTCAACAATAAGGCATTTTTCCAAATGAACAACATTTTCACAACCACAAAAGAATGAACATTTTTTATTTTTAGCATTTGTTTGCAATTATTGCCTGAAATATTTATATTTGTATTTTATATATTTATTTTTATTAAAAATACATTTTCTTAATTTTTTTGGCGTACACGACATTCTAAGCAATTCTGATGATGAAAAATCAACAGAATTTGCAGCAACAATTTAGAATACATGATGGAAAACCAAGCGATCAAGTTCACAAGGAATAAAACTATACTGTATGTACAAGATACATTAATGTACAATTTTCAGTGGCCTAAAACAGCTAATAACGACTGACTGAATTTAATAAGATGCAAGTTTTTGATGCAGGTCTCTTTCTGTCTCTGAATCTGTAATTTGTCCAGGAATGCAAGGCTAATCTCTCTCTCTCAGTCTCTCCAAATGCCTCGTTGTTGACCCAAACAGAGGCTAACTTTTCTCTGTGATCCTGAGTCGGAATCAGAACATGCTGACATCACAGCAGCATGCAATTATCAACTCTTAGTCTCCAAACTGGATGTCCACTCCTTAGACACATATTTCTGAACCATTATGAGTAATTTCAACATTTGAAGTTTGCCTCTCAGAAGATCTTGACATCATTAGCATTCATATTAGACAACGGCGCAGAGCTGTGATGAGTTTAACCATCTGAGAGTTGAATTCATTAATTGACAGTTATTAACACGCAAAGGTAGCTTGTCCTCTACCAGAGCGACACTTTAAATTGATTCTGAGTGGCTCAACCAGACGTTTAATTTGGAGAGGCAGAGTAATTCTCTGAATGTTCTCTTGACAAAATAACTCTCCTCTCTCCCTGAAGGACGTTTGTCCTCTCCAACTACTGAAAACAATTTAAGAGTCCTTTTGATAAAATGTTGTTTAATTAGTTTAAAGGAGAGAGAGATTTCTGGTTAAGTAAGGCTCTATTAACAGTAGTGATTCCTAATTTTTTTAAAAAGCATTACCAACCAAATAATACCCAGGACATATGGATCAGATTTATTAAAATGCAAAACTGCCTCAAAAAGATCCAGTCAAGCCATTACCCCGGTCTTTTCTTCACTCTTAAAAATAAAGTTTTATTATTGGCACCTTTAATATCTATGGAAACTTCAGATAGAAAAAGTTTTTTCAGATTATTATTAAAATGTTCCTCACACTAAAAAAAATGGTTCTTTTAAAATCTGTTCACTGAAAGCTTAGGGGAACACTAAATGTTTTTTTTCTATTGTATCGCAGAGAAAAAACCCTCTGGAACATTTATTTTTAATAGTGTTGGCCAAAGAGTCTTGATAGATAGAGAGTTTTATATCTACAGCTTTGTAGACTTTCTATAAAACTGAGCGTTGCCTAAAATAATGTGTGTAGTACATATATTAATAAAAGATGTTATGATACATGCATCTATACAATCACCATACATGATAGGGGATTATTGCAAAACAAACCCAGACGCAGAGCATCTACTCACTCACTCGCGGACATGAAATATTGATCTAAGTGGAATTTATTTTATAATGTTACCTGTATATCATCTTAAAGCTTCTGTTAAGAAAAATATATTGTGTTTGGGGTTGTGAATTTAAGCAAAAGGCCTGGATCAAGTCAAGAAATACAACTTTACTTACTGTGGGTTACACTGTTTAAACAAAATGTTTAACTAAACTCCAAGGCGATATTTCATGAAAAAGCAGCAGCTAAAATTTTTAACATCCATGAGGCCACAATCTATTTTGCCCTGGTCTGCTCCGGCATCATCTGCACTGAAATATAATACCCTCAGAACTCGGGAATGGGATTTTCTCACATTGCATCACAGGGTATGAATTGATGGGCACTATCACATGTGAGCCAAGCAATCGAGTCTTAGATTAGATCCATATGTTCTCAGAGAGCCAGGTCAACTGCAGATACGCACTGGCTGTCTCTCTCTCCTGCTCTGACACAGGGGAATGAATGAGTGTAATTTCAGAGAAAGGGCGAGGGAGATCCAGAAGGATGGATAGAGAGAGGGAATGAGAGGGAGATAAAAACTTTCCCTTGAAAGTGTGCGGATATCATTACGGTGCAGAAGCCGGAGCGTTTGTATGGAATAAACAATCTGGGTTCTGTAAAGTAATACTGACAGAAAATAACATTTGGAAAATGATTCTGAAAATAGGGTCGATAAAAAGTAAATAAACAGCATGTACTCTCATTTTTGCTCTGTGGGTACAAAGAAATTTCAGAAGATTACTAGCTATATGGCCGGAATCGGGTGCACTCAAGAGATCTGAGCCATTGATAAATGATATTATTAAATATTACATATATTGTGCAGTGTCAAGATCAGTTCTGCAGGTAAACTGCAGGAATACAGTACAGCGTGTGCTGATTATATCAGCCTAACCTCAGAACTTGGCTCCTCTCCCAGTTTTAAATGAAGCCTTGAGGAGTTTTCTGATGTTTCAGTTCGTTTTTAATGCAGAAGGCCCTGTCATAAAAATTGCTATGATGAAAGCAACTGAATTAATAACAGAAGAGAGTTATTCACAACCTGAATCATCAAGACACATAAGATGATGGAGCAGAGGACGCTTTAAAAGTTCATATATCCCATGTGCTCCAGTTCTCTCTCTCTCTCTCTCTCTCTCACTCACACACCACACCACCACACACACACACACACACACACACAAACCGTCCCCCATTCTCTGCTTATTTTTAAAATTTGAGGGATGTGCACAATGAAAACGTTATCAAACTGCAAACAAATGAAGGCTAATCGTGCTGTTATAGCCGGCAGAATAGGTGGAGAGAGTCAATAGACGTGAGCCGAAAGGCGAGATCAGCTTGATTAGGGAGAAGGACGGCCAGCGCATCCAACAAAGAAAATTACCCTCAGGTACACACCACGTGTCCACAGTCACAATCTCATGTAGTCCTGCCTCTAATCTTTCAAACACCTTCATTAAAGATGAAAAGGCCTTTCTATTTGCCTGCAAATGTAATGTGATTTTGAAAATCAGAATCTAATCAAGGTAGCTTTGACCTTTTGGTCCAGTAGAATTATTGTTGGATGAGCAATCTCATTCAGTTAGAACGGTCATTTATGTTGTTAGTCAGCTTTTTGTGCTGGAAGTGTGTGTCATGGGGCTTCTTTTAACACACATTGTGGAGGCCTCTTGTGGCTACCTCTGGAAGTGAAATACACAGTTTGTTCCACTGTACAGGAAAGTGCTGTTGTGAGATCATAACAGGATGGTATCAGATGCTAACGTCATGATACTTTTATGTAAATAAATAAATACAATTTTATTTAAAGAATACCATATGATATTTATATAGTTGTCCAAGGTACTACCAGGAGGAGGAGCTATGAATAGTCAGTATAGTATGGTCATAGTCTCTCATTTCTTTTTTTAATACGATTATCGAACAATAAAAATATTAAGGACATAATTTAACAACCCCTCTATATTTTGAAAGTGCCCCAGTGACAGATTTTGTTTTTTTCTGAGAGTGGTGACTACAATTAAAAAAGTATTAATTTATTATTTATTAATCTAATCTATATACATAGATTCTATAGGAAATGTATTTTAGTTGGATTTTCTAGAAAATTTTCAGAACTCATCAATTAAAACAACATGACAATTCCCGGGTTGTCATGTATGATAACTTTAATGACTCATTAGTACATATTCTCATCTCCATCATCCAGAGATCAGCTCTTTTACATGATACAAAACAATTTTGTCTAAAAAGGAAACAAAAGACATATACAAAAACAAGTTAATGTGATGCAAAACATGACACCACCCCAGCAGAAACCTTCAGTTGCAGTTTGATTGCTCTGAAATCCATCCTAGACACAAACATAATCTTTCTGTGACTTATCCAGGAATGAATTCCAATATCATTACCACACTGGGTTCCTGACCAAATGGAATAACTGCCACTAATTGCTCAATTCTAAAGTGTTTAGATTAATGGTCTGTGTCCTTAGTAAACACTTTAATTTGACTGACTTGTGCTAATACATATTCAACACTGAGCAACAGAGGACTTGTAATATTTTTTTTTTACTCTCTGCACCCAGTGCTTCAGTTTTCTTCATAACGCCAAACTGGATCCACAGTTTTGCAGAAAACAATTTATAGATAGGCCTATACCAATCAAAAGTTTAGGATCAGAAAGATTTGTTAATGTTTTTGAAAGAATTCTCACCAAGGCTGCATTTATTTGATAAAAAAAAAAAAGTAAAATTGTGAAATATTACTACAATTTAAAACAACTCTTTTCTATTTCAATATATTTTCATCAGTCATTACTCCAGTCTTCAGTGTCACATCATTCTTCGATGCTGATTTGATGCTCAAGAAACATTTCTTACTATTATCAATGTTGAAAACAGTTGTGCTGCTTAATATTTTTGTGGAAAACATGATATATTTTTTAAGGATTTTTTTAAATGAAATGGTAGATCAAAAGAACAGCATTTGAAATACAAATCTTCTGTAACATTATAAACATCTTTGTCACTTTTGATTGATTGAATGTGTCCCTGTGGAATAAAAGTGTTAATTTCTTTCAAATAAATAAATAAGACTTGATGACCCCAAACCTTTGAACAGTAGTGTATATACCAAGACAAAATATAATATTTTACTATTTCTCACTGAGAGTCACACCAATGCAGTTTACAAAGGTTTTGTTGCTTAATTCTTTAATGCCAATATTCATTCAATATTAATTAGCAGGTTTTTTTTAGGTCATTTACACTGAAATAGACCCACTTCGTGAACTGTTTTATTTTACGACTTTGTGTTTATGTAGCATCTCATAGAGAATCGGAATTCTCTGATTGCGATTTATTTCTATATAGTACGTTTAACCACTTCTACTGTACAGGGCACCGCACAGTAGGTACCAAATTTGTAGAAGTAGTTGATTCACCAAACCATCATCAATTTTGTCCTGTTTATTAAGATGATTTAAAAAAAAAAGTATTTAACTGACTTATGTCAACACTCTTCATGCTCAAACTCTGAAACAGTGGCCACACTTGTGAATTAACATACAATTTACAAAACGGAACAAGACAAGTGCCATAGAAAGGCCGGCACTGGTGTTTCAGCTACACAGACGCTTCACAAAATGAGTATGAAACATGTCAGAAATCTTTAAACATCTACTCTAATACAATTTATTCTTTACAAATCTCTGTTTTGGCACAGTTTTTGTCTACTTTTATGACTTGGTCGAGAAGGAAGCACAATTGTGTTTGCTCCACTAGTGCATGAGACACATTCAGAGCCACAGACGTCACAGCAAAAACACTACAAATGCTTATTTAAATATCATTTTTGATTGTGATTTCACAAAAGGAGATTACAGTTGCGGTTAATGCTAATGCACATCCCTATTAGGGTGATTTATTGCCGAAGGTTTATGGTGGTCAATATGACTCAACGGTCTGATTTTATGGGATCAATCTAACTGAGCACTACATTTGATTTAATTACCAGAATAACCTTTTTGGTTTTGGTTTAAAATCTATTGATTCATCCTACATACATTTTAATGATTGAATGATTTAAAGTGGTGATATGCATTTAGCACGCTACAGGAATGGTCAAGCAAGTAATATCAGCAATATCATTGTACTTGCGTACAATTTTGTAAGTCTAATTTTTAAAGGGCTTACAGGTACATACCTCACATTAAAAAGCGCCACTGGTGAAACTTAAAAGTGCTGTAACATCAATAAATTCTCCATTTTATTCTTCTCCTTTCATTCAGAATTAGTGCACAGTCTTTGGTCAATAATAAAAACCTTTCAAGGTTTATTATAACACATCAATTCAAAGCAACAATAATCTAAGACTAATCTGATTGGTTATAGAGTGGAGGTAACGTCAGTGAAAATGACCCATGGCTTCAGCGGCTTTCACTCGCACGACACCAGACGGATCTGGAACCTAAAGAAGCACACCCCCCCACAACCCCAAGCACCGCCCACACACTCAACCACGACCCTCGACAGACACGCGCCCCACGGCCCTGCGGCCAACGCGACAAACACAGATCAACCAAGACAAGTTTGTCCCATGATTCACCGTCACCTTGTCCATCCCCGTCCCACAGAATCTCACCACCACACCCCCCCTGCCCTCTGCCTGTCTGTGTTTCGCGTTGCCCCGCCCCTCTAGTCTCCGCATACTTACCACAGCACAACCCCTCGCCCCCCTGAACACCACCACAAGAACAGCCAACCCCTACTCGCTTCCTCGGTTGCCTGCCCCCGCCCTGTCGCCCCCGCTAACAATAATGTGCTCTCGCTTTAAATCAATGACCCGACCACAACACTGACTGCAATATATTTATCGACCTGTCGGTCACCTACCTTTGGTGCCCTGACCCCATGTAGCCAACATCTGGGCGCACGGCTCATCATGAAGGTTCCCCACGCAACCACCACCACCCCTAAAGTCACACACACCAAACACACACACACACACACACACACACACACGGTTACAAAACCAACACAAAATAATAGGGAAAAAAACCTAAATACTAGATTTTTAAAAAAAAATACTGTATAAAAAACAACCATTCAGTGAAGCACAAATATTTGCAATACTAAACACTGAACTAAAAAATGTATATATTATTATTATTTTTACCAATAAACATGGCAGCACTGGCTCTGATCTCAGCCCAGTTACTCTTGAAGAACTGAATGACTGTGATGTGGTAGAAGTTCAGCATGCCTGGAAAATCCTGGATCTTTGAGAAAACACATTATGCCTTTTTTTTCTCTTTAGCTTAATCAAACAGATCATAGTTCAGGAGAAATCAGCATTTCATTTTTGGGTAAACTATTCAATTAGTAAAAAAAACATCAACAGAAAAAACATTGAGTATTAAAAAATCCATACAAATGTGACAGATCAGTTATAATAACATTCTTTATAAAAGGGAATCTGTCAACACATAAGCACACCGAGTCAGTTATTCTTGACTGTAATAAAGTGTTATTATAATAAAGAAATCTTTGGCTCTTGCCGTACTAGGTATTTAGTGAGGTCATTAATGAACTCTCCATAATGCAGACCCTTCTCCTCAAGAAGATGATTCTGGAACATGGCAGAGATCTGTTCTGAACCTACGATTGGAGCACATATGCGCATGGAGTACTTGCATGCCTAGGGGAACAAAGAGACATATACTAAACTCACACACAAGCAAACATCATGCTTTTAGACTTAAAAATATCCTCTTATTATAATTACTCTAGAAAGACTCTACTTTTTGCATCAATGTTGTAACTAATTTTCAATATTTATAGCCATTACAACAAAATCAATCTTTGTAGGAGTGTGTGTGGACTAAACTCTGACCTTGACCACTTGAGGGTTGGGGTCACTGAGATGCAACAGCAAGCTGACCAGAACATTGTGGATCTGGTCTTTAAAGACGGGCTCACCCGAACCGAACTTCGACAGGTTCCCCAGGAGCATGATGGAAGCGCATCGGATCTCATCGTTCTCCTGACAGAACATAACAATGGATCTTTGAGTAAAGCCATATAACAACAAAAACCCCATGCTTACTAAAACACTGTTCTCTAATAGCCTGTATTTACCAAAAAAATACACTATTTTTACTAACAGAATGCAATTGGGCCTAAAACATCTCAATTTTCTCAAATCATACGTCTTCATAAAATTGTCAGTGAATGTAGGTGTTTAACCCTTTAGTGTGTTGATTGTCAGCTTCAGGAGGTCAAACTAAATATTATACGTTTCCATTTAATTTTTTGTTTGAAACTTTTACTACCCTATTACTAACATTAGGGATGTCTCTACATACATGTACAGTTCAAAGCTGTAATACACATAAAAATTAAACAGACAAAAATGTATTACATTTGAAAAAAAAATTACAAAACTATGCCAGAATGGGCAAATGGTATGCATTCAACACAACATGTGCTAACATGCAAAGATCTTTCATAAAGAAATGTATGAGTTAAATTATTAATAGAAAACTAGATTTTACTTTCAAATTTTTAAATGTATTTTTATTAATTATTAATTTATTTAATTATTTATGTCCTCCCGTTATGCTGTATAAAGGGTTCCAAATGTAGAACACACGTAAAATGTTTTTGGTAAATGTTTTACATAACATAACAATTAGCTACTAATAAAACACAAGATTTGTGTCTTTTTATGCTTTAAAAAAATTATGTGATACAAATAAACCTGTTTTATCAGTAATCAAACTGAGATTATTTTAAAGTAGCAGCATAAATAGTACTCTGTGGAAATAGTAGCTTCACAATTGACCCTTCGCAAAGACCTGCCCCGCTTCATTACTGTTACTACGTCCGACAAGCCATGGCGCTATCACGGCACACATCTGTTCTCACGCAGTGAAAAATACAATCACAGAGCAAAGTGGACACTGTCAGCTTTTAAATTTGGTCATTTTTTTAAAAAGAAATTCAAACAATAAATACTGTTTTTTGGCTCTTTAACGTGTCGTGACACATTCAGTTTAAGCGGCACGTGAACCGATCATCTCTTCCTCTTTACTAGTTTAATAGCATGAAATAAACATGAATGAAAATCAAATTCTATCTTTTGTTTCAACTGCAGAAAGATGTCAATACACACCATTTTTCAAGTTCAAGTCCACCAACGTTAATCTACTCTCCTGTCTGGTTTGTTTGTCAGACAAAATGGCAGATTCGACATTATGATTGGTCAGATCGCCTGTCAATCAAACTCACGGCAAAGGGTCAATTGTGATTTAAATATTCTGTGTCTTCTCTCAAGACAACTCACATTCTCCAGAAATGGTTTAATCTTCATGAAGATGTAAACCACAAGCAGGTGGACGTTCTTTTGGTCCAGGTAAAGCAATATTTTGGACATTCCAGACATGGCCTCCAGTGTGATGAGTTTCCCTGGATCGTCCTTTTCTTCCATACCTGAACTCATGGCAGCTAAAAGCTCCTTTGCATATTTATTCACCTGAATGGGAACAGAGGCAGTGAGATTAACATATAGCAACATATAATTACACACTGAACTGACTGCTTTTGTTACACTGCTATTGAATGTAATACCAAAACTTCACTCGACTACAGAGAGAAGACATAAAGTGCAAAGAAAAGAATAATAACAGAGCAGAACAAGAGCAGGGCATCTTAAGCAAACAACATGGGGAACATTTAGGCAGCAGTTGTTAGGCAGCATTTCAGAATACAGAAAACTTCTGCAAACGTCCTTACTGATTGCTGTATAAACAAGCTGCCATGTGTGTGTCACACTGTTGCCAAGAATCACTGCCCAAGGAATCAATTAGACTCTTCATCCAATGAGTGTTTTCAGATGTCAAGCAGAGCGTCTATACCTTTTCAGGTGAGCCCACAGCAATGTTCCCCAGGCCTCGGACCGCCAGCATGCGAACCGTACCGCAGGTGTCAGTAATTCTTTCCATCATGTTGTTCATCAACATGTCCAAAATCATCAGTTCAGTCACTACATGGTGGTTCAGCAGCTTGAAGGAATAAACAAATAAATCTTGACGTCTAATTTACAACAGCTATGAGTACACAATAAAACGGGGGTGAAAAGGTTCCTGTAAAAAAAATAAAAAAAAGACCTGTCTGGTTCACCACCCCCAGTTTGGTACATTGCAGTTGCATGGTTCATTTATGATCTAACAACGTCTCAGAAATAATTTATATATATTTACATACATACACTCAGTAGTGTTGAATTCAGTTGTATTGGCTTAACTGTATAAGGGGTGAAGATACAACAACATGTCAAAGTTTTTGGTTATCAATTGCAAAATAAGCTTGCCGTGTCATTAGGGATGCACCGAAATTTTGGCCGCCAAAAATATCGGCCCGAATATGTGCATTTTCTGTTTTTTGTTTGGCCATAGAGAAAAACAACTGAAAATATATGCCGCGCATATTGATATTTTATATTAATATATTTTCTGTCCAATTATATTGTGTTACTTTCAATAAAAGTGTGTTTATTTTCTTGTCTTGTGTTTTTTAAATTCAGTATCATTAAAATTTAGTTAAATTAAAAAAGTCTTACAAAATTACTTTATATTATTTAATAAAATAATAAATAATTATTACAAAGCATTTTCGGTTTCGGTTTTTGGCCAAGTGCATCCAGAATTTTCAGTTTTGGTTTTAGCCCAGAATTTTTATTTTGTGGCATCCCTACTTTTCATATTATAATCTTGAAATTCTATTAAATGAAGCTTATTATTATTATCATTATTTTTTTCATGAGAAATGTGTTCAATAAATAGCAATACGGGTTGATATTTGCAATATTTTGCATTTATTGAATCCTTGCTAAACGAATACTAATTTTATTTAAATAAAAAAAAAAACTCATGCTGACCACAAACTTTTGAAGAGTAGTGCAAATCGAACCATGAGAAATTTGAACAATTAAACTTTATTTAAAAAAAAAAAAAACAGTGACATCTGGCTATGTAAACAAAAATTTGAAATTTTTTAACTAAGATAACTAAAATCACACACCAAAATAAAATGTTCTCACCTCAGAGAAGAATGCTGTGACTGTGATCCTCTGGCACTCATAAATATTACAGAGAGAAGGACACAGACCTTCCACAATAGCAGGGAGTCTTGGACCAGCATGCCTTGCCATTGCTCTGATAGAAAGAACAGCTTCTTCAAAATGAAGTATCGTAGAAGATCACACTTAATCTTACCACAGTGGGATAGAAAGCAGCATGTTAGCTCCAAACTCTTACTTTTATAGGTCAGAACTTAACAATTTCCATGAACCCACGGCATGAGACCATGCGTGTTTACAAAAGCTTGAAATTGACGTGTGGCGCTCACAAAATATTGTAAAAAATAAAAACAACAACATGTGTCTTCAAGAACAAGTCTACTGTCATACGGATCTCCTTTACCACAGTAGAACAAAGTAGAAAAGTTTGCAAACAACAAACAGTCCAAGAGGACTGGGGTATGATGGAGGACAGGTGTGTGTACCTGGAGAGCAGAGTGACTCCTGTTGTGTGCTGCTGCGGGTCCTTCATCTTGTCCCAAGCTCCCTCCTGATCTAATGGTTTCATGACAGCGTCCAGCTGAGCTCGACCCAGCAGGATCCGCAGGGCCTCCACTGCCACCCTGAACACACAGCAAAGAGAAACACAGATGTCTTATTAACTCTGAGCTTAGCGATGTCTGCAAGAGCAGCTACTTTCAAATTCACCATCTGACTTTATAAGTGATCGATTTGAAAGTATGTTGCAAAGCTAACAACTAATACGCACACAGGCAGAAAATTAATAATTAATTAACAAAAAAAAAAAACACAAACATAAAAAAAAAAAAACTGTTGGGAGATATCAAAATTCTGAATCCAATATTTATGCCACTCACCCTAACACATCAAATTGATCACATAATTTTGTTGGTGGTTTGCGTCTGGAAATGATGATGTGACGGGTGAGCTTTTAGGTAGTGACACTCCCACGGGAGGCCCAAACGCACCGTGAGAGCGAAGGCTTGGAAACACATATGCCACAGCGTCAGCTGACTGGCCATTCAGCATCATCTCACGCAGGGCACAGGTCATCTAGAAAACATTGCATAAAAAAAACAAATCCCTACTATTATTAAATATATCAAAATAGAAAACCGTTATTGTAATTGTAAAAATAGTATGGTACAATATTACTGCTTTAATGTATTTTTGATCAAATAAATGTAGTCTTGGTGAGCATAAGAGATTTCTTTCAAAAACTTTACTGAGCCCAAAATTTTGAACAGTAGAGTAAGCCATTGAATAAATACATGGAAGAAAAAAGGTTTAAAAGTTTAAAGCCATTTCCTAACTAATGTAACAGTAAAGAATATAGCAATTAACTGTTTTCACTAGCATATGTTTTAACAAGCTGTGAGAGTCAATGGAATCGCATGTCAAGACTTTTTGCAAACACACAGTTTCCATTTTTGATGTGTTATAGCGGAAAGTACCGCTCGCAGTCAAATCTCTAAATCCTGCTTCTCAAAGCTGCATTTTAAGCATTCTGTTTTAAATTTGGTGCTATTTGTTGTGCTTCATGCAGCATTTCTCCTTCATTGAAGACAGAAAAATGATTCAATGCTGCATAACTGACACATTGTGCCTAGTTAGGATTTCAAAAGCCAAATAATATAAATCCTACAGATATTAATACTTACAGCCAGTGGTTGGCTTGTGGCAACTTTGGTCAAACCGGGTCTTAACATAGACTCTTTCTTATCTACATAGGGAACCATAACATTCAGCTTCTCAATAATCATCTCCATGATTTGCAGGGCGAGAGTGCTGTCTGCTCCTAGAGCCATCCACATCTCACAGCTCCAGCTGGAGAAAACACACAATGACACAAACATCATCATTATTATGCTTGACCATCATGGAGCACATGACAGGCAATGAATGCTATGCACATAAACAACACAAACAGTAATTACCTGTCGTATGGTAGTGGGTAGGCAACGAGTGTGTTGACCACTGTCTGCAGATGCTGTGTAGCGAGAATGAGGATGGACTGACCGATGGCTACCTTCACCTGTTCTTCACCAATCACCTGCAGCCGGTTGTGCAACACCTCCAGCATCTCTGGCACCTGGCAAACAGTCAAGACAAAAGAAGTGAAAACTGACAAGATAGAAAATAATTACAATTTCATTGAACATGAAAACAGGAGCATGAAGAGAACACTTGTGCACATGTGAGGGATTTGGGGAATGTTGGAGAAACTACTTTTAGTTTTCTAAGCTTCAAGCTACTAGTAGTTAAATTACGGACTGCAATTTAAGTCTTTATTCACTAAAAATCCACTGTAGTGCTTCTTGCTTTGGTCATCATATAAGTGATACTCAATTCGACAATGAATTGTCTCTTCAATTAGTTGATCTGGTTCACAAAACCAGTCTGAATGATTCATTAATAAATCAGCTTAAGAGTTAGATTATCAGTGAATAATGACATAAATTGCAGATGCTTGGAGTCAAAAAACAAACTAATACTTTTATTCAGCAAGGATAAAGTGTTTTACTTTGTTACAAAAGATTCGATTTCAACTAAGTACGGTTCTTCAAAGAATACTGGAAAACGTTAAAAAATATTAAGCAACCGTTTTCAACACTGTCAACAATGATAATAATCATAAATCTTTCTTGAGCACCAAATCAGCAAAATTATGCTTTTTCATAACATAAATTAAAAAGTTGTGTGTGTGTGTGTATATATATATATAAAAATATTACATTTAATTTAATTTATTCCTGTGATGAAAAAGCTCACACATATTAAAAAGTTCTTTAAAATCGAAATAATAATTCACAATAATACTATTTTACTGTATTTTCCATCAAATAAATGCAGCCTTGGTGAGCTTAAGAGACTCCTTAAAAAAACATAAAAAATCTTTATGACCCAAACATTTGAACAGTAGTATATGAACCACTTTTTCAATACTGTTATGGAATCCAAAAACTTGTAGCAGTATTGAGTATATATTTTGTGGGGGAAAAAATCTATTTAATCTGTGGGTAGTTTATTTACATAAACTGTCCAAACAAACCAGTTAACTGAAATAAAAAGGATGATAGATACAAGAGATAACATTATCTCAGTTCACTGGTCTATAAAGATCGATTTGTTTCCCAGAATCTGATGAAAGTGCAATGTACCAGATCCTGCAGGCCAGCACCTCTGTTCTTCAGCAAGGTGTTGAGGATCACGCTGGATGCTCTGGAACAGTTGGACTGAGAGTCCACCAAACCATCAAATAGCATAAACAACAGGGTGCTCAACTGCTGCTGGGGCAAACGCTTACTGATGATCTAAAACACAAGACACAGGGAGTGGAGAGGGAGATAGAGAGTCAGTTTCAGAAAGACAGCTGGTGGATCCATAAAGTTTTTTGGAAGTATCAGTATTTTACATCAGGAAATTAACCTTAGTCAGTTCAGAGCATGTTTTATACAAAACTGAATGGTCAGGATTGCTTAGCTTCTCACGAACATCTAACAGGCCCTCAACTGAATCATCCTTGTAGTCCAGTGAAAAGCCTGTCAGGGAAATGAAAGAGGCAAGATACTTTGCTAAGCATTTCAGCATAACATAACACAGTAAACAAGTTCATATTAACATAGTGTGAATCTGAAGCTCACGCTGTGAAGCTCAAACCGTGTTGTGCTATAAAAAAACAGTCAGTACCTTCATAGCGCAGCTGAATGTACATTAGTCTATAGATGCAGTCTATGGCTGCTCGTCGCACCTCAGGGTTTGGGTCTGTGCACCGTGGGGACAGACGCCCCACAAGAGCTCCCAAATTATGGAATGTCACCAGATTCTAGACAGAGAGAGAATGAAAGAGAACGATTCATTAGCACTGAGCTTGAGATCCAATAAAAACAAACTACATTTGTTTCCCAACGCACATATTTCATTAAGCAGTGGCTTGAGGAAACCAAAACATCTTTAAGGAAGAGCAAAATAAATGATCCTACTTAACATTCCAGCTTGTGCAGAGTAAAATAAAAAATAATAGGTGTTGAAAGTGAATGCTTTGTATCTAAAGGATGTAAGAAATGTGGGTTACACTTTATTTTAAGGTGTCCTTGTTACAGTGTAATTATACATTTAAGTGCTGAGTAATATTAATTAACTACATGTACTTACTATATGGTTAGGGTTAGGCTTATGGTTACTTGCATGTAATTGCATAATTAATTGTTATTATAATAGTAAGTACATGTAACATGTGTAACAAGGACACCTTAAAATAAAGTGTTACCGAAATTTGTCTAGGCAATTGTTTTGGGGTAACAATCTACAAATAACCAGAAGACTTTTTTCACACACTTTAATTGCTAAATTTACATTACAATTCCTAAATTACTACAAAGAATTACTTTAACAATTACTTAACATAACTACATATCTGTAATCTATCATATCTACATATTTTAATTATAGCATAATCAAGTAACAAACAAAACCCTATTTCTCTCCCATGTTGGTTGCACAAGTATTGTAAAAATTGCTGTAATATGTTTGAGCATGTTGGGGATTTTAGAGATGCTTAAAATTAAAATAATAATAATAATAATATATGGAGTAACTCAACATTGTAACACACAACCTTTTAAACGAAACATTAGAAATTCAAAGACTATCACTAATTACTGCATTATGGATCTTACAGATGTGTAGGTAATATACATTCACACACACGTATATAAGTCAATACTGTTCCTTACCTTCACACTGAGATTGTCCAAGTAGAACTGCAGTAACTCTGCTGTGGTCTTTACTGCCCTCTCCCGCTCATGGTCTTGTCCTGAGCTCAGCCAGCTCTCTATATGCTGGAAAATGCACAAGCACTCAATAAATGGGGCTCAGACAAAGGGACTACAAAATGGCAAGAAATTTTTATATTTTCTCCTTTACCTTGAACACAGACTGCAGACCATCAGGACTCAAGTCTCTGGCTAACACATTCCTCAGCAATTCATGAAGAGCATTAAAAGTATCTGAATATAAGACCTGAGGAAAAAAGCATTGCAGTGAAAAATATTCTTTATGTTTAAAGCATACAGGAGAGAGTAGTCATGTTCCCAGGTATGTGTAAATACATGCATATTTTACTCTGACCTCTCTTTGCTGTGGGTCCAGGGCTTCTTCATCTTTAGCCTTGTCTGGAGTGTCCACAGTAGGAAGCCCATAAACTCCATTCAAACATGTTTTTAACAAGTCAAAGATTTCATTTTCTGTTAAAGGAGGATCTAAGTTTCTGAAGGCTTGAGTCAAGTTCTTAATAGATTGTGGCACTGCATCACAATGGTCAAAGATGTCAGTTTAGCATATGTTTACAAAGACCAATCTTTTAAAAATGAATGAATGCAGAAGCACAGACGAACAAAATAAATATTTAAAATGGTAGGATACATAAGGTTGGCACATGTGGTCAAAACAAGATGGCGAACAGGGGTCCGCATGACATCTGTTGGTTCTGCTTTTATGAAATCCTGCAGGTAAATAAAAGACATTAACATTAAAGACATTAACATTAAAATAAGTAAATGTCAAAGTCGTCTGCATATCATTCTGAAACTGATCTGAGATTTACAAAAAAAAACAAAAAACACTTCATTTCATATCACATGATGTCATATTTATCTTCTAGATTTTGGCCAGTGGAAACTGGTTTATAACCTTTCTTACATTGAAAACATACATACATATACTGTATTAAAATCGGAATGATATTCAAATCAAACCTCTCACCATCATAACGCCCATCAGCTCTTGTTTGCGGGAGAACAGGAAGCCCTGTTTACGAACACTTTGGCTGATGGCCTTGGCAATGAGTCCGACACTATGAATGAGACTGAGCTTCATAGTCAGGTCCTATGAAGTGCCCATATACACACAAACACACAGAAAGAGATGTAAACACACACTCAAACTATGCTATACGTAACAGTGCATGTGTCAATCAAACAGCACAGGCAAATCAAGACCTGGAATTAGAAAAGTATTTCCTGGTCACAGCTGTATTCAGCATGCTCATTATAAATTAATTTACATGCTTGACAGTGCTATAAGAGAAGAAAATCACAATCTATGACAATATAATTGTGATTCAGTAGAAAAAGAGTTGAATCAAGCCACCTAAAATCCACAAAAGTCAGAAAACCAAGTATCTAGACACTGTGATGATTTAGTAAGACAAAGGTTATCAGGTTAGTGAGCACTTTTTAACCTTCTCAAAAGAACAATTTACTTTTACTTACAAGTGTAGTGTAAAGCCAGTTTAAAATGCCATCTTTATTTTAAACTCACTGAACTTAAACATGTCTAAACTTAATAAATCAATAGACCTTTTAAAAGATCCAGACTAAATAGGAAGCTTATAAATGCTTTTCAAAATCCGTCTCAGGGTCATAAAGAGATAGCTGAGAGGTGTATGCACTTTTTTTGAGAAGCTCAAAAGGTTATACTGTAAAGGTTTTGATTGCAGCGTCAAGATTGAAGAGAAAGTGTGTTAAAGTTTAAAGGTCAGAGGTGAGAGAAACTCCTTGTGATCGCTTCCCTTCACGGTACCTTGGTCTCTACTTTAATTCCCAGAACCTGTACAATAAAAGTAATGATCCAATGTAATTCACAAACATTAAAGACAATCCATATTATTTAACAACAGAATGGATTACTGTATAAGAATGATGAATTATGTGACCCTTGAGATACTGTTTGTACACGGAGATATAAATCTAATAAATGCCTGTTGTATATATAACATCTCAGTTTAGTGAACTCAGTGAAGAAAAGCTAAATTCTCCTCAAATCCCAACAAAGACCAAGATGAACTCAACTTTGATATTCAAATTGTACTGCAGAACATTAAAACAAAATGAGTTACATGGTTCCCTAACAGTGAAATTATTTCAAATCGCACAATTACATTATGATTATTGATGAGGCATGATTCAGCACTCAAAGAGAATTAATGATCCTTGTCATTAGAAATCATTTAGATCAAACTGTCATAACTGCAGCCTCAGAAGCAACCAACTGAATCTTGTCAACAATATACTAGGACTTTCAGAGGACTTGTTTAGCAAAACACCTCACAGCAACACATTTTTCAGTTTTGCACCTCACTGCTGTAACAAACAATGAGAAATTATTAATGTATTAATTCTGATCAAATAAATGAGCTGTTCATCTAACATAATAGAACTACAGAGGCATGAACATTTCAATTTATCCAAAAACCTCCGCCAAGCATCCAAAGCAAATGCAAGTTGAGTCATCAATATTTCTGGACCATTTTCCCAGAAAAATCAGCTAGAAGTTACTTTAGTCAACATTTTGGAGTACACTAACATGTGGCTATGAAACAAAAAGCCACAAAACTATACATTTAACTTAAGAGGAATAAATAAATAACATTTTGGAATTTAGAAATACTAGCTTAGAATACCGTTGTCTACAAAATCTCACTAACACTACAGTAATACTGCTGTATTTTGGACCACAATACTACTTTTAAACCACA
The DNA here is from genome assembly GCA_018155175.1 of Sinocyclocheilus anophthalmus. NCBI lineage: Eukaryota > Metazoa > Chordata > Actinopteri > Cypriniformes > Cyprinidae > Sinocyclocheilus > Sinocyclocheilus anophthalmus. Next base: position 213,878 of record JADLZN010000794.1, on the reverse strand, counting down.
AAAAGATACTGTAGACAATCAATATAATGGAGTTATGATATGTTTTACCTTGGTGTTGAAGTTCTTGGAGATGTTTTGGAGAATGTCACTGTCTATGCGAGTGAGGAGCTGATCTTCTGGAGCGTGCAACGCAACATATCCATAACACAAAATGAGAGTGCTTTTCATTTTCTCCACATCAACATCGTTTTTATCCTGAAGGACAAGACAAGTGACACACAACAAGATACATGTGTGAAATATAGCTTCTGAAGCACTTAATAAACCTAATATAATTATTCTTTTACAATTTTATATTTTTAAAAAATATAATATGGTAAAACAATCATTTCAAACCCAATTTAAATGTTACAGTTTTAATAATCCAATTTGGGAAACAAAAAGATGTTTTAATTTGCATCATGTGAGAAGTACAATGAAGCTCGGCCTACTTTGAGAAGACCAAATATCCCTGAGGCTTTCCTGAAGGCGTCAGACTTCCCAAACTCCTCCAGTTTTTCCAGAGTGCCATCGAGATGACTGCTGGCACACAGCCCGATTCCCATGGCAACACCCTGCATACCAATTACTGCCTGTTCATTATTCTTAATTAGCGGCTTTTCAATAACTGCAAAAACCTCAGATATCCAAACTGTGGAACATTTTAATAAATTTTATACCAATCTATGATTAGAAATTATGTGATCTGTGTTCTCTTGAGATAACTGACACTAGACAGTTGGAAGAATGACCTCAATTTGGGTAAAGGAATGGGTCAGAATGGTCGACGTATTCAACCAATCGGGGACTACATATTTTCCAGAAGTCATGTTTTTTAATCACCTGAAATGTTATATAATAAAATTAATTTATTATATTTCCTGAAATATAAATATTTGTACTTATTTTCTGGAAAATACAGTAGTCAATTAGTGACTAGACTTAGAATGTTTTCTAATATTTGATTTGTGGCAGTGTGGTAAGATGTGATTAATTATTATTAATAAAGGGGTCATATGATGCTGCTAAAAAAAAACATTATTTTGTGTATTTGGTGTAATGAAATGTGTTTATGCGGTTTAAAGTAAAAAAACACATTATTTTCCACATACTGTACATTATTGTTTCTCCTCTATGCCCCGCCTTTCTGAAACGCGTCGATTTTTACAAAGCTCATCGGTCTGAAAAAGCGAGGTGTGCTGTGATTGGCCAGCTATCCAGTGCGTTGTGATTGGCCGAATACCTCAAGCGTGAGACGGAAATGTTACGCCCCTCACATACTGTTAATGCCGTGTCCCGGCCGGAGCGACGAGGCAAAAACATTAAAACCCATTACAAACTAGGCATTTGTTGCATCCAGTGAGGACACAATTATTGATTATAATGACTTATACTATCTTTTTACACATTGCATCGCACCGCATAAACATAAAACTCTGTCTGCATTTGTGATCAGAGAAATGACAAACAACAAGTGCTACTCTACACTGCCCAAAACTCGCGTTTGAATCATCAGTGGCAAATCCTTTAAATGAAAACGTACTTACGTGAGTCAGAACTGCCGGCATTGTAGTCTAACGTTACTCTCCCAGGATCAGTAAACAGTCCTCCATAAAATGCGCTGCACACATCTGAATATTTGGGTTAAACTGTTCTGGAACAGTGTTGCAAATACAACTTAACCCCTGATTTCTAGTCGTGTCCTCTTTTGTAAGGCCAAACAAAGTAGTTTCGCTTTCACAACGAAAAACACAGCGGCCTAGCGTGAGGGGAAGACCCGGCTTAGCGTGAGCTGAGGCCGGGATAGAGTGAGCTGAGGCGGCGGAGTCGAGAACGGCGTGCCCGGCGGATCCGACGAATGAGCGGCAACCACATGTGACGGACCCCGGGCTGGATTCCGCTTCGTTCACGGTGTGAAGTGCGTATTCCCTCAGCGACCAGCACAGATCAGCTCTATGCAGATGATCGAGGATATCGTCCTCTTTGAAGGGACCAAACAAAGTAGTTCGCTTTCACAACGAAGCACACAGTGTCGTCACGACATGGCTGCAGCATCAACAAAACTACAGTGAAACTAAAAGTTACGCCTTCTTTCTTTGCGTGAACATTTGGGCGGCGTTATGCAAATCTTCCCACATAGTGAGGTAGACATGCGGGGGCGTGTTAGAACGAGCTGTTTTAGGTAGGTGTGGCTGACTCTGAACTTTTATAAAGAATATCTCTTTGGATTTGAGACTTTAGTCTTTGCAACTTTACAGATATTCTTTATGCACCAAGAGCTTGTAACACTCCAAAGAGAAAGGAAAAATTTAAATCACATCATATGACCCCTTTAAGACATAATTCCCCAAAGAGGGCTGTGCTTCAGCAGGCTATTTGACTGTCAAGACAGTAAACTCTCTCTGAGAAGTTATGCCTCTAAATTCAGAAGTTAGAAGTGAACTAATAAGTGCTCAGTGGCATACCGTTCTTTCGATTGCATCATTGTGACGAGTGCTGATCAGGATCTCCTGCAGCTGTTTCCTGACCAGCTCTTTATTATAGCACTGCTGGAGAATCACACCGATACACCTATACAAAAAACTCTGAGAAAAAAGAGAAAGAAAGAAAGAAAGAAGAGTTTATCACAAGAACCCAGGAAATGATGTAAAATGTACATTCAAATACTTTGTTTGGACGAAGATTTATTTATAATGAGATTTATAATGTAGGCAATCATTTTTAAAAAGCCGAGAACAATTGTCTTGAAGAGCTGTTTTGTACATATTTATATTTATCCAAATCAACTTTTACACATTCAATGCATCAATACTAGGGAAATATTTGCTCACACAGTTCTTTTACAAATGATTACTTATTGGCAACAGCTGCAATCACAATGATGATTATGTGATTCATTGTCATGCCCTACAAAATAATTAGAACAAACAAAAAGCAATAAAAAAATATATAAGATGACTTATAAAATAGAGGAAAAATGGGGGGGAAAATCTATCAGGTCTACAGGATTCCTAAATCTATAGGACTTAGAATGTTTATTTTCGGAAATAATAAGTCTGGTCTATAATATGAAAAGTCACAGATAGATTTCTAAACTGACCTTCTCCTCCAGAGCATTGTTGTAGGTAGGAAGGTATCGTGTAGCTTCTACTGCAAGCTGACCTGTCCACTGGCTGTCGTCAATAGCTGCCAGAGTTTTAGACAGCAGCTTGATCGCAATCAGAAAACAATGTCTGATTAGTCGCCATTAACTTTGGCCATTAGGATGTTTGCATCTTGTCAATGCTAATCGTTTACTTATTCTTCTAGATGTAGATATAATTTATTCCTATAGATTTTTCACAAGATGTTTTAAATAATGCAAGCCTTTCCTGCAATACCCATTTATAAATTCATACACATTACTACAGACCTGAAGTAAACTTTCTTCCCACTTCTTTTTATCCAGAGAATCATCTGTTGATTCTGGTTAGAAGACAGAGGACAAAATTCAGTCAGAGATGCATTCAAACCACTCTCTGGAAAGAGTCAAAGATAATGGGATACCCAATATAACTTTTTAAAGCTATGCCGTGTAACTATCTTGGAAGAGTCGCTGAATGTGAAATACGATTTATCAAATTTAAATATGATTTTGGCTGTATCTTGGAAACATCTGGTTGTCTTGTGAGTCTCTAAGGACAGGTGGTTGTGGTTTTGGAAGACACATGAGAGGTTTCACTGAAACCTCATCATAGCAGATTAATCGAGAACCTCTCCTTCAACTAAAAAGCGACAGAGCGAGCCTTGAGAACCTGTGAAGTATCAGTTACTAGACTAAATATGGTAACAAAACCTCTAATGTCAGAAAATTCACCTACTTCTCTAAATATCACAGCAGGTTAGATTAGACAGAGCTGATGTCCTAAATTAGTTTTGAGATGGGTGGGCATTTGCAATCATGGTGAAACACTGAAATGTGGAGCTGGATGTTATGACCAATAAGTGGCGTGGTCTGGTTGACTCATGAGGCTGTACCTAATCCACTACATCTCCGTGGTATATTTTAACAAACCTTCAAGATAACTGAGCATCTTTGGAATCTCGTTTTCCCACAGAGGCTCGGCTTTAGGGTGAATGTTAGGGCTGAGAGCATTGAGCAGACTCAGGGAGGGAGCACCGTGCCCCCTGCATCGAAATGGTAATGCGGCATTTACCTGAGGAAAATGCAACATTAATTTGAGATGTTTAAGGTCTGCACTAAGCAGTGACTAAATGACATCATGATTCAAAAGAGTGTATGAAGAGAAACTTCTTCAGAAAAAAAGTAAAAAAAATCTGTCTTCAGAAAAAAAAGAAAAGAAAGAAAAAATTGCAGCAATCAAGACTAAAAAACCCAACTAAATGGATACTGTTAGATTGAAATCAATATTGTGTTTATGAATATTATGTGTTTTTAGAAATAGTTTAGGGTTGGTATGATTTTTTTAATGTTTTCACATGCTCACCAAGACTGCATTTATTTAATCAAAAATACAGTAAAAACAGTAACATTGTGAAATACTCTATTTTAATTTAATATAGCTTTTCGATATGAATATATTGTAAAATGCAAGATTTAAGCGGTCACTTTTAACTGATTTAATGCATCCTTGCTCAATAAAAGTATTGATTTCTTTGCAAATAAAATCTTCCTGACCTCAAACTTTTGAACATTAGTGTATGAAAGTAGCACCTGGTATGTTGTAATAGGGAACAGTGAAATATCCACTTTAACAGTAATTATACAAAAATACATATTGATCAGAATCAAGAATCACATTTTCCAGAGAGGCACATAAAAAAAATATTACTATTTACCTTACTCATTGCCTGGCTAAAAACTGAAAACAATCTAAGTAAAAAAATCACTAGGAATGCAACACTTACCAAGAGCCTTATCATCAGGATATATTGTGAGGGAAGACTAGAGCCTGTGCGAAGAAGGAAGAAACAAAGAAAGATAGAGAGAGGGGAGGGCAGACAAGGGTAACCCATTAGTGAAGCACATGATCCAAAAGCATTACAATTAACGAATAAATAATCACTGAACCTGGGACTTATTTGTCCTACTAGAGTTCAATTTAATCACTGTCAGCATAAGAAACAATTACCCTCTGCCCCAAGCACTTTATTCAGTTGATAAATACCACTTTTCATTTAACTAATTAGAAACAGACTCAACAGGCAAATCAAACGACTTGCAATAAAAACAAAACGTCTGCAAGTGCAATTTAGTTTCAGGCCAACAATGGAAAAAAAGGTTTAATAACCGCTGCAGCATTTGCCACACTGCCAAGAAGACAGAAAGTGTGATTCCAGGGTGTCTTTAGGTCAGACAGTGGAAAAGCTCTTAGTCTGGGACTAGGCTCATCAGTGACATCATGACCGTATGTGTGCGTGTCCACACCTTGTGCATTGAAGTTGATGATGAAGCTGGCTTCTTGGGCTGCTCGTTTCTTATTGGCCAGCAGAATTAAACTCTTGCACAAGGGGGTAGTGGCGCTGGCGTACTGATTTTGGGTCAGGTAGCAAAGCAACATAGGCCATAGAACCTACACAAGAAATAATTTCAGATATGAAGTAAACCAAAGAGATACATAGAAGTAGTTTTGGTCAATTAAGGTTGAAGGGGTCATATGACGTTGCTAAAAAAAAGAACATTATTTTGTGTAATGAAATGTGTTTATGTGGTTTAAGGTTCAAAAAACACATTATTTTCCACATACTGTACATTATTGTTTCTCCTCTATGCCCCACCTTTCTGAAACGCGTTGATTTTTACAAAGCTCATCGGTCTGAAAAGCGAGGTGTGCTCTGATTGGCCAGCTATCCAGTGTGTTGTGATTGGCCGAATACCTCAAGCGGGTGACAGAAATGTTACGCCCCTTACCATACTGTGTTTCCATGTGTCCCGGCGAGACGAGACAAAACCAATAAAACCCATGACAAACGAGGCATTTGTAGCATCCAGTGGGTACATAATTATTGATTATAATGACTTATACTGTCGTTTTACGCGTTGCGTTGCATATCGTGCCACGTAAACACAAAACCATGTCTGCATTTGTGATCGGAGAATCGACAGACTAGCACTGCTCTACACTGCTCAAAACTCGCGTTTGAATCATCATTGGCAAATCCTTTAAATGTGAAAAGGTACTTACAGTCTGTGAGTCAGCATTATTTCTCAGAACACCAGCATTGTAGTCTACTCTCCCAGGATCTGGAAACAGTCCTCCATAAAATGCGCTACACACATCTTAATATTTGGGTTAAACTGTTCTGGAAAAGTGTTGTAAATACAACTTAACCACTGATGTCTAGTTGTGTCTTCTTTTGGAAGACCAAACAAGTAGTTTAGCTTTCACAACGAAACACACAGCGTCACACACAACATGCGGCGGCAACAACAATACTGTAAAACACGAGAATCAAAGTTACGTTTTCTTTCTTTGTGTAAATATTTGGGCGGTGTTATGCAAATCTTCTCACACAGTGACGTAGACATGTGGGGGCGAGTTTAAACGAGGCATTTTAGGAGGGCAAGGACAAGTCTTAACTTTTAAACAGAATATCTCTTTGGGTTTGAGACTTAGTCTTTGCAACTTTAGGGATCGTATCTATTCACAAACAGCTTGTAACACTCCAAAGAGAAAGGAAAATGTGAAATCGCATCATATGACCCCTTTAATACCTCCCATCAGGGCCACAATTATTACACTAAACTCTAATGCAATAAACATGAATTAAAGAATGTAAAATGTAACATAAAACCTCAATGTACATAACAAAAAAGAAAAAAAAAATGGAAGAAGCCCACTTATTTCAATGAAAAACCATCAAATGTAAAGTGTCACACAAGGAATTCTGGGAATGTCAATTTACATTTTGTCATTGTATGCTATAAGCTGACTTGTTCTTATTCACTTCTCAAAAAAACGGTAAATTTAACAGTATTTTACTGTAAAATTACATGAAATTTTTATTACCGTTTTATTAAAATGTCACTGTATATAGTAAGGGAAGTTACTGTAAACAAACAGTTTACAGTTTTTTTCTGTTCCTTTTACAGTTAAAATTATGGTAAATTTTTACATTGGACTTTTGTTTAACATTTTCCTTAAGGTCTTTATTTATTTATAATTATTTGCCTATATAAATATGTATAATTATGTGTGTGTGTGTGTGTGTGTATATAAAACAAAGGAAGACCTCAGGGAAAACAAATCGGTGTCTACTCTGATAAATCCCACGAAACATAAATCCATACTCGCAATAAATCTCATAAAAGTCTAAACTCTGTGCTTTAAAACAAGAAAGACACAACAAAAATAAAAAAATAGTCTGGCTGTATATTCTTTTCCTGACATTTTCCTGATTATCATTCGTTTTGGAGGAAGGAATGGAGACAGTCTCATCGGCACATAAACTGTCTTCGTCTGTCTGCTGAGGAGATATCCCTGTCAACAGCCTGCTGTTGATGTTGGGATGCTCACAGGAAAAAAAGGATCTAATATTTCTCTAGACACTCTCTCTTACAAGCGGCAGTGCCGGGCCGGGGCTGCTGACTTTGGCTGTGAAGATGATGGACTGTGCTGAATGACTGCAAAGACCATCTCTCACTATGTAAGCATTTCATTGAGTTGTCTTTAGGATAAGACGCATTGCAGATGTGCAGGTGTCTGATTTAGTGGCAGCAGGACCGTCGCCACCATAGACACTGATGTTCTCCCTAATACTCTTATGAAAATTAGCCATGGTTTTATTAATGTAAAAGTGTGGTAACGATGTTTTTTTTTTTTGGTGGATTGATTACTCCAAATGCCATGGTTAAACTAAGGTTAATATAGCAAAACAATGGTTTAACTACAATAACCATGGCTTCTTGATTTTATTTGTAGAAAACCATGGTTAATTTTCCAAAGGGTATTCAGAATAACGAGTGATCAATATTGGTTTTCAAATGGCTGATTTTTTTAATTATTACTTTTGGACCCCACCAATACTGAAAATCTGATCAAATTCTTAAGAGGCAGCAGCGTTAAGATTGATAGTTATATAACAGCTTTATGACATTTACCAAGCTCACTAATAAGGGCATAAAATGACAAATGACATGCAAACACGGTCAATCACAATGCTGCACAATGGTAACAGAATAAAGCAAAAAAATAAAACAAAGGCGAGGACTGCACATTTTGAAAGAAGAACCGTGACTTCAAGAGTCAAGATGAGGAAGGTGTACGCTTGTTTGTACTCGTCTATATACTCACATCTGTCAGGCGGCCCACAGTAGTAGTGAAAAGATGCAATGTGTTATCACACATGCTACGCAGAGCCTCATTGGTCACTTCCTCTGGGTCTGGAGGTCGCTGTCCTCGCTGTGTGAATATTAACAATTTATTAGCTATATTGAATCACACAACCCAGCATAACTAGGGCTGGGCTAAAGCCAATAACAGTTCAAAGGTAACAAACAGAAGGGAATCACCCTAGCTAACGTAAATATTTAAAAACTGAGGTGTGCACTGACATATGACACAACATGGGCTATGAACTTAATTTAAAAAAGCTTGCTACATAGATCTCAAACAAATCGATTACAGACAATTTTGCAATTCAATGCATAGGAAAACAAGCAAGGAGATTTGTAATTCAAAGAGAAGTTAAAATATGATCAGCGAGCAGGAAGTTCATTTGCAGCTACAGTCATGTGACACTGCTTATCTGCAGTAAGAGAAGTGTTAGTCAGTAAAGGTTGTTTGTACATGGTAAGTGTCTGGTAGAGCACAGTGCTGGATGATGAAACGGACAAGCAGGTCTCCTCCCTCTAGCTCTAGGTAACCATGATGAGCCATAGCACTGATCACCTGCACCACTCTCTTCTTCACCTGCACAGGCAAACACGATCATTAAAACCTTGCTGAGTGCTCAAAATGAGCAGCACCATTTCAGCACATTTATCCCACATTAAAGAAAATAGATCACATATTTTTTTACAAACCCGATTCCAAAAATGTTGGGACACTGTACAAATTGTGAATAAAAACAGAATGCAATGATGTGGAAGTTTCAAATTTCAATATTTTATTCAGAATACAACATAGATGACATATCAAATGTTTAAACTGAGAAAATTTATAATTTTAAGGGAAAAATAAGTTGATTTTAAATTTCATGGCATCAACACATCTCAAAAAAGTTGGGACAAGGCCATGTTTACCACTGTGTGGCATCCCCTCTTCTTTTTAATAACACTCTGCAAACGTCTGGGGACTGAGGAGACAAGTTGCTCAAGTTTAGGAATAGGAATGTTGTCCCATTCTTGTCTAATACAGGCTTCTAGTTGCTCAACTGTCTTAGGTCTTCTTTGTCGCATCTTCCTCTTTATAATGCGCCAAATGTTTTCTATGGGTGAAAGATCTGGACTGCAGGCTGGCCATTTCAGTACCCGGATCCTTCTTCTACGCAGCCATGATGTTGTAATTGATGCAGTATGTGGTCTGGCATTGTCATGTTGGAAAATGCAAGGTCTTCCCTGAAAGAGACGACGTCTGGATGGGAGCATATGTTGTTCTAGAACTTGGATATACCTTTCAGCATTGATGGTGCCTTTCCAGATGTGTAAGCTGCCCATGCCACACGCACTCATGCAACCCCATACCTTCAGAGATGCAGGCTTCTGAACTGAGAGCTGATAACATCTTGGGTTGTGCTTGTCCTCTTTTGTCCGGATGACATGGAGTCCCAGTTTTCCAAAAATAACTTAATTTTGATTCGTCTGACCACAGAACGGTTTTCCACTTTGCCACGGTCCATTTTAAATGAGCCTTGGTCCAGAGAAAACGCTTGTGCTTCTGGATCATGTTTAGATATGGCGTTTTTTTTTTGACCTATAGAGTTTTAGCCGGCAAATGCGAATGGCACGGTGGATTGTGTTCATTGACAATGTTTTCTGGAAGTATTCCTGTGCTCATGTTGTGATTTCCATTACAGTAGCCTTCCTGTATGTGATGCAGTGCCGTCTAAGAGCCCGACGATCACGGGCATCCAGTATGGTTTTCCTGGCTTGACCCTTACGCACAGAGATTGTTCCAGATTTTCTGAATCTTTGGATGATATTATGCACGGAAGAACTGATGATAACGTCAAACTCTTTGCAATTTTTCTCTGAGAAACTCCTTTCTGATATTGCTCCACTATTTTTCGCCGCAGCATTGGGGGAATTGGTGATCCTCTGCCCATCTTGACCTAATAAGTTGCAAATTGGTCCTCCAGCTGTTCCTTATATGTACATTTAACTTTTCCGGCCTCTTATTGCTACCTGTCCCAACTTTTTTGGAATGTGTAGCTCTCATGAAATCCAAAATGAGCCAATATTTGGCATGACATTTTCAAAATGTCTCACTTTCAACATTTTATATGTTATCTATATTTTATTGTGAATAAAATATAAGTTTATGTGATTTGTAAATTATTCCATTCCTTTTTTACTCACAATTTGTACAGTGTCCCAACTTTTTTGGAATTGGGTTTGTAAATTGAGGATAGTAAATAATACCAGAGGTTTATATCACATTTAAACTTTTTAAAACATGAAACACATAAAAACATATACATTTTTTGTAAATATTTTATCGCTTTACCCGTGTCTGACTTTCACCATAAAATATTTTTTAAATGATAAATTAATCAACAAAGACTGTAACCAAATTTTTATTGTGTGAAAAATAAGGATTTTTTACAAAAAGTACCACAGTTGTTATTTTCAATTGTCTAATACAGTGGTTCTCAATTCCACTCCTCGTGTACCACCGCTCTGCACATTTTGTATGCATCTCTTATCACTTCAGACGTTTGTTCTATTCGACCAAAAGTGCCCTGCAAAGTGGACATTACAGGATATTCCGCCATGATTCCAGTTCGAAGGGAGCGTATATGTTCCATTCAAAGAGCATTAGTGTCTCGACTTAATGTAATTGTATTTATTATAGGTATATTATGTCACACTTCTCTAGTAAGCTCCGTCTGTGTGTGAAGACCCTGCAGGCCGTGGCATAGCACACCTCCTGATGATGTCCCAAAGTTAATAACCTTCAAACAGAATTTCCCGTGCTCAGGGAGTAGGGAGCAAAGAATAGAGTAGGGAGCAAAGAATACTGTGTAGGGACCATGTCAATCGGAGCACAGTTCATGTGTGGAGCTCTCTCCTAACGATGATCTCAATCAGGTGTGTTAAATAAGAGAAACATGCAACATGTGCAGAGAGGTGGTGCGCAGGACTGGAATTCATCGTTTTCACGTGACGTCTCACCCTTAAAGGAACACTCACATGGAGGGCAAAACAAGGCTTTCCTTCACTGACCACCAGTTATTTTTTACGAGGTTTCCATTAAGAAGTAATGTAGTAAGACAGTGATATTTATAGGCCAAATTCAGTATACACTTTATTGATGATGCATAATTTTGAGTTGCCACTCAAAATTACCGCAAGGGAAATTCTCTTTGGGACAAAGAGTGCCCAAAGTTGATGAAACACATATATTTTGTCACTTATCACATTGAGAGGATATAGTTTTGTACCTTATTGCTGTGGTCAGCCAGAGGTTGCCTGATGCTGGCTAGAATTAGGAGCTTCTTGGTTTCCATAATGGAGGCTTGAACAGACAGAGCAGAGTTTTAAAAATAGAGATTCTGATCTTTTCGTAGCCAGGTATGACAATCTGGATAAGAGCGTCTGGCTGAGGAAGAAATCATTGACATTTGATTACATGTTTAAAACTCACTGGATGCGTTGATGAGGTGTCTGAGAACAGCCAGCGAGCCCATTCTGTTCCTTTCGTTACTGTTCTCCAACCTCTGGAGGACAAACACCATCAGACGGTCCGGGAACGTGTTGGCTGGGGGCAAAAACAGCCAAATATAGAAGTGAAAATGAATGCAATTTGTCAAGTTTACCCTCAGTTAACGATAAAGGCTTTGACAGTGTTCTGTGAACCACCAAAATCTGTGTATGAGAATGCTACTTGAGTCAAAGTGTGCTTGTTTTTAATGCTGGTAAAGGACCTAAGTTGAACATTAATGGGTTAAAAACCTGGGTAATTTAAAAATAAATAAAAAACAATAAAATAAAATAAAACAAAAAAATAAAAAAACTAACAAAAATTCTATTACATTTAAGGAGTCACTGATCTAATTTATATATTTTTTATGCATTAGTACAGGTCTAGAACTAACAGCAAATCTTTTCACAGTTGAAACACCCGCTCATGATTGACATGCACACACTGAAAACACTCAACAACTCCTGGACTCCTTGCATCTGCTTGACAACACACAAAAAGAGAGAGGAGAGCAATCCAGCTTGTGTGTGTCACCTCAAATCAGCACCAAGCACACAACTGTATGATATCATCTCACTGATTGGAGAAGTCTGCTGGTCTGACACTTTAACTTAATCTCAGCTCAGACTCTATCAGCACATGACAGGGATATTGCTACAGCAAGTCAGCTGACTGAGAATGCAACCTTTGCTTGGGTTCATGTCCACACGACTAGTCCAAAAAATAGATTTCAATCAGATGTTTACATTTGCATGCACATGCTTCAAAAAAATTAAAAAAAAAAAGGTTTAACCAAGACCCACCAAGGATGGTGAAGCATCGCAGGACCTCGTTGTGATTTTTCACAGTTGGAGGGTTGCTGAAGTCCACAGGTGAGCATATCTGGAAGGAAAAATAAGTATAAATCTAATGACAATGAGTACCTGAAAACTCTGTCAACTCAAAATAATTTAAGTTTATTTAATGTGCTTTATTGTATATGCTTTCTTTGTTTTAGTAACTGACAGTTGTCCAGAAATACAACAAAATAGTATTTAATAACTGGGAAAACTGTCTTTTTCAATGGAAAAAGCAGTAATAAAGTATGAATACAATTGAATAATCTAAATGAAAATTATCAAAATGAATTAAACTGGCAAGAAGCTGTTAATATGAAAAGGAATTACATAATTGTAATTAAAACTGCAAAATAAATGGTTTGAAATAAACATTAGGCAATAAACAACTATTCTAATCTGATTCGAAATATCACCCTAATTAAATCAAAACAAATTCCAAAGCCATAGAGGTGAACAATCTGTGAACAATTCCTATTACGGTAAACCGCTAAATGGCCCTAGGCTGTTCTCTATGTAACACTGTGGTTAGGCAACTTAAAACCTGTTCCACCAAAATTACAATTACAAGAAGTTGTGCAAGAGATTTAGAAGAAGTCTGTAAAATGCCTTTGTCATCATGACTTATGAATACGAAAAATGCACATAAAGAACGAGTGAGAGAAACACTGACCTGCTGGTGCAGAGCGAGTAACAGACCATCAATCTGTGTCTCCAGCACTCTGCTGCCCATATTCACAGAGGCCTCCAGGACCTGACACAAGCTCTGAACAAACACAAACAGAATTAGACTATATTAGGCACTACAGAGTCCTGGATTTTCTCATAGATTTGGTCATAAAATCTGATCTGATTCTGTCAAAGTCACAGCAGACTGCTTAAATAATACACAAACAATGATACGATTCCATGTCTTAATCAAAACCAATGTGGAAATGGTCCAGAGTGGAAAACATATGGGAACTTAGATTGAATAACTGGTTGACCCATTAACTTCCACCAAACATTTCCTGTAATAGTGAAATTGTTGAGGAGTGCTTTACCTTGGTGATGATGTAGTGTTCTGAATTCTTCTTATAGAGGCCCAGTATAGTGGGAAGGAGTTTGGGAAGCTGTTCTTCCAGTTTATCATGTGCCATCAGGTGACTCATTGACCCAAGAGCCTCTGCAACAGTCAGACGCAACTGCAGAATGACAATTGAGAGCAATTGCAACGCATACATGAATCCACACTCACACAAGAGCAAATTAACACAAACACTGAAACAGATAATAACCAAAACAGACTGAGAAAATTTTAAACAGTTATTTTTTAAACTTAAATGGTCAGTGACCAGGAAGTAGTTCAATTAAAGTCTTAAATAAAACACATGATTTGTAATGCCTCTATAAAAATGTAATGCATTAATGGTGAAATAACTACACACAATCCAATCTTCAGCATTCACAAAGAAATCCACCTCTCTGAAAGAAGTAGATTCAGATAACAACCTCACATGTTTTTTCCCGCTTCAATCCCAAACGAAACTGAATTGAACCCAGTTGGCGCACATTCGTGTCCCTCTTTAGTCTCAAAGTGAGTTAGCTGTAATTGGATGCGTGCTCCGTCTCATTGAGTGTACCTTGGACTCTCTGCTCTGGATCCAGCTGTTGAACAGGATGTCGTAGGCTGAGTATATCTCACTAGAGAAGGTGTCTTTACGCACAGTGGGGTCCGGAGCCTTGTCCAGATTGGCCAGGTATTCTAGAATGCTCTCACTGAAGCGGCAGAGAGCTGAGAGCAAATGTTTAGAGAGAAGAAGCCACGTCACTACACAAATTTAACAGTAATCAAAGCATTTCATTCAAGTAAAAGACAATATATACTTTTTTGGAAGAAGTGACGATAAAGACTTTTACAATGTAAAAAAAATTTTGAATATTTCAAATAAATGCTATTTTTTGAACGTCCTATGCTTGAAAGAATCCTAAATTACTTAACATTTATTTATTTAGCTGATGAATTTTAACACTTACGCAGACCTGTAACTGAGCTTACCAGAAGAGAAGACCCATTTCATGTTGTCCTGTTTGGTCATGCCCAGCATGGGCAACATGGTCCCCATTATAGCATTGAGAAAAGGCACCATACCATATACTGGGGGCAGAGGTCAAAATATCAAAAACTTAACCACCCAAGAACACAGGACCTAAACAAAGTCATTTTATTTTATTATTAATGTCATTTCCCTTAAAAAAAAAAGGCCTAAGGAGAGTTTAAGCTGTATGTGGTAAACTGACTCAAAAGGGAAACATGAGCCTTGCTAAAGTGGCTACAAAGTTACAAAATAGGTTGGGAAACAGTGGTGTTGATCCCATTTATAGGAAGTGAAAAAAAATGTAAACACTCACATAATGTTATAAACAATAAGTTTAACCAAAGTCCAGTGAAATGAGGAACAGAAACAACTGTTAAATGCAAATCTAACATAAAAGGTTGCAGGTCATACTGTAACTTCCATTTCATTTTTCTAGTTAAGAATAAAGTCCAAACGTGTCCAAACATTAAATACAATTTTATGGATACAGAACAGAAAGACATAACTAGAGAAACCTCAAATTTTATTTTAGGAGTTCTGATACATTACCATTTGAGTCCGAGAGATTGGCTAGTGTTTGGACCACAAAAAAGTGAGGCAAAACTCCTGGCTGGAACTTGCCGAGTATCTCCTCCATGATGTCATTAATATATTTGTTTCCCACAGCAACCAGAATATTACTGGCTGCTTGCTGCCATTCCGGGACAACCTCCTATACAGAAGTGGACAATTTGTTTTATGTGTTTAAATATAGAAATCCTCACTCTATCATTTGTGTTGTATATTAAATACACAAACTATAAATAACTAACTAATAAAAGTAATCCTTTGTATTACTAAACTTTTCCAGATTTATGATTGAACTGTCACATAACTATTTACCAAAAACAGAACCTTCTTTATAGTTTTAATGGAACTGTTTAAACATTTGGGGTCGGTAAGATTTTTCCATGTTTTTTAAAGAAGTCTCAAACACTCACCAACAGTAAAATTGTGAAATATTACTAGATTTAAATAACTAATTCTTGGTTTACTATATATTTAAAATGTCATGTATTCCTGTGATGGCAAAGTGGTTTACTGAAATAAATTTCGAAATAGAAAGATTCAGTAACTTTACGACCCACACCTTCAGGACCTTAGTGTTCAGCCTGTCTCACCTTTGATTTAGTCATCTCATCTGATGCCAGCTGTATGACACTCTTGATCTTGGGGTAACTGACGTCATCAATCCTGCTCTTCACCACCAATTCAATGGTTTGCAAGATCACCACTCTGTGCCCGACCACCAGCTTCACAGGACAAAGATGACTTGCAAGTAAACTCATGAACATGTACTACAGAGATACACTATGAAAGACATGCTAATCACAGTACTAAATTCATCACAGACTCATACATCCCATATTCAAATCTTACAAAGTCAGTCAACTATTAAAACAGACCTCAGTCAAATCAGAGGCACGAAACACAGAAACACAGTCATGTCTGTGAGCAATGGGTTTGCCCTGCAACACTAGGCATTACAAATCAATAAAAGGAAGAGCTCTGGTTACAGATAAGAGGTTTATTACAGATGAGATTAATGTGTGAGTTTCCTTGAAACATGCATTAAATTAGCTTCTTTTTATTTCTGTTTAGGGAAGTGTTTTCAAAAGATTTACACGCAATTTAAACTGTTTTTAATATATTTTAAAATTTAATTTATTCCTGTTATGGCAAAGCAAACAGCACTCAAGAAATACTTATTATTATAAATGCTGAAAACAGTCGAGCTGACTATATTTATGGGAAATGAAATCCTGTTGTCCACCAGTCTTTATTGTCCACTTATAATAATTTCATGCATCCTTACTGAGTAAACATATTAATTTCTCCAAATCAAAACATTTACTCACACCAAACTTTTGAATGGTAGTATATCTTGATGGAAACTCTTTGACTGACCTTGGGATGTTTGAGCAGGTAGTCCTGGCACATGGACAGGACTTTATCAGGCTGCTGGTTCCCCAGTGTCAAGATGGACTTCCTGACCTGTTCCTGCACCACTGGATCTCTGTCGTTGGCACCATCCAAAAGAGCCAGGGTCACCTCTGATTGGATAAAACAAACACATGAATTTGCACACAGAACGTTATGGAGATAGGTATGAATTGCTAATATATGTATACTGGTACATATTTTCTATTTTAATATATTTTTTATTAATAGATTTTTTTAATGCTAATTTATTCCTGTGCTGGCCAAGTTGAATTTTCAGCAGTCATAAACTCCAGTCTTCAATGCCACATGATCCTTCAGAAATCATTCTGATTTGCTCAAGAAATATTTCTTATTATCCATGTTGAAAACTATTGTGTTGCCTGATATTTTTGTTGAATCTGTGATTCATTTTTTCAGGATTCTTTGTTGACTAGAATGTTCAAAAAACAGAATTTTTGTCAAACAGGAATCTTTTGTAACATTTTAAATGTCTTTACTGAAAATTCACTTTTCAAATTACTGCATCCCTGCTGAATAAATGTATTAATATCTTTTTTTTTTAAAATTTACTGACCCCAAACTTTAGGACAGCACTGCATATAAGTACATATTTCGCATTGCTTTGCCACTGTGTCTGTTTCTCAAAGGATAAATTGATCTGAAATCATTTTATTGGTTAATCTCAGTCATATCAGACTATTGTAAATCCATATAGAAACTCCTACACAACAAATTCTTTCAACACCAGAAACTGCTGTTTCTTGCCTACTCAAAAACAACTAGAGTGGATAATCAATTCATCATTGGGATTAGTATAATTAACTCTGTCTGAGATGTGTGCTAATTGGTCACAAGCTCTGCATTGAGGACATGATGGATGCATATGAGTCACTCCTGCTCCTAAACTCACATTACAGAGAGTACAACGTAAGGGGGAAGATCTGCAATGCAGAATATCTTAAGACAGACGTTGCAACATCTGGACATTTTAACCACACTTAATCTTCACATACAGTCCCATCTGATTAGATTATTCTAATCTACCTACAGCGCACTGAGTAAACGAGTTGCCTAAACATACTCATTGGGCAATTAGCTTAAAATCCAACCTAAAGAATAGTGTTGAAAGACACTAATGGGATAAGAGAAACTCATGACTCTGTTCAATGTGACTAGATTCATGTGGGAGTCCATTTTAAATGAAAAACAGGTGCTTTTGTTTTGCACCTAAATATCCCTTTTGTCATCAACAAGTGACAGATATGGGCGAATATGGATGAATAATCATTAAATACACTAATATTGAAAAATATTAGTATTAGTAACAGTTAGTAACATTTTTTCCTAAAACAAAGTTTATTTGTTTTAAAAGACATTAATACTTTTATTTAGCAGGGATGCACTAAATTGGTCAAAAGTGACAGTAAAAAACTTTATTTTACAAAAGATTTCCATTTAAAATAAGTGTTGTTCTTTTGAACTTTCAATCCACCAGAGAACCATGAAGAAAATGTATCACAGTTTCCACAAATATAAAGCAAAATAACTGCTTTCAAACTTTCAGATTAATAATAAATCAGCATATTAAAATGATTTCTGAAGGCTCATGTGACATTTGACTGGCTGCTGAAAATTCAGCTTTGCCATCACAAGAATAAATTACATTTTAAAGGGAAATTATTTATGTCGATGTCTCAGCTTGCAGATGATCGCTACGCAAAAGCTTTGCGTGCTCGACTCTTTAGCTCCTGCTCTATTGTGATGAATGTAATACACTTTTAATTTGACAATTACGTTTCCTATAACTATGTTTTTTTAATTGGTGGATGTAAATGAAGATGACTACATTTTTGTTCTTTCTTGTGTTTATTATATTTGTAACTTTTTTTCTACTGTTGAAACTCTTAATTACTGTACATTCATCATTCTGAATCTACTTACCAACATTTGCTGTTTGCCTAAAATTATAGCTCCTCTAATTGAAAAACAAACAAACACCTTTTTAAACACTTTCAGAGCAAATACACAAATGTTGAGCTGTATACTGAGTATTGTCAAAAGGCTGAAAAATACAGGGATATATTTTCAACTACAGTACATCGCCTTGCCTTAACCTCTATGTTTAGCTAGCCTGTTCTGGTCAGCCGCCAAATGCACTACAAGTAACCAGTGTTGCTTTATACATTGGGACACTGGAGATGAAAATCAAGGCAATGTTTAACACAGAAAAACATACATGGTAGTGCAGTGTCACAAGATCATGCTTACAGTTGCTTATGTGAAGTATAAAGTGGGCAAAGTGGATAAGAGTGTTACTCACGCTCTAAGTCGGTCTCCTCTATAACGCCCATAATGAGGCTAGCAGCAAAGATTTAGGAATGCATCTGGTGGTCCTGTAATCCTCAAAAGAGCCCACTCTACAGATATAAACCAACAACATTAGAGATAATCAGAACCAATTATCAGTTTGACCACTATTATTCAAATTTCGTAATATCAGGCCCACCAAAAAAGGGCACATTTTTCTATAAATTTTTTTTCTTTTTGACATCCATAACTTATTCAACAACATTATGATTTGTTATTAGTATTTTTAGGGTTATAATCAACATTATTGTAGTATACATATTCATAATGCATATTTCATTGTTGCGTTCTAAAGATTATTTAATTATCATTGTCAAAAATCAAACATATAAAACAATAATGTGTTGTACATATCAGTCCCAGTCATGGAAAATATCTCTAAACTACACATAGTATGTGTAAGTATGTTTAAGCCTAGCCAGCGGTGTGGGTATCAACATGCAAGTGCACCTATGATTCCTAAAATGCGGTCTAGGTAGGCAGCTCAATAGGTTTTGAGCCACAGCCCGACACAGCATTCCATGTGATTAGGCAATATGACATAAAAAAGCCCAGATCATGTAATATGCATTGAAAACACAACGTTTCGAGATACTGACAATAATGTTTGTTCCCGTCTTATTGTAATAACATTGTAGGTCACTTCAACAGTCGTTAGTATTCACAGACACGTTCAATGTCAACTTCCTCAAAGCCACAGCGACCTATTAAACTACTACGACAGCATTTGCATTACATTATTGTTGGCTGTTATGCAGTCAAGGCGACTGCAATTAAAATACAACCGTTTAATGGGATTTTACAACAACGTCAAATGTCTAAAGATGCGCAATATGTCAATCTTGTGTTACCTTTCCCCTCGTCTGTCTGCTTCGCTCGCTCGACCTCAGGCTACACACACGACTTCCCCTTTCTCGCATGCACTGAGCAGTTACTAGTCAGTGAAGGCCCTGATGTAAATCCAATAACCGCTTCTGATACTAAACGTGACCGTATAATTGATTATTCGGCTAGGTTGATGGTCTCAGACGCTACATTGTACCATAGGTAAACACGCCTAATCACGTGCTTCTGCTCAGGAGGAACGCATCAGAGTGGGCGTGTTCTGTCACGCAAGTCCTCCAAACGCCAGCGAAGAAAACACACAGCATGCAAATCGACCTACTTAATTATTCATATGTGCCGTGTGCTGTGAAAACGTACAATTTGGGATGGCTGAATATGCATTTATCTACCACGTTGTATCTACATGCTTAAAAAAAACAATAATTTGATGTTAATGAATGTACATTTTTGAGCTTGTTCCACTGGAACAAGTTCAACAGATTAGTTAAAAACAACCAGCTACAGCAGAACTATCAGAAATATCCTCAATGTTAAAATATTGTGTTGGAAAAAGGGGGAGGTCAAAAAATTTGGGAACCACAATACAGACAGATTGAGCAGCACGATTCATGAAGAAAACTTTGTCATCCTCTATATTCTTACTGTATTACTAGACTTGCCATGTCCCAAAAAATAGTAAATACTTAAATTTAGAATTTTGCCTGTGAGACTGCCCCCAAAAGGGTTTAGAAGTTAACAGTTGTTATTCTCAGTTCACACAACACCCACTAGAGGAAGCTAATGAGCTCTTTTGACAAGAAATGTACACCTTTGCAACCTTTCAGGCTTTGTCAGACAGAAGGCATATCCCTGGGCCTTAAAGGGGTCCTATTATGCTTTTTCAATTTTTCAACTTTAGTTAGTCTGTAATGTTGCTGTTTGAGCATAAAAAAGATCTGCAAAGTTACAAAGCTCAAAGTCCATTTCAAAAGGAGATATTTTATTTAACAGAAATCACTTTTCAAAAACTACAACAACCACTCGTTTGGACTACAACGCATATTTTCCGGGATTTTGTGATATCACAAATATCGACGAATGGGACGAGACCTGGTTGAGCTGCACTAGAGAAGGAAACGAGTGTTATCACTATGTCAGAGACAAACTAGCTTTCCCAAGGCGGAGACGAACTTAAGAGTGGTTACAATCATCCGGGTTTAAATCGCACTCAAATTGATTTGATTTTGACGCAATATTTACGCTGAAGCTCGCGGGCGGCTATGGTAAGGGGCATGACATTTCCCGACCAGGTGCCGAGTGCTGCCAATCACAACACACACTGGCCCAGCTAACCAATCACAGCACATTTCGTATTTCAGAATTCAGACCTTCATTTGATACAGGAACTATTCGAGACGTTCATGCCAGACTGGGGAGAGAGGTGTTGTAATAATGTAAAATATGTGAAAAATAATGTGTTTTTCGAACAACCTAGTATGAGAGCCTGTTCTAGTACACCCCCAAAACAAAATCAAGACTTTGTAAAAGAGCATAATAGGACCCCTTTAAAACTTTTTCCATATGAGTCTAAAAACACATTTGTGTAACTGGACTTTTGACTCAAAACCTATATCTCTAGTTTCTGAGGTATAACCAAGTTGCCTGTGTGACAACTATCCCCGGTCCCCCTCATTATACAGTGGGTAGAGAAAAGAATCACCCCCCTTTAAAATAATCCCATTTTGTTGCTTTGCAGCCTTTAGCACAATAATTTCCTTCTATCCTGACAAGTACTCCAGTCCCTGTGTGACAACTATCCCCAGTCCCCCCGCCCCTCTCCTAAAATGATCAGCTGTGGTCATTTTGATTTTCTCAGCATGAAAAGAGCTTTTCTGGAGCATTTCAGTCCTTGGTAGTGTCAAAAGATCTCTGGGATAAAGTTGTGGACAGGCACAACTCAGGAGAGGGATACAAAAAAAAAATCTCAAGGGCTTTATCAATGCCTAGAAGCACAGTGAAGTCTATTATTAAGAAGTGGAAGGTATTTGGTACAACACAGACCCTCCCTGGATCGGGATGTCGCTCCAAACTGGATGAAAGAGCCAGGAGGAAACTGGTCAGAGAGGCGACAAAGAGGTCTACAGCAACTCTGAAGCAGTTTCAGGAATTTATTTATGACAAAGAGTGGTCATTGTGTGCATGTGAACAATATCACAAATTCTCCACAAATGCGGCTTGTATGGGAGGGTTGCAAGAAAAAAGCAACTCCTCAAGAAAGGTCACATGCCATCACGACTGAGCTTTGCCAAAACGCACCTTGAAGATTCTGAGGCAGATGGGACTAAAATTAAAACTTAATTATTTGGCCTCAACACCAAACTATATGTCTGGTGGAAATCCAATACAGCTCACCATCCAAATAACACCATTCCTACAGTAAAGCATGGAGGTGGTAATATCCTGTTATGGGGTGTTTCTCTGCAGCAGGGACTGGAGCACTTGTCAGGATAGAAGGAAAAATGGATAGGACAAAGCTGCAAAAGCAACAAAATGTGATTATTTTAAAGGGGGGGTGATTCTTTTATATACCCACTGTATATATGAGGGGGGCCGGGGATAGTTGTCACACAGGCAACTTGGTTATACCTCAGAAACTAGAGATATAGGTTTTGAGTCAAAAGTCCAATTACACAAATGTGATACCATCAAATTCTTGAGGAAAATCTGCTGCCCCTGCCAGAAAGTTGTCAATGGGAAGAAGGTTTACCTTCCAACGTGAAAATGACCCAAAGCACACAGCCAAACGGAGCTCACAGTGGTTGAAGGAGAAAAAGGTGCATGTCTTGCCTGGCCTAGTCGGAGCCCAGACTTAAACCCCATTGAAAATCTGTGGAATGACTTGAAGACTGCAGTCCACAAACAATCAAATTGAACCGAACTTGAGCAGTTCTGCAAAGAAGAGTGAGCAAATATTGCAAAGTCTAGATGTGTAAAGTTAGTAGAGAAATATTCCAACAGACTGAAGGCTGTAATTAAAGCAAAAGGTGGTTCAACAAAATACTGATACAAGGGGGTGATCCTTTTTCCAGCTCAGTGTTCAGTTTTCGGGACATGATGAAGTATATCTTTCACTTGGATGTCATAAGTTGCACTTGGTAAATACAGCTGGATAAAACAAAACACACCGTCTTCATTTCAGGCTGCAAAGCAACAAAATGTGATTCTTTGGGCGGGGGGGGGGTAATATTACAAATGGACACTATATATCACAAGATCGAAATCGAAAGTCGCAATTAAATGCAAGTAGCAACATAATTTCTTCCGTATTATGATCCAAGTACATCCAAGTGTTATGGATTATCAAAAAGAAAAGGTATAATGCGGGGACTTGGATCCATTAGTTGTTGATTGAATTTTGAGTTCGCAGAATAAAATAATATAGGAGGTAACAAAAAAAAGTCCTGCATATGTCACATAGATAAGTCTGTTTTCACTGGAAGGTCCAGTTTAATATTTTGATTCAACATTATGAGGTCAACATTTTTTCCCCCCCAAATGAAACGTGGACAAATGAATTACTCACAATAATATCAATAGCATGAACTTAGATAATAAGTAGAGTGAATTTTCATTTCATGCTGACTTTAAAGAGGACACTGCAGTGTTATTTTAATGTCACTGATATTTTGATTTAAATTGTTTCATTTTGATTTAAAATGTAATAATTTTAAAGCTCTAATAATTGTGTTGTTTGTTTGACATTTTTGTTTGCTTTATTAAATGTCTATTTATTTATCTATTTATGGTTTAAATAACTAAATTAACCTTGCACTGAGCCACAATGACCTTTTTACATCAGTGATCATTTGTGTCCTGCTTGACTGTTAGTTGTGTGTTTGCAAACATTTACAGTCACATTGCATATACTGTAAAATTGCAATGCATTCTGCATCTGGCCAACATAAAAGAAATAGTTATCATGCATGCACATTTTATATTACAAGTTTTTGACATCTGATGGATATGAGTACTGAGAGTATGGTTACATCACTCAAATAAATATGGCCTTATATGACTTATGGCTCTTTACATATCTGTTCTCTACAAATAGTTAGCTTTGAGGAGTTTCTCAAACTGTAATCACCCAAATTGTATTTATAATGATAAACTTGTCTTTTAAATGTTTGAATGTCTTTACCAGCATTTTTTAAAGTGCTAATATTCAACACAGCTTTGAATGCAAATGTATTGAAATGATGTATTTGTGTGGCCTGCTGTTCAGACACTGCTGTAATTACACAGCTTTTATTTGCACAGCATGCACAATATTTTTCACTCCTTTATTTCTTGGCCTTGTCAGAGAGTTTAATGAAAGTTTTACTGCAATTGATGAGACACAACAGGAATTTTGAGTCTTATTAAATAAAATCCAACGTCCGCTAGACTGTGTGGCCTTTTTAATTAGGAATCCAAAACTACTGAGACATTTTCTCCTCTTTTAATGCATAGAGAGGATTGGCAGCCGTTAAAGTCATTCTGTTTCACCCCAGGGACATATAGGTCTGAAAGAGAATTGCAGAGTCAGTCTCATAAACAGAACTCAGAATGGATCACTCACAAAATCCTGCTGCTTTTACTGAGAGGTACCTAGTATGCGACAGAAACATGTGTGCTCTATGCAGCCAAATAAGCAGATGAGATATTTTCAGTCATGAAAAATGTGACATTTTAGAACTGCTTTGAATATGTTTCGTAATAAACGTTTGTTTAAACAGCCAGTTATAATGGAAAGGATTCTTTTTTCGGCTTTCATGTGGAAACGATACGCTTTGCTGCCATCCAAATATGCAAAACCACCTTTAAGATCAATAATTCATATAACATTTACACACTCAATAAATCTGGCATATGTCTAGCAATCAGATTCACATATGGGTCTGACTTTATATCAGCACAAGAATTTTTAAGTTTGAAATGCACGTAAATAAATCAGGGTAACAAAAGTCCCTCACACTGCATTAAGTAGTGTCTGTAATGCACTCAGTCCCTTTAATGGCATGACCAATATTAGAGCCCCTTGCAGCTCTGTCATTACTCCTAGAATTAATATTTTCATATCCAGTGAAACGAAAGGTGAATCGCAGGAATATAAAGGTTAGGCACACGCCAAAGCTCTAAATCTACCCTAGAAATCAGGACCACATGTAGGGGGAAAAATTCCAAACGGCAGCACTACGTCAGGGGCAGTTTTGCTGTTAGTGCAGAGTGGTATGGATCAGTACAGACAGGAGTGGAATTTGATCTGAGACCAGATCAGTTTGAGAACAGTTCAGGATTGTGTATTCAGTATTTAGTATATTGCATTTGAATAGATGAAAAAAAAAAAAAAAATTATGCGGACTACCAGTGTCTAGGACAAGATAGATAGATAGATAGATAGATAGATAGATAGATAGATAGATAGATAGATAGATAGATAGATAGACAGATAGATAGATAGATAGAATTAAGATCGAATCAAATCATCTGACAGAATCTGCTCATTTTAATTTAGAGACCTTCTCAGCATCAAAATTATGCATTATGTCTAATAATCATTCACTGAATTCTTAGAAACAATTGAGAAAATCAGATAACTAGTAACATCACTACGTGATGCTGGAAAAGAACTGCCGAATCGCTCTTTTGACTGGTTCATTGAATCAGACCGTCCAAAAGAATGGTTCATGACTTCAAAAGCACACGTGTGTGCACATGTACTAAATACTGTGTATAATTAAAAGAGAACTTCTGTCTCGTTTCTTAACTGGATTGATCTGTGATTTTGACCTTTTGATCTGCATTTACATGTATAGGTCTACATAATTTCCACATGAAACACATAACATTAACATATTTGCCCAATAAAAAAGTGCAGGACTATTTTAGCTTTATTAAAAGTGACACGTCCCCCTGAGGACACCGACAGCAGGTCTTGGTCATTTCAGCTGAACAATTTGTTGACAGTTGGTTTAAAAACAGTATTTTAATGCTTTTTTATACTAGACAGATTTGACAGAGTTATTGCCGTTATGAAGAATATGTAAGCCCAGAGGTCTGAAATCTAGAGTCCAATATAACTGTTTTGAAGTCACATATCTACAGCTGGAGATTACCTGTGATGATGTCATATGGTTGTAGTGACGGGAGGTTGGAAGAGGAGGAAATGACCTTATTAATGGTATTAAACTGTCTGCAAGGTCTGGAGCCAGGGTTCTCCTTGGCCTTCTTTTGTGTGTGGCATGAATCCAGTGCTGTTGGCTGGTAAAGCAATCCATATGATGAGGGCCCGTGGCTGAAAGCTGATATGGCATCTACCTGTCAAGAGTCTGGCAACAAATGCATCTTGGATCAAATGAGACATCATCCAAATCAGGCATAAATATGAGATACAATTTTTGCAGTATATGTGTGTGTTTGAACCGTACTTTCAAGTGACCAGCCCAACCTGGAATTTTTTCTTGCGGTTTATGCTCTTGCCTTTCTCGCCTTTTAAAATTTGGCTCTTGCTAGCATTCTTGACATTAATACAATCCACAAACACAGGAGAGAGATCTGAAGGATCCAGGCTCTCTCAAACAATCTGTTCCAAAGGCCAGATTTATCACACCATACCTGTCCCAAACAACACGCTCTCCAAGATCCAATTGTGTTGTCACTGTCATTGATTTAAAATATGTGAATATAGCTGCGTGTAAAATATCCCAGTGAGAAATTTTGCAGGTGGAATTTGGCTCCTAAAGGAAACAATGAAGTCATGATAATGAGGTCATTTTAGTGACCTATGGGATATGTGTCTGAATTCCTTTATTTCTCCAATGAATCCCTTTCTTTTTTTCTTATCCTGCACTGTTCTTGGAAATATTTTAATATGACACTTTTTTAAAAGAAATTAATACGTTTGATCAAACGTAACAGTAAAGACATTGATTATGTTATAAAAGATTTCTATTTCAAATAAATGCTGTTCTTTTTAACTTTCTATTCATCAAAGAATCCTAAAAAAATTAATGTGTCACAGTTTCCACAAAAAATATTAAGCAGAAAAACTGTTTTATAATAATAATAAATCGGCATATTAGAATGATTTCTGAAGAATAGTACACCTGAGACTGGAGTATGGGGGACTGTGAAAATTCAGCTTTGCCATCACAGAAATAAATTGCTTTTTAAAATATATTAAAACACAAAAAAGTTATTTAAAATTGTAACAATATTTAACATAATTACTGCTCTTACTGTATTCATGATCCAATAAATCCAGCCTTAGTGAGCATAAGAGTTCTTTCAAAAACATTTTAAGAAAGTGAAGATACTTCTAGTATTGATGAAATTGTGATCTTTTTAGTTTAAGTCTATGGGATTTTTGCCTTTGGGAGTTTTTCCTGTTTGCCTGGCAAAAATCATAAGGCTGACAACTTTCAGCAATAACTAGCACTGTTTAAGGCCCATAACAGGAACTAGTTACATGCCTACGATTTGTCCAGATGATGAGCAATTGCAATAATGATGCTATTCTTCACACGTACTTCACACGAATAAAATACATGATGGTGGTGGATGAGGAGATACCCCTGACAATGTAAAGTGCTTTGAGTGCCTAGAAAAGCGCTATATAAATGTAATGCATTATTATTAATTATTATTATTATTATAAATTATTAAAAAAACATTTTAAGATTCTTGATTTCTGTCCGTTGCCGGCAGCGGAAGGTCCTAACTTATCAGAATTAATGGAAACAGTGTAGTGTCACTCTCCACATACACAGCTTTTTATTACACAATATTTTACAGCCCTTGTGAATTTTTCTTATTAAGCACGCTGAAATAGCTTTGTGTTTGAACAGCTGTGAACTACAATTTTACTTCTCCTGAGGACACTCAGCACTTGCAAAAATATGAGTTCACCCCTCTCCTGTCTTTCGTCCTGGACACTGACACCAGCTTGTAAATCGGTAAATCTCTATGAATAAAGTTTTATTCTGGGCTTTGAGTGATTGGCCACCGCAGGCTGGTCTTCATATACCAGCGCTGAGCTCATATGTGTGTGTGTGCTTTGGGCCATTTTCAGCAATGAGTCAGATGATACATGATCATGTTTGAATAGTGAATCCTTTAATTGCAGGTTTAATCTCTAAGAAAGGCTAAGAGCAACTTATACCTGCTGACCCATTACATATAACAACTCACACAAGTGCACTGCGATACGGTGGCATGCTCAGAAATCTTTGATAGTTTATAGTTTTGCACAAGAATTGTATTAATCACGAATCTGAGGTGGGCGCTTTTGGAGTTAATTGTGCTTACTCAGAGGATGTGAATAGCAAAGGCACAGTTGTAAGAACATAACTAATGAATAAAACCTTTAAACTAGAACTCTATATACTCCGATCACATCCAAGGGACATAAACAAGCGTGATGGTCCATTTGAGTTAAAATTTCAATATTTGTTCCAATAATACCTTATTTAAAAATGAACATTTACCATAAATACAGTGTATTGTATTTCACCCTAAATTAAAAGCAGGGGTTTGTTTAGAAAGAATTGGCAGCATCACTTTTTAATTCTCTTAAGCAAGAGGATTAAGGTAAAAAAAATTAATCATGCTGTTCCAGCTTTTTTTTCTCAATTTCATTCCATTTGATATGGAAAAAAAATATTCCATTGGCCAACTGAATGGTGTTAGTTTACCTGCACTTTGTATATGAAGTGCTGACATGAGCAACAGCAATGCAAGTCCGGCAACATAGTTAGTTTCATCATTTTGCACATTACTTCAAACTTACTACTGTAAAAAAAATTTTGGTTTTTTTGCAAAATGCAAAGAATGTCTGATCCAGTGAATAGTAACTCTCTGAAAACGTTTTTAAAAAAAAATATATATAAAGACATTCAATTATTTTCGGTTAATGGAAAATTTGGGATTAAATTAATGCTCTTGATAAGGGGAATAAAAAACTTGAAGTAATTGAAGTGTATACGTCAAACTGTTCACGTATTACATAAACTGGAACATAATAAGGAGATGAACGCCATTTAACGTTCTTCTGGGAGGTCCTCAAAATACAGAGAAAAGCAGCACCTGTGAAGAATTTTTCATCTTTCGTTGTGCAGAAAGGCTTCAGTGTCATGGCACACATAATGATGCTTTACAAGCCCCATAGTTTTTTTTGTGAAACTGAAAGTCAGAAAGCATGAAAGGAATTTTAACACACTATACCCTGAAATAAATATGCCCCTGCATATTAATATTTCTCTTTAACACCATGAACAATATATTCTTAGTATTCAATGAATTAAACCACTGTGGCTGAGTTTGGACAGTTAGAGAAATCTGAGAAGGAGAGAAACATTCTGTCCTTTGTATAAATTTTGGCACTACCAGATACTTTATTACAAAGCAGAAGTATGAATTTATGCTTTATGCGTGCTTGGCTAACATCAAGAATAGAAAACCTGAACCGTTAAAGATCCACTAAGGACATGTTCAGACTGCATATAAGACCTGGGAGTAACAGCCAGGTCCTAAATTTCTCTAGCCAATGAGCTTATCTGAAGATATCCTTGTTTCTGTGAATACATTTACCACTTCAAGCCATTTTCAACTTTAACTTACAGTTCTTATATAGAGCTGTCCATCTGTAAAAAAAAATATGAATCATTTAATTTAATCCATCAATAAATGTTTTTTATCAAATTTTTAAAAATAAGCTACACTTTTATTGATGGTCAATAAAATGTTGGAATCATCATGATATCCAGTCTCCAGTAGATTGTCCAACTCGGCTATCCAAATTTTTTGCCTACAACAGTCCCTTCCACAGGCGTCTCATTGAAAATCAATGACATCTAGTTGTTTAGACATGTACTAGATGGATAACTTTGGCCAATGGTTTTTCAGCCTTGTATTTAAAAGGCTGTGTCAAATTAAAAACAGCTAAAAAATAAACGTTTAAAACACATCTCAAGAACACTGCATTCTGCTCCACTTAATTGCACTTCATTTTTGTAATTGGCTGGCTCAAGTTTTAGCCTCATCTAGCCATATTTCAAACATTACTTCTTTGTTATTCCTTTTTATTCAAAGTAGGGAGCAGTCTTTGCTTGCTAAACCTTTGTTGTTTGAGAGCAAGACTAGTCCAATGCCATCTGTTGGAAGTAAGCCACTTGTCAAGCATGTGTTTTATACTAGGAGGACCAGGGATTAATTTCACGGTCATTCTGCACATCCCTAAAGAGTGTAAAATGGCCTGTCTAGCTCTTAAGTTAGGAGATTTATTGCGGTGCAATGTTCATGCAAACTACAATAGCAAACAACAAGATTCTTAATTCTAAACCACTAAGGTTTAGAGGGACAAATCACAGAAAAATGAAAACTCTGTCATTATTTAGTTATATCCTCATTCCAAACTGATGCATTTCTTCTGTGGAGCACAAAAAAGTTATTTATAGTTATTTATAAGTTGCTCTTTCCATTGGAGAAAAGCAAATGGTGGCCATAGCTGTCAAGCAAGATTTTCTGTAAACTTTAGTCTGATCACCACACAGATCTATCAAATGGTCTCAGAAGACTCATAATCTAGTAAAAATCACAGACTAATTTTGTGATAATTTTATGGAACTTTCTTACTCTTTATGGAGTCGGAGAAGGAGTTGTATGGAAGAGAGCAGCTCAGACATTCTGCTAAACTTTACATTTTGTTTTCCACAGAGGAAATAAAGCATGATGGTGAGTAAATAATGACAGAATTTTTCATTTCATTTTGGGTTAACTATCCCTTTAAGTGCTTTCCAGCTGAGGACTCTGGCTTTCTGGTTCACGGCACTCTGAGGGGTTCCTGTTGTGCTGAAGGTCAATACACAGCTGATGCTTGAGAACGAGGGAGAGATAAATCAAAGTACGGTTATGAAGGAGGTGAAGCGAGAGAGAAAAGGATAATCAAGGAAAGGAAGCGGGAAGAGCTGCTTTTCTACGGCTGCCATGGTCGGTATTTGACAGCTAAAGTGGCTCGAGTGGGTATCCTCATAAGAAAATGAATTACACAGGAAACTACAGCTACAGCACCTGCTCTTACAGTAGTGCTTTTACACTTTGACTTTTTAACAAATCTCTCCTTATATTTCTCCAAGTGACGTGAATGTGAGGAATCACAGTCTCGTCCTCATGCTCAGTCCAGCATTACTCTATTTCCTAAGGGAATTATTTTATTTACATGAAATAAAAAATCCTTTAGACTTCCCTCCATAGAGAGGATATTCATCAGCTAACATCATATCAAGTCCAAAATAATTGATTTAATAATAAACTGCACCTTAAAAGAGGCCCATAATCCTAGCACAGTGATGGAAGTTGAGAGTTTATCAGCAAAAAAATAAATAAAAATCACATCTGAAAGAAAGGAAACAGAAGAAAAACAGTGTTTTTTTCAAGGCATATCTAATCTAGAGAACTTTCAATAATAAAATCAAACATTTTATGTTTTGTATCAGGGAAAATGTAAGCCTAATGGACCTCCACTTCATTTTAACAGTTTATTAAATGTCAGAATATACATCTATGCACCCAGTCACTGTTAAATCTCACTTCTGAATCACATAACATGTACTTTTCTGAAGCAGAAGGTGTTACATTGGGTTTTGCCATTGTGTACAGCCAAGTCAGATATTACTATCTACAACATACTCGAGTGGAAAAAAAAGACGGAAAACTGTTTTGGCTAAGAGTTTGCATTTCCATGCATCTAAATTATTCAGCATAATACATTTTGAGTGATATTGAATCTTGCTGACATCAAAACCACATGTATATGTATGTGGGCTCAAACAGAACACTGTGTTGTAAAAATAACATTCTGAATATGACATTTGACAGATTTTCAATGTATATTAAGTATGTAAAAGCACTAATTATTTTAATAACTATTTTTTGAGTGCCGTTGCTTGCTAAAGTTGCTTTACAACTCCAACTCATAAAATGTAAGAAATAGATCATAACAGACAAGTCAATCAGCAATAAAGGAACGTATCAGGTTCAGAGAAGGAGAAGAAAGGTTAAACAAACTCCACAAACCCAACATATTATAATACACTGCATAACGTTTCAGACACAAACCATGTGGAACTCAAAAATGATGGATCTGCCATGAAGAGAAGAATGTTCTTCAGGCTTGTGCACGCTTTTCTGTCTACTTATGTTCTCTTGGCAAAGCTCTGCATGGCCATCTTGTTTTTCACAAGGAGCCTCTGTCCATTCATATATGGTTGAACTTTATGAGCATAGTAGACAAAAGTGGCAGAAGCACATTTCACTGGTTGGAAGACCCTCCATCCTCTGTCAGGTCTAGCATCGGCTCGGTGAATGAAACTAAGCATATCCACAGTCACAGAACCGGAGCCTTGAAAGGCTCTGAGTCCACTTAGCTCGTGACTACAGAGTGAACTTGATGGCTGGAAATATATTCCAAATTTACAATCTCTCCGCTCACCTATTGCAGATAACGGAGAAATTTCAAGTCAAACATTTCAGATGTCATGCACACACAAGCACTGGTAATCTTGTCAATGAAATTACAGACAAAAAAAAGTATTGAAAATTTGATGAAATAAAAAAATTTTCACCACCAGCTCAGACTAAAATTATGTTAATTAAAATTAAGATTAAGATTTAGTCCAAGTAAAACTGACTAAAACTGATGAATATTACGTGACAAAATAACATGATAAAAAAACTAAAGGATATTTTGGTCAAAAGACAAAAAAAAATCATTAAAATGAAAAACTGTAAAATAAATGACAAGATAAAAATTAACACCAGAGTTTCTTCAAAATTGTATGATTTGATTTTGCCTTTAGTCCAAAACTGATACAGTACATCAGCATGGTTGCTGTTCTGGGGGAAAGCAGGGGAAAAAACACTTTAATTTTGGAGTCTGGCAGGCCCATAAAAACGCAGTGTTGCTGTAAGTAAAACATCTAATGCCATGAAAAATATACCAAGCACAGAAATCACTCCTGAGGGCAGCACTGAAAGGTTTGGAAGAGAACTAATCAGCGCCTGAGTGGGTGTTGTAGAAATGAAAAGTCTTGAAACATTCTCAGTTCAGTCCTAAAGCTCCTCCTCTCTATTTAAAGATAGCCAAGCAACGCTTAAATATAAAATAAGAACTTCACTTCTAGAAAAAAAAAGAAAGAACAAAAATATTTTTCAAGTTCCAGTACAGAGAGAAGCAGGGTATTTTGGCCATAATTTATTGCATTTCATCAAGCGTACAGAGGATTTGAGCTGTAAGCTGCACTTTCCCTGCATTTATTTTCTATTTTACAGCCATTACAAACACATTTGTGTGATTTGTAATCTCTGCAGGCAGTCAGCTGAACTTATTCGTGATACTCTTGGAAGACAGTTTCAGGGCAAAGGTTAAATCATCAAGGCACCATTCCAACCCATCTTCAGGAAAAACTGCACATCTGATTAAGCAAGTTACATCTCAGAAAAGGAAATAGTTTTGAAATGAAAACTTTTAAAATAATCATGGATAATCTAAATGATGAATGATGAGGTATCCAGATAACGTGAGATAAGGGAGGATGTGGTGTCACTCACCTCTTTAAAAACACCCCAGAAACCCAGACCAAAGTGCCGTTTCATTCAGTCAGTCCACTCTGCAGCCATCTTGGGCGTCTCCAGGCAGCTATTTTCATTAATTCAAGTACAACTCCCGTTTACTTGAATGGGAAAAGAAAAAAAAAATCTATGAAACTACTCATCAATGATACATTAAAATTTAAAGTGCCCCTATTATGCCATTTTTAAGGTTGCTAATATTGTTTTATGAGTCTCCTAAAACAGGTTTACATGCATGCAAGGTCAAAAAACACATTAGTTTTCTCAAAAATAGATTTAATTTTACCTCATTTCTAAATGATTCATAAACGACTCGTGCGAAGCAGTTCAAATAATCAGTCTCTCTAAACACCTCCTTTCCGTGAGCCCTCACTGCTGTGATTGGTCTGATGGCACAGTCCTTTGTGATTGGTCCAGAGTCGTAGAGAGCTTGGCTCTGGATTGGTCCACCGCGTACAGCGCGTGTCAGAAACGAAACGCCCATTGTCATGATGGAATGACAGCCCTGGAGACTTGTCAATACATAGAAAAGATGGTTTTGATTGTACCTTACCAATTGGAGCCGGAGTAAAAACGGTCCCCCCAGTTGAAGTGACTGATCGACAAGAGGACAAGAGGCTGATTCGCACGACCCGATGGAGCAGGAAGTTTCTCAATGGTAGTGTCAAGTGTTAACAAGTTTGGTATCTAAGATGTGATAAAACAAATTTATTCTCACAGCGTAGGATACAGCGTCTTCTCGACATTATGTTAACCACATGGAAATTTTACTGTGGGCGGGTAAGTTGGCGACGTAGAACGTGGGCAGACATTATGCAAATGTGTTACTTCATGACGTAGAGCCATAACAGAATACGATTCGAATTCCTGACGACTCATTTAGGCGATTGCGAGCTGACTCTTTTTTTGATAGACAATAACTTTATTTATCGTGCACTGTCGGCTTCACAACTTTGCAGATGTTTATGTTCACATTCAGCTACATGACACACTGCATGAAAGGTAATAATCGAAAAGGCATAATAGGGGCACTTTAAATGAGGATAAAAATCTGACAACAATATTATCATAAATTGCACTTCTTTACATCAAATTACACACCAACAATATATATTTTTCTGGCTGGTGCAGCCAATGAGTAAACAACATGAAAAATGAAATCTTGTAACTACAACCTACAGGCACCACAATGAGTGTTATGATTTCTCTCATTCATATCATAATGTCTCTGCCCACACAACACCTTAAAACAGTAATATCTGTTGTGGATTTTTCTTGGGTGCAGCCAATGAAGTTGAGAAGCAGAGTTCCAGATGACAAAATAAGACTTTATTGTCACAGCAACAAAGCGGGGAAGACAGTCACAGCATTTCAAATTCATTCCAAAAGTCTTGTTGTCCGATCATATTTACCCCTTGTTTCTCTCCAAATTTGGTTCCATGTTTGTCTTTTCTTTGTTAGGTGTTTTTTTTATGGTTATGATACATGATTTGCCACAATTGTTGCCAACCTTTGCGCCCTTGGGTTTTTTTTTTAATGGGGAAGTGGTACGATCTAGCCTTTTTTAAAAGGCGTTTATTTCATTGGTTGG
Source organism: Sinocyclocheilus anophthalmus (assembly GCA_018155175.1). NCBI lineage: Eukaryota > Metazoa > Chordata > Actinopteri > Cypriniformes > Cyprinidae > Sinocyclocheilus > Sinocyclocheilus anophthalmus. The sequence goes on along the minus strand of JADLZN010000794.1, from coordinate 178,690 downwards.
TGGGTGGTCCCATACGAGGTTGTGTGTCAAATTATTTCTACTTGCTTTTGTTTTGCACCTTCCATGCGGTTGGTAGTGTGGTCATACGAGATGTGTGCGTCACATCCATCCACCTGCTCCTGATAATATTAGATTATTTCAAATTCATGTTTACTGTCTAATGAAAGGTCCATTGTAATGAAAAGACCATTATACGTTCATTATTCCCCATCACTACATCCAGAGTTAACATAATTCAGCATATTAATTTATATACTGATTACTTTCATTTTCACATAATACTTCAATAAAATTATACAATATGGTCAGCTTCATCCCACACTGCATCATTACAAATTACCAGTACAAAGTCCAGTCCATCCGTTATCATCCCATGATGACATATCCAGCACTGATGAAACTCTTTTACAGAAAGTTTTCTTGTGGTGCTGATGAAGTGCTGATATCCCCTCTCTGTCTCGGGCCGGTTTCAGGCATAACTCAGCAACACAAATTCATCTGAAATGAGGCAGTATTAAGAGGGCAATTTGGCAATTCATTTCAGATGGCGGAGTGACCGCAATTATTTGTTTTTGGATGCTATTGAGAATGTACGATTTGAAAAAGGATGTGTGGGGGCAAATGTTCCGCCAGTCTATGACTGATATATGCCTTGTGGATTTCCCTTACACTCACTCAGAGCTTTTCCTCAATGAATAATGACAAGCATATGTCCTAAGGATCTTTCGAACTCTGCGAACACACACACAGGAATCAGTTTAAATTATGAATAGACCGCATGATCAAACGTGCTAAAGGACCATCATAAACGAATAGCAAAAACTTCCTGTTAGGCTTCAAAAAGTACATCAGAAAGTTCATACATTTTATTGACAATGTACTATAAGTTTCAACGCCAAATTTACTGAGGCCATTTTGTAAATCATTTGAACATTTTATGGCCTGCAATAAGCGTTTTCATATTATTTCTGATCTGCCCACTATAGTCAAACAATTTTGCCAAACACTATAAAGAAAAGAAATAACCGAGCCAGCGCTTGAGGATAAAGCAGACACAATTGTACATTATACTCAATTCTTGTTTTTTACACCATACATAATGGAGCCCTGAGAGTTTCCAGCAAATATTTATTCTAAAAATCCATCTGCATGTACTCACCCACACCCAAAATGGATGACTGGTTTTTGGGCTCTAATCTACATTAACAGGACCGTACAGCCAAAAAAAATTTGCTCATTTGTCTCACTGCAAAAAGATGATATAAGCAGCCAGTTAGCTACTGCTTACATTACAAATGACCATAAGCAGCAAAGTGGGGTGTGCAATGTTGATGGAGATGAAACAGTCCATTATGGAATGAGATGCAAAGGAAAAACTCTAGTTTCCATTTAAAGGGGTCATATGATGCAATTTCAAGTTTTCCTTTCTCTTTGGAGTGTTACAAGCTGATTGTGCATAGATAAGATCCCTGAAGTTGCAAAGACTAAAGTCTCAAAACCAAAGAGATATTCTTTATCAAAGTTAAGACTCTGCCATGCCCCCCTAAAACGGCTCGTTCTAACACGCCCCCACATATCTACCTCACTATGTGGAAATATTTGCATAATGTGCCCAAATGTGCACGCAAAGAAAGAAGGCTTGGTTTCAGTAACCGCAGTTAGTGTTGAAGCAGCCATGTCAGGGAGACGCTGTGTTTCTAGGCGAAAGCAAAAGCACTTTATTTGGCCTTCCGAAAGTAGATGCATTTAGGAATCTTTAAGATTACTTACAACAGAACAGCAATGCATTTTATGGACGACCGTTTCGTGAACCTAGGAGAGGAGGTAATTCTGACTTTGCTATGACAATCTGGCGCTTCTGAATCAGCTACTGTTTTGTTATTAGTTTAAGTATTTGCTATTGACTGTTCAAATGCGGAGTTTTGCGCATCGTGTGTGTGTGCATGCTGTGAGAGAGAGAGAAAGACAGGGTCACATCAGAGTCAGCTGTCTTAACCGTGGCTTGTGTACTGCAAACACTACCAGCTTCATCACTGGGGCTGTCACAAGTGACTCTGTTCCCCCTTTCGGGCTTGAACTGATGGTAAAACTAATGACATTATTTACTGTCTTTACATTTATTTTGAAAGATGAAGCTCGCGATTATGGTAAGGGGCGTTACATTTCCGACAATGCTTGCGGTGTTTGGCCAATCACAATGCACTGGGTCAGCTGGCCAATCAGAGCAGACTGCGCTTGTCGGAAGGAGGGACTTTGTAGAAAACGAAGCGTTTGAGAGAGGCGGGGCATAGAGGACCTACAATAATGTACAGTATTTGAAAAATAATGTTTTTTGAACATTAAAGCATGTCAACATATTCTGTTACACCAAATACACAAAATAATGATCATTAAAAAAGCATCATATGACCCCTTTAAGGATTTTCATTCCATTTCCATTCAGATATGTTTGAAATGTCTGTGTGTTTCTGGCTGCTACTGAGCTAAGCAAGTGTAATTTAAAAAGCAAGGTCATTCACTTTTATGTATAATCATGGCTGTATATTTCAGCTACATTATATTATGCATTGAATTTGATTAGAATTTAGATTAAAGGCAAATGCTGAGGATAGACAAGACAAGGCTGTTACTCATATATTCCTCAGAGTTTTCTATGAATCACTGATGAGCGCCGTTATGTAATGCACATACTTCAAATGTAATGTGCAATGTAATGAACATATTTCATGGTCCATGCTGGTAAATGCTGTAATGAAAACAAATGTGACCTTTTGCACTCTGACATTCTGCCTTGGTCGAACAGGAATCGGCAATGTCGCTGGGTAATTACCATTAATAAAAAATAATAGCTGCAAATTGCAATTTTCCTGCCAAGCTAGCCACCCCCTTGAGAAGTACTTGCGCCGGTAAATGTGTGATTTTTCTTTACTAAAGCCTGCAAAATCTAACAATTGTATTCATTATCAGAACCCATTTCAAGAACATTTCTGAACCACTTAAAAAAAAATTACACTTAATACTGTACCAATGAAAACTTATTTTTAGGTGCATCATCGATAATGAAAATATCTGTCTATTCTTATTCAGTATAATTATAACTACCTACATATTAGCTATTAATACATAATACCAATATATATATATATTATATATATATAATAGAGAGAGAGATAGATATAAAAACTAATTTTAAACACACAATTTGAAATAAGTCCCTGGATTCACTGTTTCCATTAATTGTAAACCCCCCGTAATCAGCTGTTACCAGCAAATAATGGTTAAACAATATCTTCTAATTAAATTTCATGAAAACACTTGTATAGTTAAAAACATTTTTAATAATAATAAAAAATATTTTATTCACTAAAATAAAATAAAAACCAATGTTGTGACTAGCTACAAAGTAGCTGGAAAGCCGGTATGCCAATCCTAGATGACGTAGAGATGTTTTTTTAAGATTTGTTTCTACCGTGTGGCACCTGGACGCAGATATAGAAAGACCGTTACCACACCCATGAAGAGCCCGCAACAAATGACGGAGAAGTCTTGACATTTTAAAAGACGTACAATAAATTAGCAGCTGAGCCATGTGAGCGGGGCCAACGCGTTAGTCCCAGGGATCCAGTAAGAGCGGCCCCCGCGGAGGCTGGATGGTTATTTTACCCAAGCTCAGGCTGAAGAGACGCAGTGGCGCCATGCCCTCCAAAAGCCCGCCTGCTTTACAAAGCTAAACGTCCCAAAGATAAGGACTTGACTTACCCCCACTCAGTTCCAGCTAACACCACGATCTACCTCCGTATTTGCGTTAACCATCCCGCTGCAGTACAACCGCAACAGGTATCAACGGTTCACTTGTCACCAGTGACTTATTCCCTCGACCCTTGTGACACCTCCAGCTGCTGTGAGTAAACGACCCCGGTTGACTAATGGGCGTCCGCTTGTAGGCGGGACCAACCTGTAACCCCCGATCCCCAAAAATTGACCCCCAACTATGTATGATCCCTTTGGCAAAGGTTCCCCACGGACAATGTTCCATATACAGCAGCCATATATTTTTCAAGCATAAAGGGACCAATTTATATTGTGAGGAAAAACAACCTCGAAATATAAAGAACATTGTCTCCCAAATGACAATAACTGCTTTATATTATTAACTGTAAATGAAGTCAAAGCTGCTGATAAAATATTCTCCTGCGAAAATGATTAGTTTGTATTTAAACGATTTTCGCTCGCTCTCACTATTACAGTACAGGTTAGAATATGAACCCAAGAGAATTTTTAATTCAACACAAACACAATAGACCTATATTTTTTTTTTATTAATTAAAATATTGTTATTTTTCACCCTATTCATATCTATCCACTATTATATTTAGTTATTACTACCCATATTATATTATATTATATTATATTTATGCAATTTATTTATTATTATTATATTATATTATATTTATATTATCATTATACAACACTCGGATCCAGGAATCTATAGGGAAGATCTGTCAGTAAAAGATCTGTAAGGGCCACCCAACATTACGAGTTTCCTAAATGGTTCGTTTTTTACACATCTCCAACAACACCACCGGCCGATTTGCCGTCGAATTCCTCCTTGGATTCCTGAGGAACGGGACAATTACGCGCATGGCAATTTCACAGTGAAGCGACCTGACTTCATTTCTGCTAATTGAAAAAAAGGGGTTGGAAGCCTCAGACCCCGGCAAGGCCACAGGCCGGAAATTACCAGCTCAGCAGTGGAGTTGCCCGAGTAGATGCCAATTATTGGTATTATTTCAAACCTGATCAGGGGTTGAGATTAAATGACCTATTCTGGCAAGCATGCCCCCATTTTACAGAAAAACACCGTCTCTCATCATCTAACTGATGCAGGTCAAGAATCAATACTAAGTAGACACTTGCGCTCGATAAGTAAAGGCTACAGTCCCTGCTCGTTAAATGAAGACAGCTGATAGGGCCTCTCTTTCCCTCTTTCTCTCCCTCCCCAAAAACACTCTCCTCTCTACCCCACTAACATGACAGTTGCAGAGGCCACGGCCTCGTCAGGCATGGTTGGTGCCTGGGGCCTGTCCCCAACTCTGCGGCTAGACAGCCACAGGTCCCCCCGCGAGAGGACTGCGACTGTACGTACGGCGCACACCTCAACTAACGACCGTCTGCAGTCCTGAGCAAAGGATTAGTGATGGATTTTGACAGTTTTCCGAACAATGCCAGAAGAGTTCAACTACATGGGGCACAAGGAGAAGGGCACTTAATGCTGGGATGACGTTTTACAGATGTTCCACAGAAAGTAATGATAATCAGATGTAGAGAAGAACGAACTACCGATCTGCTCTGATTTATAGACATCAAGTTTCACAATACACAGCATTAATCTAAATGAGTCATTCCAGTTACACATATGTATAAATGAATGAGGACAGGAAAATGTCTACTAAACTCTACATTTTCATTGTAATTTCACAATTTTGGTTTGACCAGGTTGGCATTTTCCATGTACCTTTTAAGCTAAATAAATAAATAACATTAAGAAATATTTCAGATGTTATTTTGTTGTTGTTTTTTTCAAACCAAACCTTTAACCTTTTTTAATCAAATGTGTTTTCTTGTGAATAACTAATAAAAGCCAGGTACAAAATGGCATTATCATCTAGGAAGTGACTTCATTTTAGGAAACGACTGCAATAAATAAATACAAAATCGCATATTAGCAATGGACTTAATAAATTATATTTTGTGGTTTTACTTGGTTTGTCTCATTCTAGAAATTAGTATGATCATATAACAATTTAAAAAGATGATTAAAAATAAGTTACTCATGTAAGTTAATGCTCAATCTCTTACTGAGCAATTGCTAACTTTACCTCATTATTTCCAGCATGTTAAATTCCTTCGTCCAAACACAATCAATTTTCAAAAGTTGCATATATAGCTCAAAATGTACAACAGGAAAGACCAAATATAAATGTAAGTGCATTAGGATCCTATAATGGTTGAAAAATGCTTAGATAATGAACACACCATTTTTGGCAACGTTTGACAAGAATGGCAAATGAAAATGGCAGTGTGCCCATGACTGTCATACAGCTTTTCAAACAACCAATCCACCTATCACCTCCACTCAACCATTATGAGTGTCATTATTTGCTTACAGTCCAAACTCTCCCCAGCCCAGGGCACTTCCTGTTTAATCAGCACTAGAGCTGCTAGTGGAAAATCTCCATACGCAAGAACCAATATTATGAATTATGAAGAATTTATATTATGAATTTTGCATAATATCCTGTGATATTACCCCTCAGCAACTGTGCAATCATTTGCCAGGCCTCCTGTGACTGTGGCAAAACGATCTGGGGTAACGTCCACAGACTGAATGCTGTATTTAGGTTCGAAGCATTTGGCGCTGAGAATTCACATAATTGACAAAGAGTGCGAGGGCGTAGAAAAAAATGGAAAGTTAATGGATTGAATTGAAATTTCAGTGTGAAAGAAATAAAAAAAATAAGTAATGCACTGAAAGAAATGAACCAATCTATCACAGAGATTAATCTTCAGTGGAAGCATTTCAGGGTCAAGTTTACTAATGTGGAGTGAAAGAGACAGAGGGAGAAAGAGAGAGAGGTCCCCATATTCTCTCATTCCTCCCACTTGCTCACTGGATTTCACATTTACAGTGGTTAAAGGGAGAGTGGACCCCAGCCACACCCCCTGACTATAAAGCCAAGGCATAAGGAAACTCTCAGCTGAAATCACACGTGGAACTGAAGGATCTGGAGCTCACAAACTCATTCACACATGAACATACAGAGACTGGGAGGCGGCTTGGCATGCTGTTAACCCAAATAACAGATGACAGTGGAGAGAAGAGCACTTCTTATGAATGAGTGAGTCAGAAGTGACTCGGTCAAGCATCGCTGGATTGGTTGGAGCCCTAAAGCAGGACTGGTTACAGAAGCTTGTCACGTCCCATGTAGACTCAAGAAAGACACCATAGTGTGACCTGGTGCTGGGGGTGTACGATTAGAAATAGGAATTGAGTTCACTCTTGTGTTTGTGCAAAGTAGAACGACTCAACAGAGATTTCTGTGCAAGGACGAAGAGCAAAGTCCAGGGGTCCTGTAAGGTGCTGAGCATGTCTTTTGCGATGGTGCGACCAACCCCAGGTCATTTCTTGTGCTCTGAGATCAGCATGCACTCCGAGGATGACGACAACGGCAGTGAGGGTTCTGGATCTGACGACAAGTCCTTCCATACGACTGGCCACGGCTATGGCACCTTTAAGTTAGGTGCTCGTAAAAAGAGGTATGGCTGCCGACCGGTAGCGGATCCCAGTGAGCTCCGTTCTCAGATCGTCGAGATCCGCCAGCGGAACATTGCGAACGTCCGAGAGCGGGATCGCACAAACAGTGTGAACACGGCATTCACTGCTCTTAGGACGCTGATACCTACCGAACCAGCCGACAGGAAGCTGTCTAAGATTGAGACGTTGCGGTTGGCCTCCAGCTACATCTCACACCTGGGGAACGTGCTGCTGGTTGGAGAGGAGTGTGGAGACAGCCAGCCTTGTCTCAGGAGCTCTGGAGCCTTGTATCATCACCTCCACAACCTTCCAAAGAGCTTGACACCCAGCCCGGACTCAGAAAACTCACAGCCCAGACAGATCTGCACCTTCTGCCTCAGTAACCAGAGACGGCTGGTGAGTAGCTTGATGGAACGTAGCTGTCAAAACGTATGACAGGTTAGTTAGAGATCAAATCTGACTGACATTTAGAGAACAGTCAAATCTGGGAAAACTGGGTGTTTAATAATAAGTTGTTATTATTTTGTGAAAATCAGAGGTTAGAGGTCAGTGCATTGTTATTGATTCATGTCATTCAGAACTTTATCTGAAATTTAGAGGGATAGTTCTCAGTTCTCTTCCTCATGTCATTCCAAAACTGTATGTAATACTTCTTCTTCTTGTCTAAACAGTAAAAGCCAGTGGGGTCCAAAACAACATTGGACCCGATTGACTCTTATTGTATGGACAAAAAATATATTTTTCAAAATATCATCTTTTGTGTTGTACAAAAGAAAGAAGGCCTTACAAGTTTGGAATGACAAGAAGAAGACTAAATTATGACAGAATCTCTTTAAAGTGAAACGTTCTGAGTGTGCAATTGACAGATAAGCAGATATTTATGCATAGCTGTGTGAGCTTACATTAGCATAATTTTTTGATGTCATCAGATCATAAAAACAGATCACTTTGGCACTGAAACTTGGCAAAACCCTTAATATGCTTGGTCTGACTTCACTTCAGCCACATTAATTACCATCTAACACATTCTAAGCGAAAGTGTTGAGCCTCTGTGATGAAAACAAGAGATTCATTTGGCTCCAGACAAAACTTTCATAGAGAGGTCCACACAATGATATGAACACACTCTGGACAGGCTGTTATGCATCTGCTGTATTTGTGCAGAGCACTAGAAACATCTGGTCTATTCCCCTGACAACCTGAATGTCTTCCTGTGCAGTTCACGTATGTCCTGAGTTCCACCAAAGCCTTCAACACCCTCATCATCATTACGACGGCTAATCCTGAACAGACCCTTTAAACACCACGGTTTAATGAAAACACTCCAGATTCATCCTTTCATCTAGTATTTCATATGCTATTACTGAAATAATATGGCCGTATTCGATGGGCCACAGAGGATTGTTTATTTATTAATCAAAATTTCATCGGCTGCAACCAATTAATGAGAGCTGATGAACTCAAATTTGCAATTTGTCAGTGTTCAACGGCAAACATTTAAAAGACTTTGTTTTATCAGCTGAAAGCACTTATTTTGCTGTTATAACTGAAGATTAATTTCTCTCTCAAAAAGGATTCTTAAAAAACTTTTTTGTCATATGTACACCTACAGTCCCACAGGTATAAAGCTCAAGTACCCCTTCATAAATGCCAAACTAGAAAATTAGAAAGAAAGAAATAAACTAGTGGAATGCTTCTCAACCAAGCAAATTCAAGAAATGCAACTAACAGCTGTAAAATTATCATTATTTAAATTAATGTTACACTATTAATTACACACAAAAAAACATGTTTGATTGTTTTTTTACATTCTGACAGCCCTTATTTTTAAAAATATTTTAAATTATTTTGTTTTTAAATGTTTAAAAAAAATTAAGTGTTTTTAAAAATGTGTTTTAAAAAGTACCCTAAAATAGGTAAGTAAATTTAATTAAATGTTTTAAAAAACAAGTTAATTTCCCCTGCGAGAATATAAAGCTATAAAGCTATCATAATCCAGTGGCAGTGTAATGGCAAGACACACAACCAGAAGAGCCTACAGATTAAAATGTACCAGGTGCATCTGTGAATTGTGCTCAAAGATGACGTTATGGTAAGACCCCCAACACTCCAAGGCGATCTTATTCCCTAAACGAGATCTAACTGTGAGATGGTCCTGATTATGGTTCAGACGTCTGAATAAATCTGACCTGTTGGTAATGCCGGTCAGAGTTCAACTGCTCATCAGTGTTCTAATGTGTTTAAAAATCTAATGAGATAATTGTTTTTATGTGTCTGTAAAATGAATGGATGTACAAGATGTATAAAGACCCTTGAACCTACAAGCTACTCATTCTCTGATCACTTTGTTTTCTTTTCTTTCAGAACAAAGACAGAGAAAGAAAAACTGTGTTAAGAAGTTAATGATGAGGAGAGGAGAGAGAGTAAAAGAGCGTTCCCATCACATCTGTCTGAAGAGGCGCGCCAGAGTGAATTGCTGTAAATAAGCTGTTTAATTGAATGCAACACTGCTTAACCAAGTTACAACAGCCTAAACTTCCTGGTGGACGGCATCATAATGGACAACTACACTGTCTTTCTGCACTTGCATATTTAGAAACCAAAAACTATGTGAATTTCATCATAACCTCTTTTTTGTTTTGTACAGAGGTGTTATACTTTTATACAAAAGTGATTAGGGATGTAACGATTCACTCAACTCACGATTCGATTCGATTCACGATTTTGATTTCATGATTCTATTCACAATTTTTTTTAACAAAATGAGATTTAAGACAAATTATAAATTAAATGTTTCCTTTTATTATTGCTTGGACAAAATACTGTACATTTCTTTGTGAAATTGAAATATAACATTATAATAATATAGCACTTGTAAATTATTGCTATTTTGTTGGTTTTGATTGCTTCTATTGTCCTCATTTGTTAGTCGCTTTGGATAAAAGCGTTTGCTAAATGACAAAATTTAAATATAATGTAAATGTAAATAACAAAACTAAATTGAAATTTTCAAACAAGCCCCAAATCAAATAAGTAACACAAATAAAATAAATCCCTTCATATAAACAAACTAAGGCTTTGTCTGTGATCTTTCCATTTAAAATTAGAGGCATCCAATGCATTTTAATCATGATCCAAACAAAGATGCTGCATACATGCAACATGAGCAGTTTTTATCTAAATTACATTGTACAATTTCGAAATTTGAAGCAAAAACAGAATGGTTTGACTTCAGTTTTGTGAAACTATGCATAAAAAATATCTGCATGAAACAGAAACAGCAGACGAGCTGAATGAGATGCAGATTCACTCTCTGCCAGCAGGTGGCGCTTAATGCATTTCCTTGGTTTCCGCTGTAAACAAAGCAGCGCTGCACTTATGAACTTTAATATGCATTTACAGAGGCAAGAGGAAAAGAAAAAATACCATCTAAACTTTTCGAAAGACAGTAAGTTCCCCTCAGACATGCATTCATATAAACTCCTACCCCTAATTGAATCGTGATTTGTTTAGCATCTCAACCGATTTGAATCGTCACATATTTAAATTGATTTTCAACCGGCTCGAGGTTAATCGTTACATCCCTAAAAGTGATATGGGATGAAGACTGTTGACTAACATGAGGATGATTTGTAATTTAAAAACAGCGAAAGAAAAGAGGGACTTGCTTTCTAACAGCAAAGAACTTTGTGTCCTTTTGGGTTTGATGCATATATTTTGTATGCACTTCACTGAACTTTATTTACATGTCAGAAAAAGGCTTTTCTGTTATTAGAACACATTCCTACAGTACAAGCAAACATTAATGTCAAGTAGTTGTTTTTTAAACTGTAACATAATTATTGTTATTTTATATTTATTTATGCCAATTAAACATTTAAAAACATTGTTTAAACCAAATTATGTATATGTCAGGGTTGAAAAATCTTGAGTTTGAGAGCTTAAATGAAATCAGACAGACTGTGAGAGGTCTGCAAGAGTAACAGAGAGAGACTGAAAGGTGAACAAGGAAGGGAGTCAGTAGTAAGTCTGGTTCTATAAGTTCAGTCTAGATGAGATCTGCAGGTAGATTGCTGTTGGCATACAATGTCCTCTACTTTAACTCTGACCACAAGCTCTCACTCACATTCAAACATACACACACAGGCACTCTGGGACTTGCATAGTAGGAACCCCCCTTTCCAAAGGGCTAACGTAAATGCCTGTTCTGGCTCATCACCATTACCAAGTGTCTTCCAAAGACAATTAATAGATCACAATTATTTGCACAGAATTTTTCTGATGAAGTGTCACATAGCTCAAAACTTTACTTGTGGTGAAAACATGTTATAAATATTTTTCTACCTTTAAACTTATGGGTGCAAATGTAGTCTTCCTTGTTAAATTACGTTTTCTTTATATATATATATATATATATAATATATATATATATATAATATATATATATATATTATATATATACTGTATATATATACACCTATAAGTACTGAAACTGTCAGCTAAGGACCTGCTTATTTATTAATATTTATTAAACGCAGGAAAATGAAGGAACCAGCGACTGATTCTTTCAAAGGCCCACACCTGGCATTGACCATGCAGACTCAAATTTATAAACTTGGGACTTTATCTGTAGGGTTTAATTCATATTCTAATCTTCTATTGTCCATTTACTGTTAAATTTACCGTTTTAACTAATTGGCTGAATAACACCATTGAATAAATAAGAAAATTCTGTGAAGCCTATAATTGCATCTGTCAGTTTGAACAGCCACACACTAAAATGTACCAAAAAGAAAACAAATGAAGTAGTACCCCCCCCCCCACCACCCCACCCCCCACACACACACAACAGTCCTCCTGGTAATTTATATAAAATCTTACTGACCCCCAAATTTTAACTGTAGTGTACATTCTACTGAACATACTTTGGAGAAATTATGCCTACAAAACCCCGCCGCGCCACCACCAAATATTGCGTCTTGTGACCTGCCTACACTCACCACCACAATACCAGCAAACGCCCTCGGTTAATAAAATTTGTCAAAAATGTGATTTTCTGTAGTGCTGAGTCTCAAGACCATCAGCATTGTTCTCAGTCTCAGTAAACTCTTAGTAAAGTCTCCCACACTCAGTGGATCCCTCTGTTCAGCTCAGCCATATTTCGCTCAATATAGAGTCTGTGAACTGTAACCGGTCTAGTGCTCTCAGATCATTTAACTCACTCCTTCCCTCTCCATCTGCTTGCTATCCAACATCAACAGTGCTTCATCATCCGGTGGCTGGAGACGGCACTGTATAGAGACTAGTTGCCATGGCAACAGAGCTGGTCCACTAATACCACTTTTTGCATGGAAATGGGTCCAATATTCATTCAGTTTAACTAAGGTTAAGCGATCGAGAGCTGAATGCCACAAAAAAGGAGACACTGTCTAGAACACAAGGCTTCAAAATCAGTTTAGAAAAAGAAGAAGAAAAATCTCTTTGTTTGAGAGTTGTAAAAACAAAGACAAAACAAAGAGTTGTTAACTATCATGGTGTTATTAACATCCAAGACGAACGTTTGATTTCCAGACAATGCATAAAACAATACAATGTATAACTTGAATGCAGCGTGAGCTGCTTTGTATAAAAGTGTCCGGATAAAAGTACTGCACACTGACCTGTATGCTGGATGTCATTGGATATTGTTGTCAAAGAAAGAGTCGGACCTGTAATTAAAAACATCAGAAAGGTATTAAAAACTTTCCACTTATGAACCCCACCAAACTTGTATGACCTTAAAAATGATCTGAATGATTTCAAACAAAGAATACAAACCCCTGAAAAATTCTCTAAGTGGAATAATATGTGCCCTAAACATGCTAACCAGCAGCACCTGCATACTGAAGAGGTAAAGGGTATGAATATCATTCCTTTGGTAATTGGTTTGGATTCAGTGTGTTTTATATGGTCCAAATGAAAAGCCAGTTAGATTCAGAGGATCCTGTGACAGTTCTCAATTTGTGTCAATCAAAATACTTTTTGGTATTTGAGTTATTGGATTTCATATGGATTTGAAGGTCTTCTTCCATTCTGCTGCCTTTTTTGTATTAAATCTGTTTTGTTTTCTGTCAAGAGTGTTCATGTATCAGTCCATATCTCAGGCTTCTGGTAAAGCTTTCACAGATCCAGCAGGGAGCCTTGTGAATACCACAGAACGGGAAGCAGTAAAGCAACGATGGAATGACAGGTGTCCAAAGAGCCTGGCTGGTCCATTCCAGCTCTCTCTGAGTCTAGTCCCTAAAACACACACACACACACGCACCTGTGGGAGAGAGAAAACTCCTTTTCTGTGACTTGAGTTTCTGCCAGCTCCCTCTGTGTCAACATTTCTACAGTCAGAAAACACGATCCTGTCCACGTATACCTGCTTTTAGCTAATTGTTTCCTGCTGGAGAGGCTAATATTGAGCTGCTATTGTTGAAATAGGCCTGCTAATTTGACCTCTCCTAATGCTGGGTTACAAAGAAAACAGTAGAACATGACTAATGTGGCAAGATTTCTTTATTAAATTTACTATAATAATATATTATATTAAAAAATCCACACTGAAAGTTTTATAAAAAAAAACTATTACCGTCTGAGCTGTCTTTTTTTCTTCAGGTAAATATTACAAGCAAATTTGGTAAAAGCGGATAAATTAGAAAACATTGTCCATTACTTCAGATATCCAAGAACTGAACCCTAATCTTGGATTCGAATGACTTTCCCTCAGGTTTTAGTGTGGACCTCAGTCTTGACCTCTGATCCCTGATATCACAGTGAGGAAGAGGATGAGGACAGTGATGGTGAAGGTCAGTGAGGTCAGAGGGAGTTGGACTTTGCAGCTGCTTCTCTCTCCTCATTTGACTGGCTTTAGGAGAATAAGTTCTTCTTGGTTTTACAGCACTCCTAATCTATACACACACTTTTATGCCAAAACATGTGTTCTCAAGACCCCGGCTTTGATGCATCCTAAGGCCCCTCTCTCCTTCTATACCCCCTCCCCTCTGAATCTTTTTTTCTCTCTCCATCCCATCCAAATCCTCAAGTAAAAATGTGCGTTAACAAGTTTTGATAGTAAAAGAAGCCTTGAGATCTTAAGGGCCAATCTGTCAGCTCCCTGTGGCCCACCACAGAACCACTGGCTTCATAGCAGACACGAAAAAAGAAAAGAGTGAGAGAGAGAGAGAATGATAGAGAGACAGAAAGAGAAAGGTGGTCCCAGTAGCTCAAAATCAAGACTTGGTGTACTCTGCCCCATTCAATTGGGCCTAGAGTTTAATACTGGAAAAATCTTCCTTTGCTGTCAATCAAATCCTTTAATAAAAACAAAGTATAACATTGCGGTCTTGCTCACTCTCTCTCTGCCCCTGGGAGAGTGGAAATGCGAGGGGTGCCTGCGGAACTGTGAAAATCCCTCCTTTTATTGCCATCAGCCTGCAATGGAAAATTGGGTTTGCGGAGGGCCCATCTGTTGGACATTAAGCAGCCACCTGGAGCTTTAGCCAATCATGAAATTAAACAGAAGTATTAAAGAAAAATGAAAAATCTCCACTCCCAGACATGTGGGTCACCCAGTCTTTGCCGCATTTAATCAAATTTCCGACAAGAAGCAAAGGCTTAGTTCACAAGGTTGTCACCCACCACCCCACCAGTAAAACCACTCCTGATTTTCCAGGTTTTAAAGAATAAATAAAAGCTGGTATATATGCATATTAGCCTAAACTGTCTTCAGAAAGAGGTTTATGAAGTACACCAAACAAAATGTATTTTCTTAATGAGTGATTGTTTCAGTAAGATTACCTAAACATTTTTAATAAGAACATTTACTTGAAAAGCAAAATGAAAAGAAAAAAAATCAAATCCATTGGAATATTTTAGATGCTTAAAACTATTTTAAAAAGGCTAAAAGTAACTTCTCTTAAATTCACTTTGAATTACGTCTTTTTTTTCCTGAGAAGTCAGTATTTTATGTAATTTATCCTTTTCAAAAGGATGTTTATATATTTTTAAAATGGAAAACAAGACAAAATGAAATTAAGAAAATAATGTCTTGCAGAAAACAGTTAGAATCAATTGTAGATGCAGAATCAGCAGAGAGGCTGTTTTTACGGCCTGGTTTCAAAGACATCAAATTTAGTCTTTGGATTAGGTGCATCCTCAGAGCAGAAACATCATTAATAACATTTAAGTACGCAACTAAGCGTAAAACCAGACCAGACAGCTTTTTCTGAAAACGTATATATATCAAAACGATGCACTAAATAAGCACAGAAGAAAGGTCATGAGCCTGATTCTTGACAGTCTCCATAATTAAAAAAATAAGAAAAAATTTATTATTAAATGTAGTATATTTTGTTGTATAACGGCTACTTTGACTGTGAGTTGGAATTTTGTGAAGAAGAATTAATTGGGTGTTTCTTCTACATTTGGCCCTGATGGGACCCGTTTACAAAATAAATACTTTCACACTCACACTAGATTATTTAAATTTTCTACTAACATTGTGCATGCATCACAGGAGAATTCTGTCATTTTTGTCTGTTCCAGTAAATGTCATGTGGTGTTTGTTAGTGGAAATTACATTTGAATTTTTTAGCTTGTTTAGCAATTTTTTATGTATCCTAAATAAACACAATTTAACAACAAATTAATCTCAAAATTGTTTATGATTTCACTTTTTGTAACAATATGTTATGATGTATTTATATGTTTTAAGATTAAAAGTCATCATAAAAAAAACAATCTATACATATACAGTGGGGCAAATAAGTATTTGATACACTGCCGATTTTTCAAGTTTTCCCACTTACAAAGAATGGAGAGATCTGGAATTTTCATCGTAGGTACATCTCAACTGTGAGAGACCGAATCAAAAAAAAAATATCCAGAAAATCACATTGTAAGATAGGAGGGGGGGGGTTTTTTTTAATAATTAAATTTCCATTTATTGCAGAAATAAAGTATTTGCGTACAATTAGAGAATAGACTTAATATTTGGTACAGGAAACCTTGGTTTACAATACAGAGGTCAGACGCTTCCTGAGTTCTTGACCAGGTTTGCCCACACTGCAGCAGGGATTTTGGCCCACTACTCCATACAGGTGTTCTCCAGATCTTCCAGGTTTTGGGGCTGTCGCTGGGCAACAAGAATTTTCAACTCCCTCCAAAGATTTTCAATGAGGTTGAGATCTGGAGACTGGCTAGGCCACTCCAGGACCTAGAAATGCTTCTTACGGAGCCGCTCCTTAGTTGCCCTGGCTGTGTGTTTGGGGTCATTGTCATGCTGGAAGACCCAGCCACAACCCATCTTCAATGCTCTTACTGAGGGAAGGGGGTTGTTGCCCAAAATCTCGCACATACATGGCCCCATCATCCTCTCTCAATACGGTGCAGTCGTCCTGTCCCCTTTGCAGAAAAGCACCCCCAAAGCATGATGTTTCCACCCCCATGCTTCACGGTTGGGATGGTGTTCTTGGGATTATACTCATTCTTCTTCTTCCTCCAAACACGTCGAGTGGAGTTTATACCAAAAACTTCTATTTTGGTCTCCTCTGACCACATGACCTTCTCCCATGCCTCCTCTGGATCATCCAGATGGTCTTTGGCAAACTTCAGACGGGCCTGGACATGTGCTGGCTTGAGCAGGGGGACCTTGCCCACGCTGCAGGATTTTAATCCATGACGGTGTAGTGTGTTACTAATGGTAACCGTTGAGACTGTGGTCCCAGCTCTCTTCAGGTCATTGACCAGGTCCTCCCGTGTAGTTCTAGGCTGATCCCTCACCTTTCTCAGGATCATTGATACTCCACGAGGCGAGATCTTGCATGGAGCCCCAGTCCGAGGGAGATTGACAGTCATCTTGAATTTCTTCCATTTTCTAATAATTGCGCCAACAATTGTTGCCTTCTCACCAAGCTGTTTGCCTATTTTCCTGTAGCCCATCCCAGCCTTGTGCAGGTCTACAATTTTGTCCCTGGTGTCCTTAGACAGCTCTTTGGTCTTGCCCATAGTGGAGAGGTTGGAGTCTGATTGATTGAGTGTGTGGACCGGTGTCTTTTATACAGGTAACAAGTTCAAACAGGTGCAATTAATACAGGTAATGAGTGGAGGATAGGAGGGCTTCTTAAAGACAAACTAACAGGTCTGTGAGAGCCAGAATTCTTGTTGGTTGGTAGGTGATCAAATACTTATTTCATGCAATAAAATGGAAATTAATTATTTAAAAATCATACAATGTGATTTTCTGGATTTTTTTAATTCTGTCTCTCACAGTTGAGGTGTACCTACAATGAAAATTACATATCTCTCCATTCTTTGTAAGTGGGAAAACTTGAAAAATCAGCAGTGTATCAAATACTTATTTGCCCCACTGTATATAGGTAATTTACAAAATAGCAAAAATATGAATATATATGAAGGTATGGTTAAATGTTTCCATGACAGGTATAATGTGACTTTCACATAACAAAAAGAAAAAGTTAGTTGTTAGTTGTAATTAAAATCAACACCTGTAACATAAAAGTGTCTATAGTTGAAGAAACACCCAATTCCAATAAAGCACAATGGAACTGAACTCAATAGTAGAGCATAATGTCAGCAAATATCCCTGAAGCTCTAAGCCCAGATGTTGGGTTTGAAAATGAACCAAGATACTGATCAGATCCTTCAATGAGCTACTTTAAAGTTTTGAATAAGGATTCTGGGAGTTATCTCAATTGACATTCTCCCAACTCACAAGACCCAGTATATACTCCTTGCACACACACTCATTTTATCCATAATTTAATATCTGGAAATCTCTGATTTTACTCCGACAGGCTCTGAATAACATGTTTTTGTGTTAAGGCTCTCTGCGAGGTGTTGGAATCGGATGAAATTAGTCTCTCTCCTCTTGCTTCTCCTCTTTCTCCCTCTGCATCTCTTTCCCATTCCTTGTTCCGCCTGGAAAAGCCATTGCAGAATAAAACCCTACTTCCTCCCGCAGAGGCTGCAGCCAGACATGAAGCGGTCACACATGTTCCCCCTCACTCCACATAGATGGAAACAGCTCTCCATGGTGAACATACACACATATTTGCTCACACGGGTGATCTGGTGTGTGGATCGGCATTGGGTCTGAGGACAAATTGCATTGGGGGCCGCAGGGAGTTCTGGACCCAGAGCTGGAAGATTTCAGAGGTTTGAAAGAAACCAGACTCATTGGCAGATGGTCAGCTGTCCAGCAGTGATCATGGGACAGGATCTCAAACGAGGCTTCAGTCATTATTACAAAATCATGATTTGGTTTTGTGTGTAACAAAGCAAAGATGTAATCGAGACTCTATTGGATGACCAATAAACCCATCAGCTCTGTCAGCATTAGGTCTTGCTCATAGCATTTCATGCTTCAACAGTGTCTCATTTTCTTGTTGGTCTTTCAAAATCCAGACAGAGAAAAATTCTTTTTGATGTAGTATCTATAGTACATTTATCCGTCCAAAGTGGTCACACGGTCTTGTTAACAGAGCTAACTGGCTGATCTCTAGATATGTATACATTTAGAACATGAAACATTCGACATGCAGTTACCAGTTTTCCAAATGAAACGCTGAATCAAACAGACTCCTGAGTCATCCAATAAAACCTGAGGGATTGTACACACCAGTGGCAGAGCCAGGGTGTTTTTGTAGGGGTGGCCAGGAAGGGGTCAGCAACCAGTCTGGGGTGGCACAGAAATCTTCATTATTTCAAAATAAAAATGTGATTGACTATAAAGTACTGGACTGTTTTAGTGCCTAAAATACAAATGAATACAATTAATTTGTATTTAATTGTAATTGAGATACTTTTGAATTAGATCAAGTAATACTAAGTGAATATGACAATTTGTGTATTATTCCTCACCTCCAGGTATTTTAATAAAGGGGCTCACTATAGCTTTATTGCTCAGTCAGCTTGGTTCTGGTTCTCAACACCCCCAAAAGCTTGTTCTCCATTATTGCATACTCATGGATGAGACAACATCAACTTCATGTTTAGTCAACTTTCACAGAATTATGTTTAGTCAACTTTCACAGAATTTTATACAATCAATGAACTCTGAAAAATAACACGAACACTTTGAATATCAGCGAGGCACATCTGAATAAACAAGAAGGACATTTTGAGTAGACACAACATTCCCACAGTTTCTTTTTTGCACGGCCAACAAAAATAAATCCAAATGAAACCACATCAGAATCAATCGTCGTCTATCTTCAATCGGCACACATGGCGTTCTTGAGTCGAGTGAACGATTAAACTCACTCATAAGTTATAATACACGAAAAATCACTTTTTCACCACCTACTGGTGTAGTGACGTATTGAAGATATTCAAAAACAACTTATGCAGAACACCAGCAAGGTCACACAATCACAAAAAAAGTGAATTCAATACACTGAGAATGGATTTATCAAATAACTGCTGCCATGAGCAAAATGTACGCAAACATGATTTTTTTTATGGCGTCATGCTAATCACGGAGGACAAATAGCTTCGAGTTATATGAATTTAAGTATAGGCTAGAAGCCATATTTATTTATTTGGCTGTCTGTCTGTCTGAATTCAATTGAAAAAAAGACTGAGTCTATACAGAGATAAAGAGAATGATAAAAAAGAGGGACAAAATAAGCAGAAAACCACAACCAAGAGAGAAAAATCGACTTATTTGAGTGATTTTGTTTAAATGGGAAAACTGTCTCAAAGGGATTTAAATAGGTTCCGACAATTTTCCAATTTTGTGTATCAAGCTGAAATATGAAACACAAACTCAGATTGACTTATTTTATATGTGGTAAAATATATTAAACATCAAACCACAGACAGCATTCAGGTCTGTGTATCCAGCATGGCCTGAGACCAGCTGGATGAGTTGATGGAGCTCAGTGAAGCACTTGGTTTTACAGGAATCAAATCCCAGGACAGAACCTTCATAAATGAGGAATCTGAAGAATGTAGAGCACCGTTGTTGGTGTTCTTGGACACGGTTGACAACTTTGACCCATAAAAAACCCACATCTATTTGGCTATTTTTGGTCTATAAAGACTGGTTACTTGTGAATCGTCTGTTGTCCTGGATGTACATATAAAATACCTGTGCAGGCACATATATACACACAAGACACTGGAGCTGCGCTGTGCTGCCTCAAAGGCTTCATCCAAGTGATAGATCTTTCTGAAGATGTTAAATGTCTCTAGATTTAATGCACACAAGATGTGTAACAGGTCAACATCTTTTTCGTGAGAAGTATCATGATATTGGAAGGTAGAATCTGAGACTGTGAAGGTTGAAACAATTATCTTAATGTCAAAAACTGGCAGATTTGCATCATTGTACAATCTGCTGATGTCCATTGTTTGTATTATGTTAACAGGCTTTGATGTGTCAGATCAGTTGCCCCTTGTTACCTTCCACATGTGGGAACTGTTGCTGTAAAACCGAATGAGATGACAACACACAGCATGCCTCTGGGTGTTTGCCACTGAGTACTAGATCGGTTCAATACGAGTTAAACTCTGCTGACAGCATTTGTGGCATAATGTGGTATAAATAGCACAAAAACAATTTTTGTCTTGTTCCTCTTTCTCATTAAAAGAGAAGAAGAAACCAAAATCGAAGTTGCAGTGAGGCACCTGCTTTGAAAGTGAAAGGGTCCATTTTTGGAGGATTTAAAAGCATAGGGTTCTTCAGTGCTATCTTTTAAGAACCTTTAACATCCACGGAACATTTCCATTCCACAAAAGATTAGATTTTTAAAAGGTTCTTTGGGGAACCAAAAATTGTTCTTCTATGGCACCACTGAGAAAAAACCACTTTTAGAACCTTTATTTTTAAAAGTGTAAATGAGAAGCTTATAATTTTATAAAAACATACAAAAAATTTTAATTAGTTTAAAATATTAATTAAGATTAACATCTAATTAGATAATATTTGCTGCATTTTTTTGTTAAAACGTATGTATTATTTGAGCTGTAAAGCTGTTCTTTTCATTTTTGTGGTCGTTTGAGAGGTTTACACAGAAAACAAAGTAAAAAGTGGTGCAGTAAATTCAGTAAATTTCACACAATTACAATTGTAAATACAATACATTTCACAAACGATTACAAAAAAACAGCAGGTAAAACAATGAATTAAACATGAAATTTAGAAAAACTGAAATAGTATTTTCTTTAAAACCTACTTCAGTAATCTTTGTTTCATTTACTGCTTCAAAAAATATTTTTTTACAGTGGCAGTGAAGCACTAAAATTGTTTTTAACTTTACTTAGAAAAGGTTAGTAAGCAATTTTTAACACTCACATTGTTTATATCTTGTGGCTATACTATTGAAATGAGTATGAGTGAGTATTTTTACATTTACAGATTGGCTCCTTTCACTTACAGTTGCCTCACTTGTAAGCCTGAATGTCATGTTGTTGTTTTTTTCCAAATAAAAGGAAGGACCAATTGAATCAGCATTGTGCCCCAAAGTGCAGTCGACTGAGCTTAATTACATTTTTTTCCAAATAAAAGGAGGGACAAGTTGAATCAACGCAAAGTGCAGTCGATTGAGCTCAACTTGATTTAGACCACTTTATTGCTTTTGTTTCATATGGTCTATGTCTCTCATTCAACAGGTTTAGTTGTAATTTGATGGTCTTTTTGCAGATGAATGTGTCTTCAATAACCCCCAGTACTGCCGTGTGGAGATCGATAGGCCTGCTGGACCAGCCGCGCAGCTGTGAGTGGAGTCGTCATTTCACAATTGCTTTGAGTGAGAATCTCTTGTAAATCTCCTTAGACATGCTGACATCTCTGTCACAATTACGTGTCTGAAAAAGACTCTCCGAGGCCTGGTAGAGTTGATGAAGCCTGCCATCGTCAAGAGACTGCATGATTTATGACCCCGACAGGACACCATCGAGCCAACGGTACCTGAAGCCCCTTTCATACAGTCATGAAAACCCACCAAAATCAACACCGTAGGACAAATAAGCACCCTGGGTAATATGAGATCTATATGATAAATGGAGAAGACAGCGGGATCTGTCTGATAAACAGATAGGAAAGGTGGATCTGGCCGACGTATTAGACACACTCATCACCATCGCGTCTATAGAGCTGCAAGCTGTCTTGTCATAGCTGATAAATACCCTCTATTTGTCTGTCTGAAGCTACATGCTGAGAGATTTAATCATTTATTTGTGTTAAATCAATGATAGACTTGCAGCAAGCCGTTCTGTGCGAGCTGGGACTAAATTTAGAAGAAAAAGCTCCGTTGCTAACCTCTGACCTGAAAAAAGCCATTTAAATCTTTTAAAATACTGTCAGTGGGACACAAATCAGTTCAGTGGAATGAATGGAACATTAGTGCCATTAACTGCATATGGAGGACTTTTAAAGGTATTTAAACAAGGTGCACCGTATAGTAAATATTGGTACTTAAGAACAATGGTAAAGTGTAACTTTTCCTTGCACGTTTAATTAAGATCTAAATGCCAAACAGGTTTAAGAATTTGTTCATTCCATCTGCAATTAAGTCACTAAATAGTATTAAGTGAGGTTTTTTTTAATGTGTGTTTATGGTTGTTTTATTGAGTTAGAGACTAATGTTTGTTTTTTATTGTGCAATGCATTAAGTATTGTGATGCAGTGGCTGTATTTTGAGCCCAAGACAAATTTCCCTCTGGGACAATAAAGTATACCTTAACCTTAATATTATCTACATTAAACTTTAATGGAATCTTGGGTACAATCTTTAGTTAAAGGAATTATATAGTTATATAAAATAATTATATTAAATTATATATATATATATAATAATTACTGGGAACAAGCAAAATAAATAAAGGGAAACCAAAAGGAAGGTGAATAATAATAATAAAATAATCAAAACTATTATTATTATTTGGACTTTTCTCTTTAAAACACTTAACACTTCAGTCTATGCTAATAATAATAATAAGTAGTAATAGTTTATTTGACACTATTATTATTCAGCAAAATATGTCCTAAGTTAAGGGGACAGTAAAAACAAACTTCGTAATCATTTCTATATCATTTCAATAATACTGACATCCCACAAGATCATAGGACCATAGAAGCATTATAATGCTTTATGCAGGTCAATAACAAACAATCCACAAAAAGGTATTAGATCAAATAGACATTAAAAATCACACGTTCAAAATGAAGAAAAAAAAAAGTAGATATTCAGGAGAAAAAAACAAAATCGCTCTACAGAGGAGCTGCCACATGATATTCCAGCCTCTCTCTGCTGTTTCTGTTCAAAGGTTGACTGTTGACTCTCTCTGGACTATCTAAATCCAGCTGTGCTCTTGGGTTGTTGGATGCTCGTACTCTCTTGGTGGGACATATTTTCCTCAGCTGGTTCTGATAGCTCACTGTGTCCTTTTGAATCTTCTGGTCCACATTAGGGGCATCCAGACTGTTGTTCTCTTCCATGGGATGTTCAGCAGATGTTTCTGTGCATCCCAGGAGCCCATTGCCTGCTGTCTTCCAGTATGTCCTGGTTAGCAGCATAGCTTAGTTTCTTGCATAATATTAAGGTTTAATATAAATAAAGGTTTTATATATAAATGGTTTTATAGTGGACTGACCTGAGATTTGTGTCTGAGATGTTCGTCGACCACCACCACGTTCTGCACCGTCAGCATCTAGGTCTGGTCTATCCGGGGTGTCCACAAACTCTGGGCTGTCTAAATCCATTGCTCTTTTGCGGCACTCCTGCTGGTGTTTGTCAGTATCATGTGGTTTACCAGCCTGATCTTTGAGGTTCGTTCTACTGATTATGGGATCCATCTCTTTCATAAAGTCCAGATTTAGTCTGTCTGTATCTGTGACCACAGAGTTGTGTTTATCTATCAACTTCTGGGTCCTTGGGGGTCGGTATCTCCCATTCTCCTCAGGTCTGTCCATTTCCGGACTACTAATGTCCTCCATCACAGCACAGAATTGTAAGATGATGCATAGGTTCAATAAAATAAAAACAAAAATGCTAATTATACAGAAAAAGATTTATGTGAGCAAAAACATGACTTATACATGATTTCTAACTAGACCTTTAGAAATTACAATTTGAGTTTTATAGCTTTTAGTCTGTCCGTTAGCTTTAAGACCATAAATACTCCTAAAAGTTGACAAAATTCACTTTTATCAGATATACACTACTGTTGTTATTTAAATTTAAAATAACTTTTTTTATTTACATTTATTTTAATATATTTTAAAATGTACTTTATTCCTGTAATGGCAAAGCTGAATTTTCAGCAGATATTACTCCGTTCAGCGCACATGGTCCTTCAGAAATCATTCTAATATGCTGATTTGGTGCACAAGAAACATTTCCTATTATTATCAATATTGAAAACAGTTAATAAAAAGTTAAAAAGAATGGCATGTCTTTACCATTTAAATATTGTATGACATTATAAATGTATTTACAATTTAATGTATCCTTGCTGAATAAAAGTATTAATTTCTTTCAAATAAATAAATAATAAAATAAAATCAAAATACAAAAAATCTTACTGACCCAAAACCCCAAGTGTATGTGTTCAGTACTCATCTGCACAACACTAATTTTTATCCAATCAGATCTTTCTAGAATGAGAAGGCCCTACTCCTTATAACACTGCAACCATCATGACTCATGGCTTTTGTTGCAACCATCATGACTCATGGCTTTTGTGCAAACCAAGCCTATATTGGTTTTACATTTACATGATCTCTGGCAGATTTGATCACATATATAAAACTACATACCTGTTGCTTTATTCAAATGTTTGTTTGAGCCCTCAGTCACATCTGTGCCCATGTCAGTCCTGTCCATACTCATACTCTCTATATTAACACACAATGTCACATCAGCAGATATGTTTATGAACAGTAGCAGGGTGAGGAACAGATGGAACTATCATGTACCTGCTGAGTTCCCATAATGCTCCTGTAATGCTTTGTGAGTGTCTGTTGACCGGAGAATGTCAGTGACGAAGCATACAAGATAAAAGTAAAAAAAAGAAAAGGGGGAACAAATCGTTTATTTCAACAATCACATTAAATCCAGCAGCATACCTGCAAGTGCTGTTCTCAGCCTTAACCTCTTGTAGATGTCACCTTCTGAAGCAAACAGTATATTGAATTAGTTACATGTCTGAAGACAAAATATGATTATATGTTACAGGCTGGAGTGTTTCTGTTAAATAACTTGGCAAAATGCCAAAAATAATCGAATAGGCTTTAGGGAATAAGAATGTAATTCATGATACTCTTATTCATGCACGCACAAGTATAATAAATATAATACAGGTCTGTACCTCTGCTGATGCTCTTTCAGATAATCTGCTGTCTGTTTAAAAAGGAAATGAGGAAATAATAAATATCTAAACAATGTATACTATAAGTTAAAGCTTTATTTTTCGTTTGTTTTATTTGACTGATCCCTCTGAGTTGCTGCTCTCTCTGGATTTCTCTTCAGCAACATCTTAGGAAAGACATGTTAGAGAGATCATATGTTTTTAAAAATCAATAGACAAAATAGTCAAATATCAGTCTTTTTATTGAATTGGATGGAACAAAGTGTTAATTTACCTGCAAGTTCTACCAAATTTGGTTTGGGTGTTGTATTGGAAAAGTCTAAATGATTTTTTTTTAAAAACCTTATTAGACACATGAATTTTTAAAAACATAAAACATTATATGCCCATCATCCCATAAAACACATACGTTTTAATAAAAAAGGGTTTAATTTCTGGGGCTTCACATTCTGTAAATAGAGAGAAAAAGTCACATTAAATAATGTCACATTTAGGACGGTCAGTGATTTCTTAAATCGTCAGACATATAGGTCTGAAGTTCTGAACATTACATCCTTTTTTCCATCACTATCTAATCACTCACCTGCAGTCGGATCTGTCGGATATACAGGATCCAGAATCTTCTCTGTTGCTAGATCCATTTCTAAGGAAAAAGGGCTCCTGAGGTCAGAAACCAACAAGCAATAGCACAGCTGACTATTTCCTGATTCTCACATAAGAGTATTAATTGCACTTCCCTTCATTTCCATCCAACAGACTCAAGAAAGGTCATACTGAAGCAACAAATCACAGACCTGAGAGCTGTGTTGGTTCAGTGTGGTCAAGAGGTAGATTCATTTCAAATGCATCTGAGGCGAGAATGCACAAATTGAGAATAAATAATGAATGTAACATGAATGTAAAATTATTCCTTTTAGCAGGGAAAAGGAAACAACACGCTCACCCTTCAGGAAACGTAACAAATCTTCACTCCCTTCTAAAATATATATTATGTCATTATGAATTATTTACAATAATATATTTTCAAAGCAAAATAATTATATAATTGTGCTAAACAATCATAATTAGAATCGTCTAAAACCCAAAACTGTCCAAAATCTAATCAAGTCGAAATCAAATGAAGTTACCTCTCATGGCTGCTGAATATACAGCATTTATAAAGACGAGAACAGTCAGGCAGCTGTTGATCCTGAGCCAGGAAGGAGAATAAGACAGACAATTACAACATTTTCCAAATGTCAATATAAATGAAACACAAACATACATTCAATATTGTCGAGCTGTCTCTCTCATTGTGCAATATCATTAATTTTACACCAGCACTCATAAAACAGCCCTACATATTTGAAAACTTGTAACACGGATCTTGTATTTTATAGTGGAAAATGCTGACCAAACATATCGCAACAAAATAAACCCAAGTAAAAGGGGGAAAAAATTTAGTTTGGCAACTTACAGCTTCATATAGAGTGCTGATGTCCTTCTGAAGGGCTCGTGTGTCATTTGTGGCTTTATATGAGTGCGGGTCGCTGATCTGGACAATAGGGTCATAGATGACCGGTTACAGGGACACTGGAGATGAAGCCTGAGAAATCAGCAAAGACCTGTTTTGTTCTGAATGGCAGATGTGTTTTTTTAATAATAAGGGGATGCATGGCTGATTTTACCCTACGGCATTTCCTTCCCTTCACAGAGATCCACTGAAGGATTTTGTTTGTGCCATTGTGGAGAAATAGGAAACCATTAGATTAAAGGCTGTCATCCATCTATTTATTTACTTCATTAACACTAGAGGAAAGGATCTTTATAAATAAAAAAGCATCACATTTGACTTGATCTCTGTCAATTTAGAAGACTGCAATGAGGATAATAAAGTTTAGGATGAGTACAGGTAAAGTGAGACACTTTCTGACAAGTTGTCATTGGTGTTAAAATCGCTTTAAAATATTGTTTAAATGAAGTTCC
This sequence comes from Sinocyclocheilus anophthalmus, assembly GCA_018155175.1. Lineage (NCBI taxonomy): Eukaryota > Metazoa > Chordata > Actinopteri > Cypriniformes > Cyprinidae > Sinocyclocheilus > Sinocyclocheilus anophthalmus. Next base: position 151,050 of record JADLZN010000794.1, on the reverse strand, counting down.
CCCCACACAATATGTTTTAAATATACAGATAATAAAGGACGGAGTATTAAATATTACTATTTGAAATGCAAATAGATTAAAAAATATATATTTTCAGGAGTTACCAGCTAATTGGGACACCTTTAATTTAGAGACGATTACTACTTTTACTACTACACGGATACTCTGTTTTCGTTCAGATCAAATCACAACAACGTAGTAAACAGATCAGGTGTGACGCAGCTGACTCAGAACAGCATACCTTGTTTACGTCCAGCTGATACTCTCCAAAATGGCGCTACAGGGTGATGCGGAGGAGACGAATTGTTGACTAAAGTCGCAATTTTTTTTTCCTCGTAGCTACATATAATTGCGTTTGAACCACTGATATCACATGGATTATTTTACTGATCTCCTTGCTACGTCTCTGGACTTGGGAACATTTCAGTTGTGTTGCTGTATATGCAGGGTCAGAAAACTCTCGTATTTCATCAAAAATATCTTAATTTGTGTTCCGAAGATGAACGAAGGTCTTACCGGTTTGAAACGAAATGAGGGTGAGTAATTAATGACATAATTTTAATTTGGGGGGAACGAAACCTTAACATGAAAAATGAATCCATTCTTCTAGGTCACTAGATGGCAGAAACAGATCAAGAAAGACAAGTTTACATGTATAGAGCAGTGTTTCCCACGGGGTTGCCATGTAAAAAAATTTTTTATATTTTTAAATTGTTAAAATGTTTCAAAAAAAGCAGCTATTATATAATATCCATTTCTGATGTCGCCAAGTACTTCGAGATTGCCACTGAATCCGGCTGCCGAAATGGAGTCAAAGCTCAGGGATTACACTTTACGTGTGCCCGCTCAGTCGCTCACGGCCCCATGTGAGTGCTACACTCATTTACGTTCATGTAATGGCACAGCAAAGTCCACTCAAAATTCAAGCTGACAGGAAACAGGATGTAGTACAGTATTGTTCTTTCTGCAATAGCCCTACTGTGTTGTAACAAGGTGTGGTAAATGGACAACTCTGGTAACGCTGCCCTTTCATTCAGGAGCTGCCTAAACCGTGTATGACTCACATGTCTATGAAATAATAATAGCTTCTAGATAATATAATTGATGAATCGGTTAAAAAAAAAAATCTCTAATAAGCCCTCTGTGCGGATTAACCTACCTGACAACTAAAAAGCAATTTATTCAGTTGTGGGCCAATAGTTATTTTTTTATTTGTGCATATAGTCATTTTAGTGTTTTTTTATTATTAACTGCTTAGCCTCCTTGTCATTTTTTATTCAATTCAAGCTATCTCGTGCTACTGCAACAAAATTACCCAACTGTAAAATCAAAAATATACTGAGGGAGCAAAACTTTGTTAAATTACTATTATAAACTAGCTATCTCACAGTGTTTACATATAGCTTACATAGTCTACATTAAAATTTGTCATATAAATTGGTCTTTTCATTAGAAATTAGCCTACTGATTGCCACCACTGATGGACACATTTTTATAATATTAAAAATATCTGTATGACAGTATATTCTGCACTTCTTCCCTGCTGTACCGAATATCTATACTTTTCAAAGTATCATATCGAAGTTAGAAATTCAAATATTGTGACAAAATAAATTTTGTAGGGTGCCACAAATGTGTTCAAATTTCCAATGGGTGCCGCGACTAAAGAAAGGTTGGGAAACACTGCATTAGAGGACTACGCTACAAACGTGCAAAACCCTTTGCTCCAAATGAAAACTCATCACAGCCAGAAAAAAACAGGACAAATAAAGACAGAGCAGCTCAAAATCTATTACACATACTGGCTCTTTTTTTTTTTTTAAATGCATGTGCCTACTTGATTTTTTATTTCGTTTTATTCCTTTAATGTTTATTTAGTACTTTATTTTTAGAATGTTTTGAAATAGCACAAAATAAAGTTTTAAACTATTTACACTCGCAAACCATTGCTAACAAGACAATTAAAATCAAGAAATGAACAGCAAACAAAGCATGAGATAATTAGTCTTAACTTGTTACAAGAAAAAATTTAAATACATTTTTTTCTTCTTCTCTATCTTCAGAATATATTTGTCTTTTGTGTGTGTGTGCCGGTACTGGATAATACCAATACAAGCAGTAACTATCGTTTTGTACGAAACTTAAATCTGGTTTCAATCTTTGAAGAGTTAGTAAAACTCGCCTCAGTGGAAGAGAACTGCGAAGCCTTAAACGAAAAATTAAAGCTAGTTTTCAACGACAGCCAACAATTGGTTTCCTTTTTTTTTTTTATTGAAATCGTATAAATGTGAGTGAGGTAGACTGTTTTTCCCACCTGACTTCAAACATACCATGTCACTGTAATAGAGAGGCTGCATTAAACATACAGCTGAATAAAGCAAGTGACATGGTCTTTTTTTCCTTAAACAATATATTTTCTCTTTTAAATGATTTATAAAACAAAACAAACAAAAAAATCTCTGCAAAAGTATCTATTGCAAACTTTGAATGAATTTACAATACAGTAATATATTTAGATTTGAACTCGTCACACTGAACACAGGCAGAGGACAAACATGAGTTCAGCCTCCACTACAGAGCTAGTCTTCAACATCTTTCACTAATAGACAAGACCAAAAGAAAGAACAATTTAAGAAACACTTAAACAATTAAGGTATTAAAGATTCAGTTAGTCTAGACAAAATGCTTCCACATAATATTCTTGTTTGTTCTTCAATCAGCCAACCAAGGGCAAACACAACATGCAATGCTAAATTGATATTTCACCTGTTTAATTGATTTAATCGTGGGGTAAAAAGAAATGTGTATTTCACTGAACAGTCGCCTCTCGAAAGAAAATTTCAAAAATTCTTCAGTGTCAAACAAATGTCTGAAACTTCTTAAAAACAAAAAAAGAACTCCACTCACGCGTACACACTCACACAACTGAAGATAACACAAAAATTGGCATATTATTGATTGTGTTACTCAGTAATTGGTACAAGTCCTTGAACAGCAACTAGTGCGACTTCAACAAGATCCAGGACCAAATCCAATCAACCTGCAATATACAAAGAACCAGCACAGCTGAAACAAAAGAGCTTCCATTATTGGTAAAATAATGTTTTGTTACACAATAATCGAACAAATCAGAAATGTTACAGTAGTTTTGATTGAATCTGGCCTTCAGTCCAAACGCAGAGTTGAAACACGCCGTAACGAGAAGAATCATGACTCAAACATCAAATCTGCTTTGTCTAGTCCTCATCATATTCTTCAAAACCAAGGAACAAATCACTCCTTATCTGCATTTATACTCGGAGAAGTTCAATATATCACACCAGGTTTTGTGAACTTTGTGATCAAGACTCGTTGTTGTAAAAACAGGGACTAAAATACCAGGTACAACATTTAAAAAAAATCCCTGGCTCCCAAAAAACTATTTAAGTCAGTGAGTGTAATGGTTTGAGCACGAGAACACTAGAGGGACATATAAAATTAATTTTATTATCCTTCTTCAGGTGGACATTTAAGTGTTTCTAAAGTCACGGCGAGTGAAAGTTCACAACCGTTTGCTTTTCTAACTCATACAGACAGGTGTAAAAACATTATGGGTTTCTTTTTGAGTTCACAGACCCCTAAAACAACAACTGAGAACAAAAACAAAAGTTTGTGTTATTTGTAACATAAATAACCACAAATTAAATCAATGCCCCCCGCCCCTTCACCACTGATTCACAATTCCAAGCAGGCCCGCAGAAGAGAGAGACGGATAGATGGATGTGAGAAAGAAGGGGGTGAGTGGGGGGCAGGCGGTGTTCAGGGCTGGGCTCCAGCGGCAGTGGGCACTTGTGTGGCCAATGTGTTTGGGCCAGGGATGATGGGCGAGCCGGCGCTGATGTTGGCGATATTGGGCTGCGTGCTCGGAGTCATAGAGGCGATGCCTGCAGTGTGAAAGCCACCAATACGTTTAGCCTAGTGTATGCTGAAGCCTGAATATCTCTCTTAGTAACATTCTGGGCAAATACTTTTTAACCGTAGGATAAGTTTTCAAAAAAGGTTTCCCCCAATAATAAACATTGTCATTTACTCAGCCTCATATCATTTCAATTCGGTAAGATTTCCTTCTATGGAAAATAAAATATGATATTTTGGAAAATGCTTCTGTTTCCGTCTATACAATGAAAGCCAGTGGGGTCCAGTATGTTCTGGACTCCACTGACTTGCACTGTATAGAGGGGGATGGGGTGGACGTTGAAACATTCTTCAAAATATCATCTTTTGCATTCTGCAGAATAAGTCATACAGGTTTGAAGAGACACGAGGTTGAGCGCATGGCAACGTTTATTTTAGGCTAAATATCCCAAACAGAGGTGAAGCGCTGGAGAGAAAGGTAAACCGTTTACCTGCCATCAAGCTAGAAGAGCTGACTAGTGTGGAACTAGCAGCCATTCCTGCAGCTGGCGCTCCTCTGCCCTGGTCTTTAACTATAGGATCTATATACAAAGACACATATGAAATATAATGAGCGAATTCCAAACGGCTTTTTTGCATACTTGAAGGGCACTTCGGGAAGGGGACGCCATTTGTAGGGACATTCCAAACGAAAGTGAACAACTGAATCCCTTCATGAAGGGCCCTTCCAGAAGTCCGTTAGCGAAGGGAACATGCGATGGTCACTTCACGGAAGTGATTTCCGTTTGTGATCATGTGATCTTCCAAAGTTAGGGTTGATTTCGAGTTCACATACAAACGTAAATAGAATAGGCTAATTAAATTTGTTGACAAATTTTTCGTCAGTGATAGAAATATGATTTAAGACAGTAGTGTAAGCAAGTTTAGTTTGAAAACGTTTAATAGTAAAGAAGACACAATTAGACAATATTTGAATAAAATAATAAGAAATATTTATTTGCAACAACTGATGGAGTATTGCGTGCTTTGTCAAGGTAACATTTGATCAGTCATTCCCTTCGCCAAGGGAGTTTCAATCGCTTATACGAGACAGTAATGCCCTGCGCCCTTCAAAGAACACACTTCAAGAGCTCTGCCCTTCGAAGGGAGTAGGGCATAGGGATGCTCACTTCCGTCTGGAATTCGATTTTAGTAAGTTTAAGCCATTCACTTAACCCATTGCATTTTATAGCCATTTACCATCATTTACTTGTGAAAGTTTCATTTAAATGTTATTAAAAGGTTTTTTTTCAGGAAAATTAAAAGGAAACAAATAAAGAGCAAATGGAGGAGACATATAAAGACAAGACATACATGAAAAAAGTAACATTGGTGACTCATTTCAAATTTAGAATTTGCAACAAAGTAACATTACCTACCTGGTTGACGTAAGGTTGTTACACATGTTAAAATGATATCATAAACATCATGAGAAACAAACAAATCAGAAATATATCTGCAACATGTCAACATTAACATAGATGGGGTTTTTAATTTATAACTGTCAGAGTTAAATGATAGCTTTATCAATTGGGCTAGGGCTACCACTTATTCCCGATTAGGGTTGCAAAGCCGGGGCAGAAAATTTCCAGAAATTTTCCGGAAACTTTGCATGGGAATTTAATCTGGGGAATTTTGGAACTATTCCAAGTTGGAAACTTAACAGAGATTTATGGGAATTAATTGGAAATGTGGGGAAATTTATAGAAACTGTATCATGCACAAACATAAATATAAACATTTTGTGTGGTCATAAGATGACATGCATGCAAACTAATACAAATTTTTAAAAATGAATTTTTTTGGAACCTGTAATACTTTCAGGATTCATTGATGAATAAAAACTTAAGAAAACCATTTATTCAAAATAGAATTTTTTTCTAACAATAAGTCTATCTATTTTGTTTTTTAGACTTGCATTTGCATTTGTAATTTGTTATTTTGTTTTCAGAATTGTTATTTGTTTAGCACTCTCAGCACCGTTTTTACTGTCACTTTTGTTCAATTTAACACATCCTTGATGAATAAAAGTATTAATTAAAAAAAAAAAAAAAAAAAACAGACCCCAAACTTTTGAATGGTAGAGTATTGTTAAAAAAAAAATTTTTTAAATAAATGCTGTTCTTTTTTAAAACTTTTTATTCATCAAAGAATCCTAAAGTATCACGGTTCCACAAAAATATTGAGCAGCGACAACTGTTTCAATGATGATAAGTCAGCATATTAGAATGATTTCTGAAGGATCATGTGACACCGAAGACTGAGTAATGGCTGATGAAAATTTAGCTTTGCATCACAGAAATACATTTTTTTTTTAAAAGTACATTAAAACAGAAAACAAAAATTTTTTTAGTTAAAAATTGTAATAGCACTCACAATATTAGGTTTTGTTCTGTTTTGATCAAAGAAATGCAGGCTTGTATAAGAAGATTCGTAAAGAGATTTTTCAAAAACATTAAAAATTGTAATGTATCCAAACTTTTGACCAGTACTGTACTTCTGTATGATAACAGAAAACTGGCTAGCAGAAGGTAGAAGTAAGAGCATCACAGCTTGAGCTAGCTAGCACATGATACCTAACCTCATAAATTATCAACGAAATAGTGCTAACTAGCTTACATTTTTCATATTTGATTTACTGGCTAGCTAGCTACTGTAAAAACACTTTTTTGGTATTTGCTAGTTAAACTTAAATCCCATAGATCAAATATATTTAGAATATCAAAATTACTTGAACGGAGCCTGGAAAATGAGGGGGAATACGCCATTAGGTGACTAGAGGGGATTGTGTGTGGGGGAGGGTCATCTTTAGACAGTTTTTTTTTTTTAAATCTCCTCACCTACATATTTGCTCAGTCAGTGTATTTGATTTTACAATGGTATAATTTTGTTAAGCATCAGCTTAATCACAGCACAAGAAAGTTATTAACAAATTTAAGTAATATTTATGTAATTTATACGAATACTCGCCAAGATGGACATTTTGACATTTTGTGTTCAGGATTCAAGAAATTATCTGTGCATGTTTTGGAGGAAGACACAGTGCATCTAGGGGATGAGTCCTCAATAGCCCTGCAGTAAGTGTGCGGTGTATGTGATTGAGGAATGTGCAAGGTAGAAATTCAAGATTTTTTTAAGTTCCCTTAAGTTGTTCCTGCAATTTAGCAAATTCACAGTTTATTCCCATTAATTCCCGTTATTTCCCATGGAACTTTTCCAGTCTTGAAAATTCCCACAATTTTTCAACCCTATTCCTGATCAAATAGCTTTAAAAAAATGCTACCGTCATCAAGTGATCATAGACCTTGCAGGGTTCCATTATTCACTACACACAATGTACAGGGAGTGTTTGGATGTCTATTATAAAGCAAGTCCTCGATTTATTCAACTGTATATAAAAGAGGTGCTAAACTCGGGGAACTCACAGAAGTAAGGGTGGTCCATTGCCTCGCGGGCCGTTAGTCGGGCCTGGTGGTCATAACGTAGCAGCTTGTCCAGAAAATCCAGAGCCTCGGTACTGACCAGGTGCTGATTCTCACTGTGTACAAACCGCTCCCATCTCTTCCGGGAGTGTCTGGGTGAACAAGAGAAAGAGACATGTTAAAAATGGTACAAACATGACTATACACGCACACATATAGAACTTCAGTACAGTAACTGAAAATTAAATAACTATGGAGATACTTCAAAACAGAATACCTCTTTTAATCAACTTGATAAAGAGTCTGTCAATAATGATCAACAGTGTATTAAAGTCATACCTGCCCAAAATGTCATTAAAGCGTGGGTCCAGCTCAATGTTATATTTGTCAATGTAATCATACAGGTCCTCGGTACCCAGAACCTTTGCAATTCGAACTAACTAGAAAGAAAAATAATCACATCAATAAATTCAACAGACAAATACCCAGCATAATAAAAGCACCCAGCAAATATTATTTTTTCTACACAGCAAGTTTATGAATTAATCAGATGAATTACTGAACATCCCAGCTATTTATTTTGAATAAATAAGTTTGTTCATGCTAAAATCAAAAATTAATAAATGGTTGACCTGGTCATAGTTGTCATGTCCATGGAAAAACGGTTCCTTCCTGAAGATCATGCTGGCCAGCATGCATCCAAGACTCCACATATCCAGACTGTAGTCATACATCTAGATACAGATCAAAATTTTTTTTGACAACTCAAAATCAGCTGAAATTCATTAAATGTTAATAGCAACTAGGGCTGGGTATCGTTTGAATTTTATAGATTCTGATTCTTAACAATTCCTAGTTTCAATTCCAATTAGGTTGAAAAAATTCTGACATTTAGATGTCAAACTTATTCGAGAAAATGTATTCTGTCTTTTTACATAGCATTGCAGCTGAATAACATGAGCAAAAATCAGCAGCCTACAGAACACTAGGTCTACAAGAGTAACTTTTGCATAATGGTTTTAACAAAAAAAAAACACAGCAAAAACAATTAGAATCATATACATTTCCAACATTAAATTGTTAAAAACAAGTAAACCGTCAGTAATAAAATAGGAACAAACAAATCAATTAGCAATAGCATAAATAAATACAACTGAACAAATTTCAGGTACAGAAATTAATCAAAAGTTTACTGCATAGTTTCAAAGCATAGTATCAAAAACACTGAATAGTTTTCTTTTCACAAATAAAATATAAATGAATCCTCATTAAAGTCACGAAAGACATTCAATCATGATCAGTGAATGATTTTCTCTTGTTCTTTGATTAAAATTAATGACAGACAGCACATGTTTATCAGGCTGCTGTCTCAACACCAAATGCTCGCAGATCTAAAAAATAATGTTACACATGCGCTTTCTCATCTGGTGACGTTCACTTAAGACAAAAAATGGCTGAGTTTACGAGGATATACTGACGTTGTTTTGTGCATACTGGTCACAAGATGTGAAAGAAAAATCAGTTCCTGCCCGGAACTACCTTTTCTGCAGTGGAAATGCATGGAACAATTCGAGAACAGACACAGGGCGAGAATGTGGTTCTCTGTGCTCGCGCTTCAGATGTGTGCGTGACATGCATAACAGCGCACAAGTTTAATGTGCAAATGGTTTAAAAAAATCACATTAAAATGTGAACGCAGGAATCATGAAACGGAATCAAAATGCATGTCTTATCGAATGGGCGGTTCTTGGAAATTTAGAACCGGTTCTAAAATGGAACAACCCAACCCGAATATCAACCAAAAAAAACAATTCTAACTAGGGATGACAATGATTTAAAGAAAAATTAGTTGAACTCACCGTTAATTTGAATGAAAATTATTAATATTGTAGGAAAATAATTTCCTTAAATTTGGGACACTAACCTGATAGTCCACAAGTAGTTCAGGGCCTTTAAAATATCGGGAAGCCACACGTACATTGTACTCCTGGTTTGGATGGTAAAACTCAGCCAAGCCCCAATCAATCAAACGAAGCTTTAAAATGAAGAGACATTCAACAATCAAGAAACTGTTTGGGGGGGGGGGGGGGGGGGGGGGGGTTTTTTGTTTTTGGGGGGACTCAATCTATATACACTACCTTTAAAAGTTTGGGGTCAATAAGGTAATACTTTTATTCAGCAAGAACGCATTAAATTATCGCTTAACTTTTTTTTGGTACTTTTTTACCTTTTAAAAAAAATCCTGAAAATGTATTGTGGTTTCCACAAAAAAAATATACATATTAAGCAGCACAACTGTTTTCAACATTGATAAGAAAAAAATACTACTTGAGCATCAAATCCACATTTTAGATTGATTTCTGAAGGATCACATGACACTGAAGACTGCAGTAATGGCTGCTGAACATTCAGCTTTGCCATCACAGGAACAAAGTAAACAAATAATGCTCAATATTGGGTAAACTCTTAATTTGGCTAATACCTTTCTGTGCTCATGGTCAATCATCACATTGTGTGGCTTTACGTCTCTGTGCATTATTCCCATACTGTGGCAGTAGTCGAGAGCCTGGGGATAGAAGAGTGGAGATAAGCATTAGATCAAACATCAATTTGAGCAGAGCACTTGGGCACTGTTGAAACTTCCTAACTAAAACTATGGGCAGAACTGAAATTGCTTCCCCATTGCAAAATACACAGATATTAGATGTTTATGTTTCACTTTATATCGCTTTCTTAAAACAGTATATATAACAATAGTAGGGTCAGTATGTGCCTTTGTTCAGGAAGACCCGAGTGATCATCTCACCTTAAGAATTTCAAACATGTAGAAGCGGATGTCATAGTCTGATAAAGTTTGATACAGTTGCTGTGAAGAAAAAGATAGTTTAGTACAATATCAAATTTAACAAATTCTCTAAGGAGGGGCGACAAACAAAAACAACTCTTACCTTGAAGTCTGTGTTGTTAACATGCTCAAAAACCAGCGCTGGTGTTCGGGACTGGGCATTGAAAACAAAGCAGAATGGGTTTTAAACCCGAGGGCACACAAACAAACTCCCACGTATACATATTTTGGTAATGCACCAAGTTTCCAAGAAAATAAACAAAACCTGCAAGTCATTATTAAAAAAATTAAAAATTAAAAAAATAAAAATTAAAAAAAAACAGACTCTTAAAGTTAGGTAGACAATGAAATGTAAACACCCCAATATTTTAATAAACATACCACAGGATCCTTTATGATGTCTACAAGCGTTATGATGTTGGGGCCTCCTCTCAAGTTCTCCAGAATTTTTATTTCTCGTTTAATTTTCTTCTTTTTCACTGGCTAAAAATACAAGAAAAGAAAAACAAGCATAAACTGACATATCTCCAATCAAATCTTCTATACAAGTGTAAACGCAAACATCAAATTATACCTTGAGTATTTTGACGACTACTTTCTCATTGTTAGTGATGTTTATGGCTTCAAACACTTCACTGTATTTTCCACGGCCAAGCTTTCGCACTAACTGATAGTCATCCTGATTTCTGCAGAATACAAACACACAGTACAAACAATCTGAGATTAACACACTGAACGTTACAAACATAGCATGCATGCCACTATAAGCAGCAGCACATCTGATCCAAGGCCCGAAAGAGAACAACAAAGAAACGATCCACAGGGATAAAATCACAATTATAGGTCAAAATTGGCTATTTATAGTGCATGTAATTTAGAAGTGCTAAAAACTCAAGAGAACGCACCCCCAGTCCACCACATGGGATTCATAGTCCCAGTACTCTCTGGGTCGCTGTGTGTTTACATCAGGGTAAACTCGAGAGCGACTTGGGACAGGGCCAGACATATTCTACACACGGTATTCCCTGAAACACCTGGAAAGACAACAAAATATAATACTGAGAGATTGCAGGATGATCAAAAATATGTTTTACAAATCTAACAGCATTGAATAGCACGGTAGAGCTGGGTGATATGGCCAAAAAAAATAATCTCTCTGTATTTTTTGGCTGGATTGCGATATACATCTCTGTATTTTCTACATTTTTCTATGTGGATTAAAAAATATTTATTTAATCCTGCCCAATGTTGTCCAGTGAAACAAAGTTTATATTAAAGACAATAAAAACAATTATAATGAAGACCATGTGGCTATGGGCTATATTGCAAAAAAAAGGGCTAAAGTCACATTACAATCTAAAAACAAAAACTATTTTTTAAAGCAGAAGTTAAATTCACTAAACTAAAATTGAAAAGAAAAAAACAAAACACAAGCATTACCCCATTAAATGTCAGTTACAGGTATGCATCATAAAATACACTTACTTTTAGGTTTAAAGTTCTACACATGGCGCATTTATTGTTTAACTACAAATATTTTAGCAAAATGTATATTTTTATCAAATTATTGCGCTCCATCTGTTTGGACACATGCACACAGCGCGGTGCTTACTAACTAAATCTGTGAGGTTTAGCGAGAGAATCACATGCAGAAGGCCTCATGCGCTACTGACAGCAAAACGTAAATATTCTGACTTTCTAACACTTAAGATGCAGAATATACGCGACACTGTTTGAAAGGGGTCCCTTTTCACTGTTGCACTGTGGTGAGGGAACAGCTGTATGTGTTACTAAGCATGAAAGTTCCGAAACTGAAGCTGTAGAAGTCACAGAAGAAGTCATCCACAATATCTACATTGACCGCCACAAATATCCACCGACCACCACCCCCTGCCATCAGCTCCCACATCTCACACACACACGAGCGCGACTTTAGCACTAAATTTAGCAACTTTCAGACCCTTTTAGCGGCCTTTTTCCAGAGAATATTCATACTGACAAAACCTAGAGTCTTTTCTGGATAAAGCTTAGCTATGGTTCAGTTGGAAGATTTCTCCAGTGCTGTCCCGCGAACGCGAGGTCTGACTTTCCCGGAGAAGTGTCACCTCTCTCGGTGTCTGTTCTGTGCAATGAGAGGCAGAGAAGCAGCTCATTCAGTTGGCCGCACTGCAGCCGACTCGTCAATAAATGAGTACAAAACAGCATTTCCTAGCACCTGTCACTTACTGATTGTTTGAAAATATAAATATGAGCGTAGTTCGTCTGTAATATCACATGCACTTTTTTGTTTGTGTTTTTTTTTAGTTTGTTACTCAGATGCAGACAGTGCGCTGCATGAGACAAAAAAGTAATATAGACAAAACAACCACATAGCCGCTCTTTAGTGTAGATGCATGTTGATTTTATCAGACGATGCCACAATTATAAATGAGAGTGACTCCTGGTTAACATAAAAAGGTGTCATGTTTAGTCACTGTGGTGTTTTTTAACAATATTCACTCATCATGACAGTAAAATAGGGCATTCTAATTCAATATACTGCAGTATTTCCTCTCAGTCTGTAGAAAATATGGTTAACACCCGGTCGTGCATGAAAAAAATAAAAAATACCGTCATGTACGGTGAAACTGGTATAATTTTTAAAAATACCGTGATATAAATTTTTGGCTATACCGCCCAGCACTACCTCATACCATATTGTGTATAATAAATAAATAAATAAATAGTGCAAACTCGATACAGCGCCCAGCCCTATAGCACAGTAAATAAAAAAAAAAACATTTTTAACTCTGAATTGTATGATCTAGACTGGGGGTTTTAAATTGGGGTAAGAAAGTGCATTTAGGGGATCCATGGAAATGTTTAGAGAAAAAAGCTAAATATTTTATTCTTAAAAACTATTCAAAATAAAATTTAAGTTTATAATAAATAAAAATGAATCAATACATTTTTGATAAAAATCAGCAAATACAACTAACAAATAAATACCTCTTAAAGTACAGTACTATAATGAAAAAAATAGTTAATTGATATTTGTAATAAATAATAAAGACAATTTTTCAATTAATACTGACATTATTTTATATTTTTACGGTATAAATTAGGTCTTTATAGAAGAAACCATATAAATGCCTCTCAAGAGGATGGTAATATTTGGGAGTCAGTGGCATCTAAAAGATTGAAAACCCCAGGTCTACATTAATTTCATAAAGCGTCAAATATACATGTTGGTTATTACCTTGGAGGGTTCCTCCAAGCAGCAAATGACAGGCGGAGCTGATGAAGGCAGGTGTGATGACTTTATGGTGGAGCATAAGCTACAAAATAAATAAATAAGCCTGTTAAAAAAAGCTGATAATCAAGTGGATTCAAAGTCGACCACTTTAATATATTTCCAGAACCACCACACAAACAACCCACCTGATTGTAATTTGAATGAAAGAGGACATCCAGGAGCTTATTCAGGAGACACAGCAATCCTAGAAGTCATTCCTCATGGCCCTCCAGATGCTGGAAAACAAAAAGTTGTAAACTTTACAGACACCGCTGTGCAACATCAGCCTAGGTATCAAAGTACTGATTTCTGGACCAACGTCCATTAACAGCCAACCAGGTTACTGTACTGCCATATAGTCATCAGACTAACAAATAGCTGTTGAATGACTAATTGTTAAAATGACTAATTATTAAAATTACATAAATTAGCTTAAAGCAGAGACGGGAGAGCAAACACATGGAATACATAAAAGTCTAACTATGGATGATACTCAAGCACTCCAACCTCCATTGTAACGAGGAATAATAGTAAACTTTCCCTTAAATCAATTATGTCTTGAGCCACAGGCCTTATGACACAGCCAAAGAAACCGGTCAAGCTCACTAGACAGCTTTTCTACATTCCCAACATTATATACGTATAATCCACATTATTAATTAATTACAAACAAGTCATATAAACAATATAACTATAGGATTTCTGAGAATCTTATTATCGGCTTCCAAAACAGCTGTTAGCCAGCCAACCGCTAACTAGCATAGCGTTTGCCACGCCTAAGCCATTTCTAAAACATTTCCCGACGCATTTAGCTAATTTACACTCCAAATTGCTTATTACATCTTTAAACAGATGATAAAAGCATAAGTTACTCAATACATGACCACAGATTAAAATATCTTAATGTTCTATCGCAGAAACCCTGCTAGCTGAACGTGGCGCCACACATCAAAGCTAACGCCGCTAGCTACATTCGCACAAAAGATTAAACAAATCTATATAAAATAAACAACAACCCATATTCATAAGAATTATAAAGCATACACGAATATTTGAGTTTAATCGGACCTGGAATCAAATACTCCGTTTATGTGTGCTTTTATAAAGAATACGCGACGGGTTTTAGTGGTTAGCGAGTAGCACTGTCACACGCTAAGTTAGCTGTGTGGCCAGCAAATAACACGATGTGTATTCTCAAAAGCCTGTATTCGTAGCGTAGTGCCTTATGCGTGTGTCCTCATCTGAAGGAAATATTTAAAAGTCAGTTCATGTAGGAATACAAGTATCAGTGGGTGGTAAATGCACACCGTATTACCTCGGCGTCTCCTGGTAGACAATATGGCGTATGCTGCACTGGAGAAAGGCTGCGTATTAGGGCTGTGAATCTTTGGGTAGACAGCGAATCGATTCTATTCACGATTCATAGGTTTTCGATTCGATCAAGTGTCTTGTCCAAATACCCACACTTGCGGTCTTTACTTGACTGCGTATTTCCTGTATTAGTGTGATGGGACACACTTGTAATGTTGAAAAAATGCAAGTGTTTACATAGCTTTATTTTAATTGTAATTTTAAATACTTTGCATTTTAAAATCAACTTCTAAATGTCTGCTCAGTAGTCCCTATAACATGACAATTTAATTTTGGTGCTTCTAATTAAGTGATAAAAAAGCAGTTGCAAATGTTGTACAAAATAAATATAACCACAACTCATCTTTGCACCAATAAAAACGTAAAAACACAGTTTTTCTACCAAATCATTTGTAATATTGAATTATTATATTAATATTTAACTTACATTGGAAAGGTTTCCGTCACCTCTCGCGAGATCTCGGCAAAAAGTCTCACGATTTATTTCCAGAACATGATGCGTGATGGGATACACTAAGCCTCGAATAGTGCTCCGGAGCGGTATTCGAGATAGTGTGGGTTTAGTGTGCGTCAAGGGCACTGCGCTCTGGCGTTTTTAAGATCTGGGACAGTCTTGCACACTTACTTCATGTCGCGCGCACACGCTCTCAAGTGGCCAAAACCGCAAGTGTGGGTATTTGGACAAGGCAAAGAACGATTTTTGCAAATTCAGAACGATTAAATTCGATTCGATTAGATTAACGATTGGATTCTGCATTCTTGAAGTGTATTCACAGGATTTTTTTTATTATTATTCCCCTGAATTCTTTAAATGCTTAGTCAGGGGGCAACACAGCAGCCTTTATGGTTACAGACTCATAGGTTAGAGGGGGAAAAACACTTTTGTCCATTGTTAGATGCTAGTTTAATGATTCTATGGCATGAGTAGAAATGTATGTAAGCCAAGAAAAAAAAAAAAAGAGCTTTAAAAGTATTATATATGCTAACATTTTATCACACCAGGGCATAGCCATCATTTCAGAAGTGACAGAAATGTCAAATACAATAATTTTATGTATGTATGTTTTTATTGTTATTTTTTACATTTGATAAGAATTATTTTCTTATCTCTTACTTTGAATTTGCTATAAGAAATCAAATACACAGCTGGACAATAATCAATCATTTGTAATCTATATTTTTTTCCTAATTGCAATTTTATGATCGTTTTATATACTACAAACAATTATTAAAATTTTCTGCACAGAATAAGGTAGAAAATATACTTTATACTTACTGTACTGTAATAAATGATGTCAATTAGCACTGCATCATTCATAAATTTAATTTATTTTGCATTGCTTTAGTAGTGTTTCTTGTCCTTAACGTTTCAGTTTATTCTGTGTTTTAGGGTTTTCACCCAAAAATGAAAATTCTTTCATAATTACTCACCCTCATGTCGTTTCAACCCTAAGATCTGCGTTCATCTTCGGAACACAAATTAAATAATTTTTGATGAAATTCGAGAGCTGTCTGACCCTGCATAGACAGCACCGCAACTGAAATGTTCCCAGACATAAACGTAGCAAGGACATCGGTAAAAAAATCCATGTGACATCAGTGGTTCAAACGCAATTATACGAAGCTACGAGAATACTTTTGTGACAATAACGACTTTGTGTGAAAGACCGAACGTTTCGCTTAGTCGTGACACCAAAAGGGCAGTTCGAGGGAACTCACGATCAGAGAAGGTTAATGTAAGAACGGTGATATTGTTATTGACTTGCTCCCATTTTTTTTAAGTAGGGAGCAATACTTATTTCATTATCTACAAACTAGTTGAGACATTTTGAAAACTGAAAAATGTTAAAGGGGTGGTCATTGCGGATTTCACTTTTTAACAGTAGTACTGTTCATGTTGTTTGAGCATAAACAGTATCTGCAAAGTTGCTGTGCTGAAAGTTCAATGCAAATGGAGATGTCGTCTTTTAAAATTCTGGCAGTTTTAATGCCTACAAAAACGACTGGTAGGGACTATAATGAGTTACTTCCCGGGTTCGTGACGTAATAAACCCCGCCCTCGGGAAAAGGCAGCAAAGGGGTCGAGGCCTGCACTGCTTTAGAGAAGAGGAAGAAAAAAACTAGGAGTGCACGTAAAAATCTATTCACATATGAATAGCGATTCTGTCTTCTAACGATTCTAATGGTTTCAACAAGTTTCAAAATCAATGTTCTAAATCAGCGGTTCTTAATACTGTTCCTCGTGTCGCCCTGCTCTGCACACGCTCTGCTCTCTCTCTCTCTCTCTCATTCAGCTCACCTCCAGCAATGAACTGTTACAATTATACACTCATTTTCACATAGCTATGAGAAGCGTTAAACATGGACGCGGCTGCAGTTGCCGTACTGTATTAAAGCTAAATATAAAACCGTATATTAAAAGCTAACAAAAGCAATTGCATTACAAATAACAGCGTATCTAAATGTATGAGACAACAACAAACAAAAAAAACATAGGCCTACCATTAAAAGCGGTTGCACAGGTTCTGCACGATCCTCTTCAATAATCCACACGCCAATCTCGAACTGATAAGCGATATTAACGACGCCACTGTTTACAATACAACCGGAGCACATACCGCTATGTTGAGGGGCGAGACGTTTAGACACACGCTAGAGGCGGTTTAGCCAATCAAAACACACTGGGCTAGCTAAACAATCAGAGCCCATCGCCTATTTCTGAAGGAGGGGCTTCATAAAAGAAGGAAATGAGCAGGCCCTCAGAGAAGGGCCAGAGCGTGTGGGAATAAAGGCAAATTATGTGAAAAATTATTGGTTTTTTAAAAACGAAGCGTTAACACATGTTAGACTGCACCCCATAAACACAATCAAGCCTAGAAAAAACCCACTGAACCACCCCTTTAAGTTGAATGAACAAATTCAGAGACTGCAAGTTGTCAACTTTAAAATCAACTAAACTGCGAAATATATTTTTTAAACTTTTTACAGTGTAGCTATTATGATTTTATTTATTTATTTACTTTCATATTTTTGCAATGGACATAATATTTCCCAACAAATACTTCTGCAGTTATTTTCCCCTGCTTGTTTGTTTCAACGTCAAATCTGTGCATATTTTCCAAATTTAGAAGTTTTCTAATTTTATTGTTTAGGCATGGCATTATAGACTTTAAAAATGCATACATTTACAAAACTTAGAATTGTATCTTCCTATAGAAAACTTTCAGAGGAGACAACAAAAAGCCATCACTTCATAGAATATGTAGGCTATATGTTCATGCGAGTGGCCATCTCTTCATACTTGCAGTTAGAAGACATTAAGACCTTTTCATTACCTTCAAGCATGGTGATGACACTATTTAAGGTCAGTTTTTGTCTAAAAAAACTTGAAAACCTGTTGCCATTAATAAAACAGATGGCGCTAAATGGGAAAGTGTACTGGAAACAATGTGCTATAACTACCATTCGATTTAATTAAAATCTAAAGACTCAAGGATTACTGTATACACCCATTATACCTTAAAATAATAGTTTTTTCCTTCTTTGCTATAATCATTCTTTGCTAGATTTTGTGATTACATGTTATCATAGAAACAGGAATAAAATACATTGTACATCAATAACAACTCAACAGCCGGTACATGCTTGTGAGCAATACCAGAATGACCACCAATGAGATGATACTGTGATATTGAGCAATCTGTTTTTATTCATTTTTAATTCATCCATTTTTAATTCATCCAGATTTCAGATTTGACATCTGTTCCAATTTCATAAAAGAGCAATATGTACATAAATTATTAAATTTTCTTGTTTGGTATTAAAATGATCAATAATACAATAATGTCAATCACTGTAGATATGAACAGGGAACAATAGATCATTAATTATGTATCACTGTTTAATAAAACACGTAATATCAATAATATGTTGATATCAAACAGGCCACTTTAGATATGATCAGGAAACCAGTGGGTCAATGAACCTTACTACGGTCTAAGAGTGTAATGTTACAGATCAGATCATCTCTGATGGCACCCATGATTTTTAAATACTCACACTACTATATCTTCCAGTGTCAAGGGTAACGACTTTAGCTCTGTTGTTTTATTCAAAATCAGGGACAAGAAAAAGACAAGTGGAAAAAACTTGGTGGACATTCTCATGGATGATGCCATCATCTTCAGGACCACAAATGAATGTGGTCAGGATAAACCTGAGTCTTGCACCATCCTTTATCACAAAAGCAGCACTAGCGATGATATCTAAATATATTCATGAAAATGTTACATTTGTTACATTATTTTGCAGATCACATTGGTTTCCAGAGACATTTCAAGATTAACTATTAAATTTATTGAGGCCACAACTCATCAAAAGATTACATATTTGCAAATGCAGACACTCAACAGATGGTGGAGACAGTAACAAAAGTGACTAAACAACATGTGAGACAGAGAAGCCCTTATATATGTGTGCAACATTGAGCTGCTTTATTCACACTTTTTTTTTTTTTTTTAAATGGGAGCCATATGGACTATCAAGTGTTCAAATTTGCAGAAATGCAAATTTGATAAACACCTGACCTCCTGTCTTAAAGTTCAGCTCTAAATTGGAGTAAGCTCAGTTTTAAATATGTCCGTTCATGGCAAATGTAAACAAAACATAACCATAATTCATTTGCTTATTCTTCTCACAATTAAACAAAGATACTCTTTTATTAGATATTTCCTTAATATTTGCTTCACTAGCTGTTGATTTTGATTTCAAAGGCAGAGAAATTTCTTTATCCCAGATACAAGGTCTTATGTATTTCATATTAACAGATTAATGACGCATGTGATGCAAGATCATTTCAGTACCTGACACAGATTTATTACCCCTTTTTTTTTCATCTTGGTGTCTATATCACCACTAGTTGGGCAGATTGATTCCTGTGATTCCAGAATTCATTTCCTACTATACGGACAAGACTAAATATTTTAAGCCTCACTTTGAAAAGTTCATTTTGTAATTCCACAGTAAGTGTCCACAATACAACTAAACAGCCTCGCATGAGCACGGAGTGTAAACAGCAAAAAATAAATAAAACTGGCAATTCAAAAATGCTTTACTTGTACGCAGCACACGATTTTTCATGTGAAGTACATAGTGTGAGGTCTCCCTCTTGTGGCTGCTGTGTTAAATTAAAACAGAACTACTGATCTACAAGTGTGCTCACTCATGGATTTCTCTCAGTTCACTGCTGCGATACTGTGGCACAGCAAGGTATCAGATTAGCTGGATTTCTTTTTTATGAGCTTCAACGTAATTTCAAAGCAGCTAAAACATCCAAAAACCTGGAAGTCATGTCAGTGTGCTATGTTATCCATCCAGAGGCCCACAGTTCTAATAAAAAGCAGCCAGTGGTGCAACAAACTTGAATCCCAGAGTAGATTCATGATTCAAAGTAGAAAAAAAAGGGCTAGGTTAAACCACTCACTCACATCTTCAAATAAGTACAGCGACATGCATTCAGAAACTTCTAAATTTCAAGAGAGAGAAAGAACAGGTTAGTCAAGCAGTTTCATAAGAAAGCGTGAGCATAACAACAGTGATTCTGTTCTATGAGCAGGTGGCCGGTGGCCATGATCATCTTTGGATTGCGTGCTGCTGGTACAGTGTGATGGGTGGTAGCTGAGGATGAGGATGAGGATGGGGGGGGTTGTGTGTAAAGACAAAATTCAAGAGGATCGTCTTTCACAGCCCTGAGCTGGTGAAGACCCTGTGTGCAGGGGTCTGACATATACACTAAAAGGGGGTTGAATTCCCTTCCTGAAATGTTCAAATGCACTAGATTGGTAATTCTAGTCTGGTTTAGTCCATGAGTGACTGGTTCCTTCAGTGGCAGGCTGGTGAGACTGGATCACATGAGGCAGCACTTGCTTTTGTGGTTGTGTGGGTCTTTGAAACGCAGTCTCTGTTTGGGGCGGTACTTCTCCAGGTACGTCAGCTGCTTGCTGTTGATGGCGCCCCGACGTTTCCTGTGTGTGGGGGGGGGCCCATTAGTTATATTCATTTTTTTTAATCAATGTTTTTTTCTGTTTATAATAATAGTAATAATAACGATATTAAACGCACATAGACAATTAAGATATATGTTAAACCCTAAATCATTCATTTGTTTATAACAATGAAAAAATTTATATATTAAACACACCTACAAGCTTGTATATATAAAACATAAAAGTATATGTAAGTATATATAAAATATATTTAGCAATTTACTAAATATTTTGACTTAATAGGATGTTAAATGTTGTTAAATGTATACATGCATATCTACAACATGTATATACATTAGGAGCTATATAAAAATTATATATTAATATACTAATATACACTTTTAAATATTAATATCTTAATATATACACAAATTAATATAGAAAATATATATTACAGTTTTTCAGTAATATACACAATTTTTTAATGGCTTAAATTAAATGTATGATAATATATGCATGTATGTACATTAATCTTTATTTTAAGCAGTATTTTAATTAATATAAGCAGTTATATTTTATTGATTGTTTTCTGTAATGCATTAGCTCTGTGTTGTCTGCTACTGTTGTATGTCATAATGGTGTCATAATGTATGTCATAATTTTTTGACTTCATAATTTGCTTGCCGTAGAATTAGCCGTGAGGCATTAATGATGCACAATATCACTGTTGCATCATTTACTGTGCTTGTACTATATCGCTCACTGTATTGACTGGGTTGTATCGCTGTTGTACCACTCTGCTGCAAGGTGTTGGTAATGTATTGTTAGCTGTAATGTATACTTACTGTCTAATCAACTGAATGGCGTCCTCATATTTCATTCCGCTCTCTATAAGTGCCAGAGCCACCAGCACTGGAGCCCTGCAACATATACATACATGCACAGTGTTTAATGTCAGGAAACAATATGTTTTCCAGGAAAAGTGACCCATTCAGCCCTTCTCAGCAAGGATAGGATACCACCTAATGCATGAGAGAACAGGTCTGCAGTTACAGTATCTTAAATTTTTCTGAGTGGCAAGATTCATTATTCTACAACTTACATTACAGTCTATTCATCAAAAAAAGCTACTGTATGGCTTCAAGACTTGATATAGACCCTGGCAGCCCAAATACCAATTCATTTTCAAAAAAAGAAGAGTTGGGGAAAAAAACAATATTCTTCAACATTTCTCTTTTTGTGTTCCATGAAAAAGTCACACAGGTTTAGAATGACACGAGGGTGAGTAGATGACAATTTTTATATCTTAAAAAGATAGCCCACCCAAAAATGAAACCTCTATCATAATGTACTTAAGCTTATGTTGTTTCAAACCTTTATTCTTTTTTTGGTGGAACAAGAAAGAAGGTATTTTGAAGAATGTTGGTAACCAAACAGTTTTGATTCCCCTTTGACTTTTCACTGTATTTTTTGTCCATACAATGGTAGCCAATGGCAACCAAAACTTTTTGGTTACCAACATTCCTCAAAACATAATTTTTCTATGTTCTGCAAAGGAAAGCAAGTCATATGGGTTTGGAATGACATAAGGGTGAGTAAATAGAATTTGACAGAATTTAAATTATGGATGAACTATCCTTTTAATGACATTTAATTTGAATGGCAATGCATTTTAAGCAATCATTGTAATTGTTTACAGAGCAGTTAGATCATTATTTTTTATTTTTTTTTTCGAGGGTGGGGGGAGGGCCTAAACGTCATTACGTGCTAATCCCAGATTTACTAAAATACAATAAATTTTGATTTGAAAAGTGTGTCATTCCCTGTCAGAGACCTTATTTTTACTGTTTGCGCTCAGGGTCCTGACAGCTATGAAGTCTCCTGAGTGTGCCCCTTTCCAATGCGTAACAACACAAACTCATCCTGCTAAAGCAAACATTGGCTCTGACAAAAACTGCTGAGGGCTCCCACAGGAGCTGCAATCTACGTCAGAGAGGCTGGTGCTTAACTTGTCATTAGAAGCGGTCAGGGGTCAGTGTGGGAGGAGGGCAGGCAGGTTAAACCAGACTGTCATTAGCTTACCACTCCTGCAAAACCACCACATTTGAGCGTCTGGCTCAACAATTCAAGCGCCACAGCTTAATTAAGGTCTGTGTGTTTTGATAGCTGGCCGGATAAGAGGGCAACACCGTGACTACACCAGGATCCCTCACTGAAAAGAGATATGAAGGAGCAATTAAGATAGCTGCTTATTATTCGCTTTCTATTTCATCTTCAGATGTCAACCTTCAGATGCTTTGAATAATAAACTTGGATTAATATTGTGTGTCCGTTTGGATGGTTGGTTTTGGCACACAGCGGTCAGGCAGGGAGAATGGGTTTGACCTGCAGAGGACACGGGCCAAGACTGAGAAGCCTGTCGCTGAGGGGTATTTGGGGTAAAGCAAAAAAATTAAAAATAGTGATGAGAAACCAAATGTAAACAGCAGAACTCAAACACTACACTAACACAAGCCAGTTTAAAGCTATTACACACAGTCCTTGATTGCATTCTGAGGGAAAAAGAGCAACAGATCCTGGGAAAGGCTGTTGATATGTTTGAGAATTTTTGTAAGAGAGCGAATCGAGCCACATAAAGCCTGACCCATCAAATTCAGATGTGCATTTGCACGTCTACAATTTCTGAACAGCCACAGCAGCAGGCTGGAAAATTACTAGGACTACATGGAATCTGCATCTGCAAAATATTGTAGAAAGCAAAGAAGATTATCATTTGAAACAATTCTATTTCAGTATTATTTATATACTATGAATATTTAGAATTAGATAATTTTTTTAATTTTTTCAGTTTGCATGTTAATTTTAGTTTGTTTTAACTTTTTTTCATGTAACATTTATACTTTTTCAGATTTATTTTCAATTAAATTTTCAAGTCATTCAATTATGAAAATGATTTAATAGTTTAATTTTAGTCAACATAAACAACACTGATTTGAATGGCTATTGTTCACATATTTCTAGATATCTCCCAATCCTTGTAATTTTTGTAAATATAATTGGATAATTATACAATTATACTAGTATAATTATACTTACTAGGATATTTCACCCAATTTCCAATCAGAATCATCACTTACATTTACTTAGGTGAGTGTAACAGAAGAAAAGTACGATATTTTAGCAAAAACAGTCATTAAGTGTCACATCCTCAACCAAAATAGGGTTCTTTTGAGTTGCCAGATCATTCCACTGTGGAAAATTAGTGCAAAAAAAAAACAGCAATTCAGTGCGGCCACAGCACTGGCTTGGCATACTGGTTAGATAAAGTTGAGCTAATTTCTTAACATATCACACAGACGGCTATAGCTTTGGCGTTAGCAGCACTTCTGTGATAACAGAATAGCTTGGCACTCACCGGCCCAGTCCGGCCACACAATGCACAGCCACACAGCAGCCTGGATCTTCACAGAACTTATTCTTCAGCAGACTCAGCCAGTCATCCACGATCTTGGTAGGAGGAGGTGCGCCGTCATCGAAAGGCCAATCCTGAGGGAGACAAACAGAAGAATGAGTTGACATTTATTATCACTATGGATAACTATGTGTCTGTATGTTATTATATTTCGAATTGAAAGGGAAACACTCATATTGAGAGACACCAAATACTAGCAGATAAGATAAAACGGAACAAGTTAAGGGGTAACAAATTACTCCAGTCACCACCAGCAGATGGTGCTCTATAAAGCTTCAGCTTTATGCGTCATCTCAGATTCACAGTAATCTGCAAATCCCTCTAATGATTCCTGTGTGATTTTCACAAGTTCTGCAACCGCAAACATGGCACGTTCACTAGTCCAGTCAACTCCACCAGTTCAATCGATTGATTTAACACCATGTGCAAGAGCTAAATCATCAGAAATGTTGAATTATGTAAGAGCAAACAGGGAATGTTCACAATTTTATTCAATAAGCTGTTTCATCAAAGTCATTAGGTACTTAAAAGGGACAGTTCACACAAAAATGAGACAATTTTCATGTTTTTTCAAACCTGTGTGATTTTCTTCTGTGGAACACAAAAGATGACATTTTGAGAATGTTTCAATTCTTTTTGACCATACAATAAGGTCAATGGGTTTAAAACAACACGTGACCCAACACACTTTAACTGTACTGACCAAAAAACAAAAACAAAAACACAAGACAATCTTCAAAATATCCCCTTTCTGCTCCAATGAGAAAAAAAGTCATACAGGTTTGAAGCAACAAGTGGCGTAAATGATGAATGAACTTACATTTTAAATGGTAAACTTCTCATGTTCTTTAAAATTTTAGGACTTGATCTGTGGTTGGATCCTCATATGCTCTACACGCTTCAGAGAAACATTGAGGGTTTTGATAAATGCTTCAGCAGATCAGAACAAACACATACAGTCTAGGCACAATCTGACCTGCATGCAGATATTAAACACTTTTATCTTTACAGGGAGCTTTTCATGGAAGACTGACTGACTGAATGAATAAAAAATAAAAAAAAAATAAAAAGTGCTGGGTCAAAATACATTGACAAACAAAGCATGGTGTTTTGCATTGCTGCTTTCTCAGAAAAGGAGACATTTATAGGGAGTGAGCTAAGGAGACCATTTTCTACGAGGACCGTCTATGAGAATCTCTTGGTTTAAAAATAACTTTTTAATCCACTAAGAGGTTAATAGGCCCCTCCTTGTCTGGTATGTCAACAGTAGGCTATTAATTCCAGGAGTCCATTCCAAGATGGAAGTGCTCTGGTACTCTTGCCAGGACACACCGACTCCAGAACCAGCAGCGTGGGGCCTAATTGTGGAAAATGCCCTGGCATTTTCTCGAAATGCATACCTGCTATTCCTCCAGCAACTCGAGCTTCTGCTTACAAGAGAGCAGGAGAGGTTTGAGGCACCTGTTTGCTGTCAACCAACACATCAGTTTCATTGCTTCCTTTAAAGGGGTTCTTGTTTTAAAACTAGAATTTGGAAAACGAAATACTGACATAAGGCACATAAAATGTCAACAAATCCACTCATTTATCTGTTTTCTCATCAAAAAGAAAAATTTTGTGATCTTTCATGAACTATAAAATAATTTAAATGGCTATGTCAGTATGATTTATATTTTTTGTTTTGTTTTAAACAGTGTATCTAGACTTTTTACCATCTTATGCTTGTTCTACGAGACAAATGGGATCCAACGGTGTAAAAATGGGGCGAATGACCATTTAAATCCATCTGCAGTTGCTTGAATGGGAGAGGAAATCCTGTTCCAAGTTTTGAACCCCTTGCAAACCTATTGCCTCATCTCCTCTTATGAAGAGCAGAAGTGATCAGTTTATATAACAAAACAAAAAAAAAGGACACACACACAACCACACAGTCGGTAAACAGAAAGAGAGAAAGCATACAGCAAACAAAGTCAACATGCAGAGAAAACTAAGTAAGCCATTCTGAGGTAGTACTGTGGCATTCAAAACACCGTTCAAACAATGTGACATATTATCAACTTCTGTATCATCGTGAGAATGTGCGGCAGGATGTTAGTCTGAACAATGGAAGAAATTTTGCAATTCTGGTTTGCAGCACTGGTAATATTGCAGCAATTAGATATTTCACTATTAAAGCTAAAGTACACTAAAAACCTTTTTTCTACACAAGCTGAAAATGCAATGACAACTATACTGCAAAACTATACTTCATAGGCAAAATTATTAAAGTTTCAAAAGTTTGGAGCAAGTATGGGAAAAAAGCAAAAAAAAAGTTTCTTATGAAATGTATTCCTGGGATGGCAAAGCTGAATTATTACTCCAGTTTTCAGTGACACATGATCCTTCAGAGATCATTAATATCTCTTCTGATTTGGTGCTCAAGAAACATTTATTTTTTCAGGATTCTTTGAAGACAAATAGCCTTTATTAAGAATGGAAATATTTTATAACATAAAGTCTTTACTATCACTTTTGATCAATTTAATATATCCTTTCTCAATAAAAGTATTAATAAAAATCTTCTGACCTCAAACTTTTGAATGGTAGTGTAAATGCTTTCTCTGAATCTGAAAATAGCTGAGCCAAACTGCATCAATACAGACTGGACTTGATTTAAACTTAATTATTTCCAAAATGTGTAATTACTGTTTTTTTCCCCTTCACCTGACAGCATTAGTAAGCCATTTGTACGTTTATTTCCCAGAACAGTATACACTCTATGGCTCTATGGAACTATCAAAACATTTCTCTGTTTGTTTAAGTATCCTGACTAGCCTGACAACAGCAACACTGGCTCAACCAATAGTGTGAGTTTGGGTCAAGACTGTTTTGTTCCAACCAATAACAGACAGGGCAGTATTCTGCAAAACCTGTTTAAAAATAGTCATTATTTTTGCAATAATGTTTTGTGATGCTACTGATACAGAAAATACACACTTTAGCTTTAAGTAACCAAGTACACTACTCAAATTGATCTTCTAAAATATTGTTGAGGAACAGCTATGGAAGTTATTCACAAACTAAACAAAGGCACTAAATCCTGTCTAGATGAATGAAGTCATGTTTTTTAACAAGCTCCATGTTTTTTGATGGAGAGCCATGGACTGAAGCATTACATCTTATCCAGCTGAGCATAAACACAGCAGTGATGTTTCAAACAGACTCTGTAGTCAATAGTGTTTCTCTCTTGCGCAAAACTGGCTGTTCTCTTGATAGCACAGAGGAGGAAATTGTTTTACATAACTTCTCATGCACCTCGCAGAGTTTTTAAAAGTAAAGCCTGAGATGCACCAGCATGCTGGATAAATTCAGTGGCCTCAGGTTAATCTAAGAAGCTTAGATAGCTACATTTCTAGAATTCTTGAATACATAGTGTTAAATATATAGTGTCATGTATATTTCTTCTCATTTAATGAGAAGTTCAACAGAGTGAAAGGGCACAAGGGTGTATAGGACTTAATAAAAAGCGCAGAGGGAGAGAGATCAAGCTCCCCTCAGGCTGCCATGGTAACGGGGAAATGTTGACAAGCCAAACTGAAAACACATGTGGATGTTGGATTCAAGTAGTTAAAAAAAAAAGGTGAAGGCAGAGAAAGATCTGATGTTTGGCAGAATGTTATAGGATTGTATCCTCAAATGTGGAGTTCCCTTCAGAGCACCAGACAAAAAGCAGCCTCATCTCACTTCAGTTGACATCATATGACATGACTGGGAGGCCAATTCAAACAGCATGTGTGTTCTAGGACTAGATGAGCACTGAGGGGCTGTGGTCTGTGCTAAACAGGATGATCCTCATCCTACATATAAATCCAGACAGAGGCTTTACATGATATCAGAGGGAGCCAATCACCTTCATACCACTAATGTGGTACCACAAGTACCACTAATTACAGCAGCATCACTGCAGTATAGCAGGAGTGTTAATTAAAGGAAGGGTGGTATGGAGTGACAATGCCATGATCGGGAAATTGTCCAGGATTATTATATTTAGGTGATGGAGTGAGTGTGTGCGCATCAGATACGCATATACTGCATGTACCTCTACAGAACAGAAGGTCAAATGCATATAAAGACAGAAAAAAGGCAGAAAAGCCAAGATACTAACTATAGGTCACTCTATAAGAGTTATTATTACACTGAGAAAATTACTTTTTCAGTTTTCTTTTATTATTTTTTAAATGTCAGTCTGTAACATATAACTAACCCAATACACTTTAGAGATCAACTGATGGATATTGCTTTAATGTAAGTGTCCGTTAACTGATATGTTAACCTGATTATTGCTTTTAATTATTGTTTTATTTTTGCTTTGACAAAATGATAACTAAATAATAAGACTACAAATAATAATGTCCTAACTGAATCAAAAAACGCTATTTATATTTAATAACAAATTATTTTTAACAATACCTTTGCCTGAGTTTTCAAACCAAAAAATGAAGGACTGCATGGGAGGCATTTATTTCCCCCCAAAAAAACTTTACAGATGACACTTAATTACAATATGACAGAAATATATCTCACCATGACAGTAATTCCATCCTTTTCCAGTGGTGTCTTATCATAGGTGATTTCACACACACGCACCACTGTTGTTGCCCCATACTTCTTCAGATCCTGAGGAAACAAGATTGCACAAGTTTTGAGTGACAAAACAGAGTACATTTAGTATTTAATTTAGGACTTTGAACAAATGTTTTAAGTTTGTTCTTGGTTGTGGTCCATTGATGTGCAGCAATTGTCACATCAGAGTAGGTTTGAAATTTTTCAGAGGAGGAAGTATGTGATCTTTCATGTTTTAAAATGATCATATGTCTGAATGGTATCTCACCTCAATGAAGCTGCTTAATGATGCATTGGTTGGGTTGTGCGTGATAAGGAAGCGCATGTTTTTGTAGCAGACCTCGACAGGAGCCGGACGGTTCATCCTGGTCATGCTGGTGTCCCTCCACACTACAGAAAACAGAACACCCACTCCGAGCTAGGATCCACAGAGCTCCACTCACAGTACGGCACTACTCTGATCTAGAACAGTGCTACAGCAGATTCACTATCACAGTGAAGGTGTCAAGGACTTGCAGGATCCTCTACGATAAATCACTACTAGTCAGTATATAAAATTGAAAGCTGCCTTTCTGGGAAATTAGAAACCACAAAAGTCTTCCTCTTCCAACAAATCTGCCTCTTCCTCTTTATAGGGATAATCTGCCGGGCAACTAGACGGGTGGAACAGTGTCCGGTAGCTAAATGCCAGGTGCTGCGATGGCAATTAACCCATTTGGCGCACAGCAAAGTGGTCATTCAGAAAGACCAGCAAGAGAAAAGCACAGAAAGCGTTTCTCTGGACATTCAGTGGCAGATTTCGGGTATATCCACCCGTGATCAAGCGTTGCGATGTTGGGCGTGGCAGTAATCGCCGCTGCCCTGCCGGAACTCCATTAACGAACAAGAAACTGGAGGAGAAAGCTGTTAAGAGAACAAAGAAAGAAAAATTACCAAATTTTAGACAATCACATACCAATCCATAAACCTTTTTCTATATAGTATACTATATAATATAATATTCCTCTTAAAGTTCTTCAGCACCTTCTAATAAAAGTTTAAAAAGAAAATGTATAAACCATGTCTATAGACAAAGCATTTAGGATTTAAATGGACAAATAGGTTAAAATAACACAAATATGTTCCTAACATTGCATCTATTTAGAAAAAGGTGAATAAAACAAAAGAGAAACTTAAATGAATATAGCATTAAAATGGATCAATTGGTTAATAACAAATTTGTTCTTAAATCATAAATTATGATGATACTCAATATATCAGACAGCACAATAGAAGCAGAATTTGAAACAAACCCATTGGTGTCCCAATTAAAGGCACAGCTCACTTCAAAATGAATTCATCACTTATTAACCCTAAAAGGTGATAGTCTCAGTCACCATTCACTTTCATTGAATATGAAAAATATGCAATGATGTCTAACATCATCTTTTGTGATCCACAGAAGAAATAAACTCACTCAAGTTTGGAACTACATAAGGGTGAGTAAATGATGACAGAATTTTCATTTTTGGGTGAAATATCTCTTTAAAAATGACACATAAGACACAAACTTAGAATTGAATACCATTAACCGCAGACAGTTTGACAGCAGAGAAAGCAGCACTCACCTGTGCCAACTTCTCAAACAATGAGACACTTTAAAAGAACATTTAAAAAGACAGAAAAACCTCCTGAACTTCACAGACACATGAAAAACAAGGAATCACACCACTTAGTTCAAGAAAGGGAGAGAGAAAGAAGCAAAAGCACAAAGAAACCTCAGTAATGTGCCATTTTCTCAATAACACGTGTAAGAAAATCATGTGGAACTATTGTGTCTGATCTCACCCATGACTCGTGAGAGTTGTCCCCCTTTACCTTTGTGACAGGCTGCGTCCCACTCAGGATTAAGTCCAGGGCTCTGCTGGGAACAGTGGAGGGTGAACAGTTGTGATCCGGAATAACCGTCTCTGCTCTAAACCAGTCAAGGCTGCCTTGGTTTGCCATATGACAGTGACAGCACACTCTGGTAATGTCACAAACAAATGCACTCATAATGCTCTTAGGAGGAAACCAGTCCACCCCCACCCCCACCTCTCCCTCTCCCTCTCCCTCTCTCTCCATCCCAATATAAAAATAGCATGGCCAATGTACCTAATAGGTTTCACAATGTACGCTCATGTCTAATGGTTTAGTGGCTGGTTGAGAAATAATACACACTTCATTCCCGCACTGCAACAAGAAAGTACTCCCATAAAAAGTTTACTGGACTGTAAGTGGTTTAAAACTCACATACTTCCACATTCTGCCCTGTCATTTTAATATTTTCACAACATGACTGAAACAAGAAAGAATATATAAAATGACCTTCAAGGAACAGTTCTCTCAAAATTGTGTCATAATTTACTCACCCCCATGCTGTTCTAAACCTGTATGACGTACTTTCTTACATTCATCTAACTTCTTTCTTTCTTGTTGCAGAAGATAAGCAACAGTACATTTGCTCAACAGTGGACAGGAAACCTCAATTTAGACAGCGACTTTTTTCTACATGAGGTTATCATTCTGACACCTAAACCATAAAAATCATGTTACGTAGGATTCATAACAGATAAGAAAATAGACTCACCACAGACTGCCAGTGCAACCCTTTTAGTTACCCTGACACTCTTGTTGAGGGCTTAGCACATCTTGAGCCAAATCCTTTTACATAAAGCTGGAAGGCTGGACAGGTCTCTCTGCCCACTAGTGCAGTGTGTTTCCAGGTGCTCTGTTGGCTCTGGAGTAAATGCAGATACTCTGACCTATTAATGTACACTAATCTGGACTGCTGGCACTCTGTTCTTTATTTTGCTAGGTCATTTTTGTTCCTTTTTAGTTTTCAAGATGCCATTAGTATTCAGGCGTCTAGCTTAAGAGAAATTTAAAACAGCAAACATGGAGTGGAGAAAAAGAAAATGGAATGAATGAATTTTAAAAATGACCAGCTGAACCTTATAAAGAACAACCTAACTGTACAAGCATTCATCCAACAGCTCCTGAATTAACCAGGCTCTGTGATCAACAAGGCTTGACATAAAATGTAACACACCATGTTACCAACATGCACTCCAGCACAAGTTCCCCCCCCCCCCGAAGTCCTGGCTTGATTTCAAAAAGACCAATTCATTGAAGGATTAAATGCAAATGACATAATCAAGGGCAAGTGTTTCAAGTGATTGAACAACAAACACAACACATGACTCATCTGGGCCAGAACTCTCACCAAGCAGAAAGAAAAGTCATACAGAAATCTATATAAGCAGTATGGAATGAAATACTATATTGTTGAATATTGTCAAAGGTAAAGGCTTTTCAGCAGCATATTACACATTCTAGAAGATTTACAAATATACAGTCTGTAATTATTCTGTAAGAATTATAGTATATATTAGTATATATATATATATTATATATATCTATTAATTTCTGAATTTACAACACCTAGAATTATGATGATAATAATAATAATAATAATCCATTCTGGTACTAAATTTTGGAATCACTCAAACATCACAGCCAAAACTATACTCCAAATGCCTAAATACTACATTAACCAAAAAAAACATATATATTATTATTAAAATATAGCTGAAAATGAACAATTATTATGTTCAAAGTCGGGTCGCTAAAATTCACAGGTCCTGGGACAATTTGTTTATGTTTGGGTGCCCTTTCCACTGTGCTGAAGAAGCAGATTTTACCACAGAACACCTTAATAACATTCCCCGTCATAAAAGAGCCCTCAACAATTTACCCGGTTGTCCCCCCAGTGATGGCCCTACATTGACATAAAAAAATAAAATAGATTTAACAGAAAGTGGCTACATATGGCCTAGGCTGTTATCCATGTTGAATATAAACTATCCTAATCACAAGAGGAACTAGGGGTTGACCGATTATCGGCGCCGATATTAAGCATTTTTATGATTATCGGTATCGGTCATTTTCAAAACCGATTTGCCGATAAAATTATTTAATTTTGAAACGCGCTATTTGGCTCTGATGCAGCCTGTCAGAACTCACCACTCTGTGGCCGAAAGCAGTCTCCGCCTGCTGCTCATCTGATTTGTTGGGAGTCATGAGTCTGACCAATCAATGCGGAATTCACTCTCACTCCGAAAACGCTTGCTAACCGCTTGTTGCTAACTAGAGCTGCTTCAGTGATCACGCATCAGTTGTCTCTCAAAGGTAAGGCAGCAGCAGACCTTGCTTATGTTGCATTAGATCCCAATCCACTAACGTTACACTGAAGTTGCAAAACACCTCAATATTGCGGAGAACGCGGACGGAATCGCGGAATCCAGTCATATAAATGGAATTTACTGTATGACGCGGAATGTCACGGAATTTGTCAAAGTTTGGATGAATTAATCAAAAGTAGGTCAGTACACTTAAATAGAGTCGCAATATGGACTAGTATCTGTAAATATTAAGCTGAAAAAATACCATTTAAATATGAATCCAGCATGTTCTGCGTGTCTCTGTATGTAAATGGCGCAGACGCGCGCACGTTTTGTTTTCTACACAAAGTGTGTGACGCTCGCGCTGATTTCAGCTTCTGTCGTATCACTACATGAGGACATAAATACATGAACAACATGTATTTAATAACTCCAGAACTGCTCTGACTCCTCACTTCATGAGCATTTGACAGTTTCATTGGAGTAAAACTATCTTCATATCATTTACATAGACCTACAGAAACAAGTTCCTCATGGCAACCCGTCAAAATATAAGTTTGGGTTAGCTTAATGAAATTATCAGAAATATATTACTGTGGTGCAGTATGATGTACATGATAATACTACTCGGGGATGAAAGTTTTCCATCGCTACGACAGATTTCCGTCAATTAGAAAAAATGAGGGGAAAATAAACATGTAGCACATTGTTGTTGTTCTGCCGGTGTTCTGACGATTTGTTGGTAGCATAATCTGATAGGTAGCATTATTTGTCAGAACACCAGCACACCAAAAATCCTCCCCGCCACGGCTGCAGCTTCTCACTGACAACATAACGCCGCTCGCATCATTCACAGTCGGGTTATTAGCAGAGAACACAGAGCAGGTCTTGAATTTCAGTCGCAGGATTGCGGCTATTAATAATAATTATACTCATTTCCGCAGGTTCCGCGCTTATAACGCGATGACGGAACTTATCATTTGCACATGCTTTTGAGTCTTGAGAACTCTAATTTTCTATGCGCCCACAGATCACGATAAGGAGAGTGACAGATTTTCATAATTATTCAAGGAGTTTGCAAATGTGATATTGATTTAATACAACAGTTCAATAAACACGTACTGCCTGATTTTGCTCTATTTCATCAACGAAAATAGTTCCAAATAAAGTAACAGCTCAGCTGCTTCACATCTCTAAAAGCACCAACACCAGGGAAGGCAGAGTCCTTGTTATTCTTCATTTTGACATTAATTTTCATTTTTACACCAGACATATATCTGTTAAAAATATCGGTTATCGGTCTACTTGATCTGTAATAATCGGTATCGGCCTTGAAAAACACATATCGGTCGACCCCTAAGAGGAACACTAAGAATTTTAGATTTACTAGAAATCTCCAGATTCTAATGAATTCAAGTTCTAAAGTTTTCAAGGAACTATCAACAGAATTCTGGAACTTCAGCTGCTAAATGAAGGCAATGTTTATTGAAGGTAAGAAGTGATATAGAACACTTCCCCTCTGGCCCACTCAGCTGTGCTCAAGTAACCTCTGCGCAAGGGCCCCCTTGGCACGCTCTGCTAATGCCAATGGGTAGCAAATGCCACACTGGCAGCATCAAGACACACTTTCTAGATCATGCCTTGGCAGCACAGCTGGGGTCATTAGTTTTGCTTTGTGAAAATTTCAATATGATCTTTTTTTTAAAACTATGTTTAAGATCCAAAATGACCAGACACATTAACACTCTCACTCATATTTTAGGATTTCTTTGGAAAAGGGAATACATTTTGAATGACATGGCCACTACTCAAAGAGTGCAGGTGTTAGTTCATTGAACAGGTCTGCAGGTGTCTTCCTGTTGGTGGGGCTGAACCTGTATTTGACGGGTTAGTGTGTGTTGAGGACTGGGCTGGCTTTGTTCTGCCTCGGTTCTGCACTTGACTGGAGAGGAACTGCTGGGCATGAAGGCTCTCATGGCCACCTGTGTTCTAAATATACCTCTGCCAGCTGTCACCTAATAAATGTAGACAGATCCGAAATGAAGAGGGTCGGGAGTTAAAGATAACTGGGGACTTGTTTTGAAACATGACAACCTTCTAAAAAAAGCTACTGAGAAAGGTCTCACCTTTTACAACTGGATTAAATAATTAGCTGGAAAAAAATAATTAATAGTTTGCCATGTAACCTTATAAGGTTGGACATCTGAGTACAGATTCCTGGGAGCTGAGATACCAGGTGCCATAACAAGAATTTAACATTTTGAAGAGGAAAATTCAGCCAATGGCATGCAAGTGGTTGCTTTAAAGATGTCCCCTAGGACAGAGGTGATTTATAAAATAACATGAGCAATCAAAGCTAAAATGTTCATGCAACATAGTGACTCAACCCAAATCGGAAAGCCAAACCAGAATTTGCTAACGTAAATTTAATATCAACATCTGTCCAGTCAACTGACCTCAATACCTACAACAAACTTTACTTGAACAGAACATTTAGGCCACATTTGCATAATTTATTTGCATATTTTACATACATTTTCATTCAAAGCAGTGCATTCAAGATACACATTCAATGTGCTCTCTCTCATTCAAACTCTTACGATCTTGGCCAGCATCGTGCTCTGCCAATTGAGATACAAGAACACCTAGTGCAAACCCTAGTGTGCTTATTTTAAAAACTGCAGGTTGTAAAACTGAGTGACAATTATTACCTTTAACAGCATGCAAAGATCACCCTGCACTAGGATAAGGTCACCATGACCAAAACAAACATGCATACTGGTTAGAGCAAGACACTAGACTGTCAAGACAAGGGCTGGTTCAATTTCCTGAACTAAATTGCATTCATTATAGGACTTCAACATGCTAAATTATTTTTGGAATATGGGCAACAGGGACATGATGCCACACCCTAAGGCTTTACGCCTTACTCTACCTTCCCGCAACACTCCAAATCATGCAGATTCAAAGTCTGTATCCTTTGTTTTGAGCCAAGAGGCCAATCTGTGATGTTATATCCTCTATTCGTCAAATATTTTTACACAATACAAATTTGCAGTTCAGAGTTCAACAAACTTGAACATTGGTACGCAGACACTCCTTTATAAGGCACTCATTAAATCAGATCAACATATGATGTGGCTAATTTTTTCACTGTGACGCTCTAATGTGTTAAACACGTGCACACATGCACATGTTGCACTGCATGTAAGTGTGGTGTGCAATTTGTTACCAGGCCTAAGATACGCATAAGGAAGCGCTTAAGGGGCAAAACTATACCACATGAAGAGGACTCAATCCTTTGATTTTCAACAGACATAATGCAAGCATATGCTATTAGCGAAACCACACGGAAAGCTGGATGTAAAACTACATTACAGCATTTCCAAATGAAGGCAAACATACACTGACAAAATCATTATTCATATCTCCACAAAATTAGAAATCATGCTCTGAGATATTCAATGGGTTCCATTCTAAAACAGAGAATACCAGCTTACATTTTGGCTAAGATCAGATAAAACTCAACTTCACAAGGCTGAATTGGTGCTTATGTCCAGATGAAGATAAATGACATTCTTGACTTCAGAGGAACATTTCACTATCAATCAGGAGTCTCTCAAACCCTTAAAGGGGTCATATGATGTTGCTAAAAAGAACACTATTTTGTGTATTTGGTGTAATGAAATGTGTTTATGCGGTTTAAGGTTCAAAAACCTTACATTCTTTTCCACATACTGTACATTATTGTTTCTCCTATACGCCCCGCCTTTCTGAAACACGTCGATTTTTACAAAGCTCATCGGTCTGAAAAAAAAGTGAGGTGTACGCTGATTGGCCAGCTATCCAATGCGTTATGATTGGCCGAATACCTCAAGCGTGTGACTGAAATGTTACGCCCCTACCATACTGTGATGCCGTCAGGCTGGAGCTACGATTCAAAAACATGAAAACCCATTATAAACGAGGCATTCGTTGCATCCAGTGAGTAATAATTAATGATTATAATGACTTATACTGTCTTTTTACCATTGCGTTGCATCGTGCCGCGTAAAAATAAAACCATGTCTGCATTCGGTATTCGGAGAAATGACAAACAACAAGTGCTACTCTACACTGCCCAAAACGCGCGTTTGAATCATCAGTGGCAAATTCTTTAAATATAAATAACGTACTTACAGTCTGTGAGTCAGAACAGCCGGCATTGTAGTCTACTCTACCAGGATCAGGAAAACGTCCTCCATAAAATGTGCTGCACACTGAATATTTGGGTTGAAGTTTTCTGGAACAGTGTTGTAAATACAATTTTACCACTGATTTCTAGTCGTGTCCATTCTTGGAAGGCCAAACAAAGTAGTTTCGCTTTCAGCAACGAAACGCAGCATCACACACGGCTGGCTTGAGTGAGCGGCGGCCTAGGAGTGAGCAGAGGCTGGGGGATAAAGTGAGGAACGGCCGGCGGTCTGAGTGAGCAGAGCTGGGGCTAGAGTGAGCTGAGGCCGGTGGGCTTGAGAACGGCGTGGCCAGCGGATTTGACGAAGGAGCGTCCGGAAGGCTTGCAGCAACCACATGGGGGGGGTGACGAGCGGGCTGGACTCTAACTTTGTCCACGGTGAAAGCTGATCCGGCGATCCACAGCGCAAAGTTGATGTTTTTCCTCAGCGACCAGCACAGATCAGCTCAAGGCATGATGAAGCAGATATCGTCCTCTTTTGGAAGGACAAACTAAGTAGTTTCGCTTTCACAATGAATCAGACAGCGCCTTTCATGACATGGCGGCGGCAGCAACAATACTACAGTGAGAATAAAAGTTACGCCTTTCTTTGCGTGAACATTTGGGCGGCGTTATGCAAATCTTCCCACATCGTGACGTAGACATGTGGGGGCATGTTAGAATGAGCTATTTTAGGTAGGCGTGGCTGACTCTTAACTTTTATAAAGAATTTCTCTTTGGATTTGAGACTTTAGTCTTTACAGATCTTCTTTATGCACCAGAGCTTGTAGAACCCCAAAGAGAAAGGAAAAATTGAAATCGCATCATATGACCCCTTTAACTTTATTACAATGTTTTGCAGAAACTAAAACAAGATGATTTAAACACCACAACTCCAACATCCAAGAATTAACTTGTTTTTGCAGACTACAAAAGATTTGTGTGTATGCATCGGTGTTTGTTCTCTATAGCAACATCCCTGTGATGTCACAAGAGATCTGGGGTTTTATCCTTATCCCTTCTGACCTGCAGGAACCAGTGTCCCTCATAACAGAAGAGAGATACGAGCAGTGCTGTAATCCCTGTAAGAACACTGAGATCATCATCATCTCTGTCACATGACCCATCCACACACAAATCAGAACATTCCAAGCAAGTTCTGGAACAGGTCATTTCTCCAGACAGAAAAGGCTGGATACATCTTCAAGAATGTAGCAAATACATTACTTTTACAAAGCTTTATAAGGGTCAGGAGTAAGTGATTATAAACATCTCATATTGGATTAGAAACATTGGATTACATCGATTCAAAAGGATATGGTAATCTAAACAACTATACATTTCGCTTTTCAAACCATTTTAAAACGGGATCCTTTCGGAATATAAGAAACTGAATTTTTTTGTGCCCATACTAACATATTAAAGGGTTAGTTCCCCAAAAAATGAAAATTCTGTCATTAATTACTCACCCTTATCTTGTTCATCTTCGGAACACAAATTAAGATATTTCTGATGAAATCTAAGAGCTTTCTGACCCTGCATAGATAGCAACACAATTGAAACGATTTATGGCCCAGACAGGTAGTAAGAGCATCACTAAAATAGTCCATGTGACATCAGTGGTTCAACCATAATGTTATGAAGCAACGAGAATACTTTTTGTGCACAACACAAAAGTAACAACTTAATTCATCAATTTCTTCTCTTGTAATCTAATGTACTGTAAATGCATATTAGATTTCACACCAATTAGGTTGTACTTATTAATAGCCTATACTTATTAAACAAATAAATACAAATGATACAAGTACAACCAAATGAATATACAAAGTGTTTTACCAGTGATGGCTAACTTGTCCAAAATGTTAGAACTCCTAAGGTCTGTGAACTATGCTTGGTAAAGTGGCATCAAACTGACTCACAGGCAGAAAGGACTACAGGCTGTTTTGCATAGTTGCCATTAGGGCGGGGCGATATGACGATATTATCATATATATCGACGATGTCTCGTAAGTATCGTGATGTCGATGTCAACAGTCAGGTAACAGACAATTATCGACATTATCGTAAAAAATTACAAATGATAAACCTAGTAAGTTGCAAAAAATATTTTTTAAAAGCTATTCCAATTTCGGAAATCAGATCAGATGCATACGGTCAGGAATCAAATGACTTGTTATAAAATTACATTTCGATTCTGCTTCTCGATTTCTGTATGCGCATTTATTGTGATTTCAAAAGATTCAACTGCAAGAAGACGAAATAGACCTCACTTCTGCACCACGTGTTGTTTACCGCGCTGTGCACTCACACACACAAAGCACACGCACAAAAGCTGCCTCTTATAGGGCTGTGCGATTAATCGAAATTGAATCGAAATCGCAATTTCCTAACGCAAAGCCTGCGTATGGACGCGATATTACTTTTGTGTCCAGAGCATCTGCATGACTGCCACCTTGAAGTTTCAGTCTTACTAACCATAGAGTGAGCACACCTCCGTTCTCTCCAATCAGCACTGCTCTAGCCAACTGCGTAAACACCCAACATTAAAAAAAAAAAACGGAAAGCGGGAGAGAGACAGAGTGGGATTATGGCGTCTACTGGGTCAGATCGATAGTTAGGCAAATTAAAACTAAAGAAAAACGTATGCAACTTAAGCTTCGAAATGACAGGCAACGAACAAAAAAGGTCATTTGCAAGACAGCGCATTTCAAGAGCTCCCTTATCGGTTCTGTTTTCTGTACTGGAGAATAAAAGATACATTCTTTAGATGTTTTTGTTAGTATGTGAACGTTATTTTACACATTTTATCTCTCCAACAGATTAATTTGAAATAAGTTTTATGATGCATGTTCGCTATTCCCAATTTAGAAGAGCGCACACACAGCCTGTGTCTGTGAATGCCTCTCATACTCCCCAAAAAAAAACCCCGCTCCTCTCTGCCCACGCGTCGCTAATCGCCGCGTCACGGATGAGCCGTTCATGCTTGCCGCACTCATGCAGCCTGTCTCGTAATGCTTGGTTATACTCGCACCCGGCTCCGCACCGCAAGTCTTCACGAGTGCATTTGGCAGTATGGATGAGGCTTGACGCACGCACTAAACCTGTGTCGACTCGCACATGGCTCTGCGTTTAAAACAAGTGTGAATTCAGTCTAACTGCTTGCTAATTTCACTTGGATGAAATTAAACATTCAGCACATTTTCCACTTGCTCTTAAATCCCAAATACTTAAAATGAATAAATCAGCCTATGTAATACTTTAATAATTGACTTAAGAAATACAGTTTTTTTATTTATAAAAAATAAACAAATATTTTCTGTGAAATTCATTAATTAAGTTAATTCTGTAAAAGTAGTGTATTATAATCTTGCCTGCTGAAAAAAATATATATAGAACCCCTCCCAAAACACAATAAAATATTTAATGGATTTCAGGGTTATAATGGAAATTTGTTTGGTTTTAATGTAAACTATAATGGTGTCTATTTGATGGATTCTATTAATGGGATGTAATCTGGCAGATGGCAACAAATAAAACAACAGTAATTCCTATTGGAATAAACAAAAAGTAATTTTGTAATGGTTTAATGGAAACTAAAATAATTTCTGTGATGGTTTCTATTGTTTATTTCAGCAGGGTAATGATACACACACTGTGCTGCACATTATTGACAATATAGAGCTGAAGCTTGACTTTGCAAATTTAAAAAATCGCAAATCAAATCGCAATCGCAATCTCGGTCAAAACATGCATTTGATATTTTCTTTCCCACCAAATCGCACAGCCCCTATCTTCTTTATATATGCGAACATTAGGACTGAGGCTCTTTCTCGGTCATCTACACATTCAAAAGGACAATACACACAGAATGATATAAAAAATATCCCATAAATACCAATCGGTTTTATTGTCTTAAACGGTTAGTTCACTCCACAATTAATTCTGTCATTATACTCACCCTCATGTCAAGACCTTCGTTCATCTTCGCAACACAAATTAAGAGATTTTTGATGGAATCTGAGAGCTGTCTGAGCCTGCATAGACAGCAACTAGGTGTGTAAAGGTATGAAATTTCTTATGCACAAAATGAAAACGTTATATTGACAAACATTGTCACGGTTATCAGTATTATCACGGTATTGTTAAATGTGTTGGAGATGTTCAAAAAGTACCGACACATTAATCACTTCACCAAGTTTTATATTTATAAATCAACAAACAACAAATAAAATGATTTTTTTGTTTGCATAATCACTAAAACAATAATATTACCAATGGTGTTCGGATTTTAAATGACAACTTGAGTGACAACAGTTTAATAGCATGTTCAAATATCTAATGTAGATGTTCAAATAAAGCTTCGAAAAAGTTTAATAAAAAGATAAACCTCACATTTCAGCATTTAAATAAAGAAAATATATGTCAAAATGATAATTGATTAATAAAATGATTATATGTATTTTATCTGCTACATAAATAATTCTAGATAACTTATCTCAATTGTTTAAATGTGTAGAATCCACAAAAGCTTGTTTTTCATCAACCAGTCAAAATTTACAGCAGGGCATGCAAATTCAGTCAGTTTCTGGCCAGATCGAAACTGCACAGACTGAATGTAAATATAGGTCCAGTGTTTCCCCTAGGTTTACGGCTTATTTGCGGGTGGGTGGTTAATTAACTTTTTTGGAAAATAAGGTAATTAATATTAACAATTAAAACATTGAAGAATACTGAATGCGTATTCCTTAAAACTAAGGTTTAATATTTTACGTAGTGTAGTAGCAGTCTGTTAGCAGTGTTATTCATTTGTATGATATGAGGATAGTTTTACTCATGTGAAACGGTCAAATGCTCATGAAGTGAGTGACTCTCAGAGCAGTTCTGGAGATGTTGTTCATGTATTTATGTCCTCATTAGTGAGACGGCAGACGTTAGTATCACCGGAAGCGGCACGAGCGTTTCAGTATGAGTACTACACAAAACCACGCATCTGCACCATTCATTAACACAGAGACACAAATAATTAATATTTAAATAATCGTTTTGCTGTTTAATATTTACAAATACTAGTGGGAGAGGGCTCACTTGTGTGTGTGTGTGTGTGTGCGCGCGCGTGAGCATCGGGGCGGAACTCCGCTGTGCGTGATGCAGAGAGCGCGAGCATAACGTAGAGACTGAAATGACATGTTATTAAGATAAATAACATAAGGCTATTTATTTTGTTTAATGAAAGAACAAGGTATAGACATTTTCTATAGGAAAGGTAACTTTAAATGATTTCTTTTGTGATCTGGCGCTATAGAGAAAATATCATTAAATAAAATTAACTTGACCTTCAAGGGGGGCGGGGGGTGCCGTTGGGGGGGGGGGCGGGGGGGCCGGCCCCCTAAAATAATGGTAGGGGAAACACTGAGGTCTCTGTAAATCCATTCGCTGACAGCAGGTGGCGCTGATGGAAAAGTTGAATTAGAGCTGTAATTCCCGTAACTTCCAAGGACACAGCAGTATTGCGATGAAAACAAAATGCCACCGAATCGTTTCTGAAGACAGTTAGAACCTTCAGAGGTACATTCATATAATTAATTAATTCATATATTAATTTGTATAATTCCCTTAGCACTCATTTAAAACCCTCCCAGCTTTTCCACCCTGTTTTCACTCAAAACAAAACTACTCGGCGTGAGGCTGTTACTTAAAACTGTGCTTTATGCTGGACAGTATTTATTTATCGCGGTAATCTAATACAGTTTTAATGATAATTAAAAGATGAAACGGTAATACTAACCGTGGGGAATTTTATCATGATTTATTGTCAACCCGGTAATCGTTACATCCCTAACAGCAACGCAACTGAAATGTCCCAAGTCCAGAAACGTAGCAAGGAGATCTTTACATTAATCCATGTGACATCAGTGGTTCATCCGCAATTATACGAAGCTACGAGAATACTTTTTGTGCGCAAAAGAAAAAAAAACGACTTTGTGGCGAGGGGGGCGTGGTTCAGGGAGGTCTGCAGCAGGAGAGAGAGTTGGGAGACAAGCGGTGAGTAAGTGGGTCAAATGCAAACACCTGTGTCTTGTTCCAGTAATTGATGTGGAGAGACTGCATAAAGAGGCCTGGGAATGAAAAGGCAGGCAGAGAGGGACAGACTGCTGAGTGTGTGGAGACCGTGACTGCTCGGGAGAGCCCCATGTATATTGCTTATGCAACTGTGTTATATTGAGCACTGGTAGCGTGACGTTCTGTTTGTTAACTGAAACCTGAATAAAATCACCAGCAGCAGTCAAGCCGACCCAGTCCTCTTCCTTCTCGATCATTGACTTTGTTACAGACTT
This sequence comes from Sinocyclocheilus anophthalmus, assembly GCA_018155175.1. Taxonomy (NCBI): domain Eukaryota; kingdom Metazoa; phylum Chordata; class Actinopteri; order Cypriniformes; family Cyprinidae; genus Sinocyclocheilus; species Sinocyclocheilus anophthalmus. The sequence continues at coordinate 107,394 of JADLZN010000794.1, read as the reverse complement.
TATTCAACAATTTGTCTCCTCCTCCGCATCAACTGGTGCATTTTGGAGATCCGCTGGACTTGCGGCTTGTCGCTGCGTCACAGACGGTACGCTGTTTCCGTTCAGATTCAAATCACAACAACATAGAAAACATATCCGTGTGGTGCGGCTGACACAGAAGAGCGTACGCTGCTTGCGTTTAGTGGTTATTCTCCAAAATGGCACTACGGTGATGCGGAGGAGACGAATGTTGAATAAAGTCTTTTTTTTTCTTCTTCTTTTGCTCACACAGTATTCTCGTAGCTTCGTAAAATTGCGGTTGAACCACTGATTTCACATGGACTGTTTTACCGATGTCCTTGCTACGTTTCTGAGCGTGGGATCATTTCAGTTGCGTTGCTGTCTATGGCAGGGTCAGACAGCTCTCAGATTCCATCAAAACTATCTTAAATTGTGTTCCGAAATGAACAAAGGTCTTACGGGTTTGAAACGACATGATGGTGAGTAATTAATGACAGAATTTTCATTTTTGTGTAAACTAACCTTCAGGTAACTAAGAGGTTGAAAGCAAACGAGGGTGTATTTGCTCCGTGCATGGACAGCAGTCCCTGCCGCCAGTCATTAATGTTCTTCCAAGAACGAAAGAAAAGAAAGTCCCTCACTGATCTTGACTGAATCACTTTTGTTACCTCAGTTTATATTTTTTTTGCCTGTTGCTTGGCGCTGACTTCTGTAATGGCAACGTGCATCTGTGTATGCGATTATTTTGGAGATGCGTTCCAATATAATTTATCCTTATTTAGTGTATAGGCCTATTCTATTTTGATCTGCATTTTAATAAAAGTTAAAGAGAAAAAATACAAATGGTAGCACTGCATGTGTTTCTGAATATTTACACAGACTGCCATAATGATGAAAACCACAAACATAACCGGTATAATTAAAATAGACAAATTCCTACAGCGCACATTTCAATGTAATATTTTTACAGATTTTTAAACCGTGTATAAGCTGAGACATAGCACTATAAATTCATAATTAATAATTAAACGGCTGAAGACATTATTAGGGCTGGACCAGAATATTCGATTATTTGAATATTCGTTCGGTGGCTTGGCATTAGATTTTAAATTGAGATTCGAATATTCTTTTTTTTTTTTTTTTCTTTTTCCGAAAACCTGCATCCCCGCAAAACCGTTCTCATTCGCACTTCAATATGAATTGCCCATGAGTGAACATTATGATTCAGTTTATCTGGAAGTACCACAACAGCACATCAAGTTTGAAAAATCTGATTGTTGCGCCACCACCCCCACCCAGAGGAAGAAGAACACAGAGATAGCACAAAGAAAGAGATGGAGCAATATTTGAGAGACACTACTAAAATACAGTCGGGCCCACTTGCATGGTGGAAGCAAAACAGTGACCGGTACCATAAACTGGCATTTGCAGCCAAACACCTCCGTTGCGTTCCGGCCACTTCAACTCCATCAGAGCGCATTTTCTCAAAAGCTGGCTACGTCGTAAATAAGACACAAAGTTCCATTTTACCTGAAAACTCATCTTCCTCGCACACAACATGATAAGAGTGTAGGTAGACCTAGTAGGTAGCTTCACTAGCTTGCAACCTGATTGTGATTTATTTGAAAGTTTGACTTTGTAAAGAAATTGTTTGTTTTTTTAAATATGAGCTGTCTAGCCAGCCTAACGTTCTATTTAGCCTATTACAGTTTGTTTTATTCTATATAAGGGAATTCATTTAATTTTTATTTAAACTGTTCGTTAATTAAAATGTGGGACGCTGTTATTGAACATATGCTACCGTGTTCTTTATTTATTACAGTTCGTTGAACTTCGTTCATTTATTTTTCGTTCTTCTTTTATTTAGCCTATACCCTTTACGGTGTCAGTAAATACTGTGCTGCTAATTTCTGATTTGGGAGTGATCTGTTTGTTAGAAAAATGTTAGGCTACCTTATTAAAAGTATTGCTCTTAACAGACCTGTGTGTTTTGTATCACTAGTGCAGTGTCCGTTCATGGAGCATATAAGCAAGTGCTGGGCGGTATACCGCTTCATACCGAATACCGGTGTTTATTTTTGTTATGATATGAATTTTTAAAATCCCGCAAAACGTGGATGTGTGCTATAAAGCAACGTTTCAGTTTAACTCGACAAGCTGGTTTGAAAGGGTCCCTTTGTCACGCGTTGTTTGCCCAGATCACGGCAACGCTGTGGTGAGTGAACAGCTGTATGTGTTACTAAGCGTTCAGAAATTGAAGCTGTAGAACTAATAGAACGTGAGCGAAGAACTCATCCACAATATCCACATTGACTGCCACAAATATCCACCGACCCCTGCCATCAGCTCCCACCTCTTACACACACAAGCGTGACTTTAGCACTAGATTTAGCAACTTTTCAGACCCTTTTAGCTGCTTTTTATATTCATACTGACAAACCTAGCGACATTTTTGGATAAACCTTAGCTATGGTTCAGTTGGAAGATTTTGCCAGTGCTGTCCCGCGAACGCGGGGTCTGACTTTCCCGGAGAAGTGTCAACTCTCTCTGCGTCTGTTCTGTGCAGTGAGAGCCAGAGAAGCAGCGCATTCAGTTGGCCACACCGCAGCCGACTCGTCAATAAATGTGTACAAAACAGCGTTTCCTAGCACCTGTCGCTTACTGATTGTTTGGAATTATAAATTTGAGCGTAGTTCGTCTGTTAATATCACTTGCACTTTTTTGTTTGTTGTTTTTTTTAGTTTGGTACTCAGATGGCAGGCAGTGCTCTGCATGAGACAAAAAAGTAATATAGCAAAACGCATAGCCGCTCTTTAGTGTAGATGCCTGTTGATTTTATCAGACGATGCCACAATTATAAATGAGAATGACTCCTGGTTAACATGTATTAAAAGGGGTTGTGGTTAGTCACTATTTAGTGTGGTATTTTTTGAAAATATCACTCATCATGACGTAAAATAGGGCATTCTAAGTCAATATACTGCAGTATTTCCTCTCTCCATCAGTAGAAAGGTTCACACCGGTCATGCATGAAAAAACAAAATACCGCCATGTACCGTGAACCGGTATATAATTTGAAAAATACTGTGATAAATTTTGGTCATACCGCCCGCACTAAATAAGCCCGCGCACGCACACTTCAGCTCGTGGTTCTGTGTTTATTAAAAGTTTATTGCTTCTGAATGTGTCGCGTGTCCATCCGTTGCAACCAAAATGCCGACACTGCACTCCATTGGGTCGCAGCAACAACACTCCGCCACTTTGAAATGATTGGATTAACCGTTTAGACGACAGAATATCTCAGAAAAATGTACAGAACGCATTTTTCATTGCTATCTTCTTTCAGAGTTGTGAAATAGAAACTCTGAGACATTTTACTTTCAACCATTACTTTTCGGATTGTTCGGACTGATTTCATTCATGTATTTTTAGATGAAATACAAAAAATTCCAGTGTGGTACAAATTTTTTTTTCAAGGCACTCAGTGTCTATAACTTTTTAGCACCTTATACACTCCTGGATTGATGGAACCCCAAAGGACTTCTTTTCCAAGACATTAAAGGGGGCATAATTATGCGATTTTCATTTTCCTTTCATCTTTGTATGTTACACTCTGGTGCATAAAGATATCTGTAAAGTTTGCAAAGACTAAAGTCTCAAATCCGAAGAGTTATTCTTTATAAAAGTTAAGAGTTAAGAGTCAGCCACGCCTACCTAAAGCGGCTTGTTCTAACACGCTCCCACATATCTACGTCACCATGTGGGAATTTTTGCATAACGCCGCCCAAATGTTCACACAAAGAAAGAAGGCGTTACTTTTATTCTCACTGTAGTATTGTTGCTGCCGCCATGTCGGGAAGACGCTGTGTGCTTCGTTGTGAAAGAGCGAAACTACTTTGTTTGGGCCCTCACAAGATGACGATATCGGCTTCGTCATGCCTGGATCTGATCCGTACTGGTTGCTGAGGAAATACAACAACTTTGCACTGTCGATCGCCGGATCGTCTTTCACCGTGGACGAAGCGGATTCCAGCCCAGAGTCGTCACATGTCCTTCCGGATGCTCCTTCGTCGAATCTGCCGGCTGCGCCGTTCTCAAGCCCACTGTAAGTACGTTTTTTATATTTAAGAGAGTTTTTATATTTTATATTTAAGTGAGGTTTTTTGGCAGTTGTAAGTAAGGGCTTGTGTGTTGTCATTCTCCGATCACAAATGCAGATATGGTTTTATGCAACGCGTAAAAAGACAGTATATTTCATTATAATCCATAATTATGTCCCCCTGGATGCAACGAATGCCTCGTTTTGTTTATAATGGGTTTTCATGTTTTTTTGAATCATCGCTCCGGCCTGACATCACAATATGGTAAGGGGCGTAACATTTCCGTCACAAGCTTGAGGTATTCGGCCAATCATTATGCACTGGATAGCTGGCCAATCACATTACACCTCGCTTTTTCAGACCGATGAGCTTTGTAAAAATTGATGCGTTTCAGAAAGGCGGGGCATAGAGGTGAAACAATAAGTACATTATGTGGAAAATAATGTGTTTTTTTAACCTTAAACCGCATAAACACATTTCATTACACCAAATACAACAAAATAAAGTTCTTTTTAGCAACGTCATATGACCCCCTTTAATTGTTTTAGCGAGCACTGTTGTCAGGAACTGTTACCATTTTAATTAGGTAGGTCATTTTCAGCTGTGAGTTCCAAAATGGGGGGTGCAGGTTAACAGGTTAAACAACTTAAAGTAATTTGAAAACTTTCTGTGAGACAATTTCACAAACAGGGTGAGTTTGTTTCCCTCTTAAAATGCGCAAATGGCTTCAAATCACCACATCGCGTATGCACTATAAGCAAGCTGCACAGTTGACATAGGAATTGTCACTTGCACAATCAAAGCAATGTCGCATCGTCACTAAAGTTTATAAACTGCATTTCTTTTTAGTTCTTGCCAGTGTTTAACCATTCAGCACTCGCGCGCTCTCCAAGAGAGCGGTGTGCTCATGCACACTCAAAGCGCACACACATAAGGCCGCCTCACATAAACTCTAAAAATTATTCAGGGCACCTGTTAAATAAATACATGGTTGCAAGTTAAAAATTCTAATTTAATTATTTAATTAAGCCTTTTAAGTTGCAAACATTATTTTGTGAGTTCAGTTGACATAATAATGTTGATCATTACATTAACTTAATACTGTGTGTAATTTAAACTCAAAGTTCTGCATTAATTGAATTTCTTTAAAAATTAAGTTGTAGTAACCAATAAAATTGGGCAGTTCCCAGCATGCTTTGCATAGGACTGGATAAGGAGAGTAAATGTTGAAATTAAGTGTCATTTTGTGTTTTTTAGTGAAGGAAAAGACCTGTTAGTTTTTAATGCTGTTGTGTTTGACATTTAAAAGAGTTTCTGTTATGTTGAAGTTTTTAAGGTTGCCATTGTGTTGAAGAGTATAGACCACATGAAGGTAAACACATTGACTCTATTAGCAATGACTGCACTAATGCCAGTGACAAGTAACATCTTGTTAATTATACATGCTAAACAAGGTACATTTAGAGTGTGTTATGATATCTGTGGATTTGAACTGAAAAAATATCATATAAATTGGTTCCAGCCGACCATATTAGTTTGGAGAACTTTTTTTTAGTAAGTTAACCTTAAAAATTAATGTCTTAATAATAATAATTAATCAATTCCTTACATTTATACAGCGCTTTTCTGGGCACTCAAAGCGCGTTACATTGTCAGGGGGTATCTCCTCATCCACCACCAGTGTGCAGCATCCACCTGGATGATGCGATGGCAGCCATAGTGCGCCAGAATGCCCACCACACACCAGCTTATTGGTGGAGAGGAGACAGAGTGATGAAGCCAATCAGTAGATATGGAGATTGTTAGGAGGCCATGATTGTCAGAGGCCAATGGGCGAATTTGGCCGGGATGCTGGGGTTACACCCCTACTCTTTTTTCGAAGGACATCCTGGGATTTTTAATGACCACAGAGAGTCAGGTCCTCGGTTTAACGTCTCATCCGAAAGACGGTGCTTGTTGTCAGTATAGTGTCCCCGTCTCTATACTGGGGCGTTAGGACCCACACTGACCACAGGGTGAGCCCCCCCTGCTGGCCACACTAACACCTCTTCCAGCAGCAACCTAGTTTTCCCAGGAGGTCTCCCATCCAGGTACTGACCAGGCTCAGCCCTGCTTAGCTTCAGTGGGTAACTAGTCTTGGGCTGCAGGGTGATATGGCTTTATGTTACAAAATGCACTGCATGATCAAACATTTAGGTGAGATAATTATATATTTTTGAAAAATGTCTAAAAAAAATGCCCCCAATCCACCCCTAAAATAGTCACCTAAGAGGAGAATTCCCCCCATTTTCAAAAATTCAATTCAGGCCCTGATTGAATGTCTGTAAAAATCCGGATTGGAGCACCATTATTAATAATTCTACATGATAAAAATAAGGCTTCAAAAAGATCAGCATCGCTGATCGTATCGGCAGATACTGCTTCCTGTGACCGGCTCCAAAAATCCTGATTGGAGCACCCTTAACATTTAATGATAGATTTGATTTGTGTGGGATGGCATATAGGTTCTTTTGGTATACAAAATGATCCAAGTAAAGACTTGGAATGGAAGTCACTCCATCAATGGCATGCTGCCTGGGAACTTCTTGGTCAAGTTTCTAAATGTAAACTATTGCTCGCACAGTAAAGTCAAGGGCACTACAGTTATTGCAATAAGGGTTCTTTTAATTTATTCAGAGATCTCCTTTTCTACGAAGAGACATATGAGAAAAAAATATGAGATAGGATGGGGGGGAAATACATTTCAATGCTTTTGCATTCTCGCAAAAGTTTTGCCATCCCCCAAAAAACTTTGCTTTCCTTCACAAAAAGAAAGTTTTACAAGTGAATGCAAAGTTTCTGTAGGGAACACAAACATTTGCGAGAAAACAGAAAAGCACTGAAATATCTTTTTTTTTCTCTCTCTCATATTATTTACATTACTATGTCCTGTTAAGGGCTCCGTAACATTCTTACTGGCTCCAACACAACATTTGGTAATTAGTAATTATTATAATTTTATAAATACATACATACATACTACAAGCAGCTATAATATATATATATATATATATGTATACATACAGTATATATGCCAGAACAAATATTATTTTTTTATATAAAAAAAAATAATATGTTTATATCATATAAAATAATTATTCCAAGATTAAGTTTTTTTTTTATATAATATAAAAATTTACTTTTTAAATATAATTTTTAATATAATTTGCAACAATTTAATTTAGTAAAAAACTGTTTTGAGTTTGCAAGACAACCTGTACAAGAGCAATTACTGGAAGATTTAGTTTCTGACTAGGACTGTTCCTTCTACTAGCCTGAAACACTATCAAACTTGACCTGGACCAGTGTGCAAACCTTATTATGGAGCCCTGCAATATCTACTTCTTAAGCCTTGTACACACCGGAACGATTATCGCACATGCTTCTCGCCGACGTTTTTCGACGCGTCTTTCGTGTTCATACCCAAGCGATTTTCGCAGGCGATGAGCCGAGTGAACGTGCAAATTCACTCCCTGACATTAGATGGGGCTTAATGAAAAACAGAAATACCCCGGTACACATCGAATCCTATTTGATCTGCAATTCCTCTCCATCATAACTCCCTCTTATCGAGATTTTTGTAGTCGCTGTCGCGTTTGTCATAAAGCCCTTTGTGTTCAGATACTAATGAGACCAGTAGCTCTACATTCATCTTGCCTCGATGCATCTTCTTGGTCTACTTACTTCCTCTTTGTCGTTAGGTATCAATGTGTGCTCGGCAAGAACGTTTTGTGCTTGAGCGCAATCAAGTCGTGTTTTACTGTAACTTCAGAAGCTCCAGGCACGTGACCAAAATCGCCAATCTCATTGGTCAGCCAGTTTTTAACGCGGTGCGTCAAACCAAAAAAACGAGCCCAAGGCGTTTTTTTAAAAATTACGCTTTTACGCCTCGCGTTTGGCGCGTTGGTGTGCACACTCACATTGGCACCCTTTGTTTAGTCACGAGGCGTTAAACGCCGGCGATAATCACGCGCGATATTCGTCCTGCTGTGAACAAGCCTTTAGACTGAAAGCAGTAATAGCCACGTCCAACATTCTATCAAACAGCACTCAGGAAACTTGTCAATCACTTTATGTCTCTGAGAAGTCACTGGATGTTCTCATGGGCTCTCCTAAGGATGATAGAAATAACTTGTATCTTCCAGATGGGTCTTAAGAAGTCCCTTTGGGTATGCCTTTAAGTACATGTCCTACTTATTCAGGCCCTTCTCCTTCCGAGAGCAAGAGTCCAGTGACAGCCCCATCTGTCTACTGCCACTCAAGTCTGTACTGAAACATTTCACACCATCGCTCATTACTCCAGACCTGTGTGAAAGATACCAGACTCGCCCAAGATTGTCTCACATGATTTTTTTTTTTTCGCCTGCTTAATGAGGAAGATCAAGATTGCACACGATAGGTAAGGAAAATTGCTTATAGAGTAGGCATGGGCCGGTATGAGATTTTGACGGTATGATAATCTTAAGCAAAAATATCACGGTTTCACCGTGTTGTTATAGCTCTAAAATGTGTTAATTTTAAATGTCTGGATAAAAAAAAAATGGAACACAATATATTATGAGCAACATACAGAATAGTTGGAACAGTAGTATGTTTATTTTTTCTTTGATTTGTTTCTGAAATGTGGCCTGTCCTGGAGCTTTTGATGTGGATGGTTGATTTACTGCTAGAGCTACTTCAGCCCTAAAAAGAAGAAAAAGACTGACATCTTCATTTAACCTAAATCTGTAATTACAGTTATTTAATTTTAGTTATATAAGTCATATACATATCATTTATATAATTTCATTTCATTTAGTTATATATTCATATACATAATTGATTTAGATAACCCCCCCCCCCCCCACCAATTTGAAGCAAAAACAGAATGTCTGTATGACTAGCTTTGTGAAACGATACTACATGCCAGAACGAATCAAACAGCAGAAGCTCTGAATGAGATGCAGTCACACTCTCTGACAGCAGGAGGCGCTTCTATGAACAGCAATGATACAGCGTTTCCTTGGTTACCGCTGTAAACAAAGCAGCACTGCGCTGAAACACTGCTTTAATATGAACTATACAGAGACGAGATTAAAAGAAAATACCACGTAAACTTTTCTGAAGTCAGTTCCCCTCAGAAACACATTCATATAAACCCCCAAATCAATATTGAGGATTTTCTTCCAATAGTTCGTGCATCATGAACAGTGAGTGATCTGCCTGCTAAAGTATTTTTCTCTTTGCGTCCGTCTTCAACATCTCTGGCCTGTGTTAACGGGCGTTTACAGACTTCATATTTTCACATAAATTACATTTTGGAAAACGATTGCATTGCAACGGAGTTTGTGCAAGTCCAGAACAGAGACAAGTTGCTTGCAATAAGACAAAAAACGTCTGTTGCCAATCGCGTAAGTTCCAGGAGAAGCTCCTTAAGTTAGGCCATCCTACACACACGCGACTGACCGCTCGCTAGCAGGGTCGTGTTACTCTCTACACTGCACTCAACCTGAGGGATTCCTACACTTTTAGTCTTTGAGGAGACATGAAAAACAGAGCATACCACAGGAACGGTATAACGGAAAATATTAGCGGTTTTGAAAACCGGACATTTCAAACGCGGTATACCTTGAAATGGTAATTGCCCATGCATTACACCCAAATCAATATTTAGGATTTTCTTCCAATAGTTTGTTTAGGCCTGGTCGATAAAACGGTATCGATATTTATCGACGGTGCACCTTCTTCGATAACGATAGAAAAAATGTTCGATATAGCGCACGATATAGGCACGTGCTATGAGTGACGCAGACAGCACACACAAACACGTACACGTTGAAATTAGTGCTGTGCCTGCCTGATTGTAAATAAAGGATGAATATTAGTCGATTTTAAAATAAACATTTGCAATGTTAGGAGTGCGTCAGGGAGCGTAATCAGTGGCGCACGAGATGCGGTGATAATGATGTAAGTGACGTTTTTGCATTTTAATGTTTTGTTAGTCTAGCCAACAAGACACGCAGTTGCTGCGTTATTCATTCAAAATATTAGAGAAATATAGAAGCTCAATGCGGAGAAGATCTTGATTAGGTTAAAACCGAAACCAAGCCATTCACACAGAACGCATATTCAGCGCATTTTTAGACGGACAAATATGACTCTGCTGCACTCGCGTCTCACACAAGAGATGTATAGAAAGCCATGCAACGTTAAAACAGTTTAAACTTTTCGAAAACACGTCACGAATTTGTGGAGGTTTATTCCTTTTCACTGCGTCTCATATGTTTTTAAATGCAGTCTGTGTGATCAGCGCTTCGGCTCTTTGGATTAAGCAATGCATAAATACATGATGCTGTTTTGTTCATAATGTTTATGCAATTTATGAAATTATATTAGATTTTTATGAGTTAATTTAGACGTAATGCACTTTTTTTTTAATAGAGTTACTTCCTTGCGTTGACAATTTAAATGTGCTGCATTGTTTTGCTCATTGCGCTCTCCTGTGGCTTTTTTTTTTTTCTTGTCTTCTTCTCCTTTTTTTTCTTTTCTTCTTGTTTCCCTCTTTCTTTTTTTGCCCTCCTGTGGCCTCGGGAGACAAGACAAGTTTCTTTTAAGACCTATTTAATCTGCATATAAAAGAGTAAAAATTTGATATTTAATTTTTATTTTGTGTTTGATTGTTAAAACAAAAAATATTTTTTGTTTGTCTCAATAAATTGAGTTAATTTAAAAATACAGTGGTTAAATTTAAACATTTTTTCTGTTGCACTTTGTTTTAAAAAAGGTTATAAAAAATTTCAATAATTATCGATACCGAACGATATGAAACATTATATCGTTGATACATTTTTTAGCTATATCGCCCAGCCCTAAGTTTGTGCATCATGAACAGTGAGTGATCTGCCTGCTACAGTATTTTTCTCTGTGCATCCGTCTTCAGCGTCTCTGGCCTCTGATAACGGGCGTTTACAGACTTCATATTATCACATAAATTACGTTTTGGAAAACTATTGCATTGCAACGCAGTTTGTGCAAGTCCAGAACAGAGATCGGCTGCAAAAAAAACAATAAACGTCCGGGTTGCCGATGCGGTAGTTACAGGGGGGGGGTAGAGGGAGGGCATGGGCAGGGGCGTGGAAGAGTTCTGTGGGGAGGTAGGGAGGGTGTAGGAAGCAGAGAAGCTCCTTCATTCAAGAGAGCATCATTAGCACAACAGGCAGTACATAGAGGACAACATCAAAAAACAACATTTAAATGGCAACTGGCAAAGCCTATTGTTATGTGTATATCGGTTGCTTCAGAATAAGGGTAGATTGCTTCTTAGGAATGGCAACAGTAAGGAATTTAACTAACTAGGCTTTTAATGATTCTTTTACTAATTTTGAGGAAGAAATATTTTAAAATTCATATTTATTTGCTTCCCTCAACAGTTTATTTCCAAATAACAGGTTCTTGGTTCATTTCAAATAAGATGAGACAAAAATAATATCTTGTGGTTCAGTGAGCAAGGCAATAATTAAGAAACCACTGATTCATGCACAATTAATTCATGAAAGTAATTTGTTCCAGAATCTATAGGACTACACTGGTCACACTGTATGTATTAGATTTGCTTTAAGGAACAGATTTGTTAGAGTCATTTATTTAGGGATCAGAGTACACTAGTCATTCTGTATATTTTTGATTCACTAAAAATAATTGTTTTGTAAGAGTCATTCATTTAGGAATGGGACCAAACTCGTGGTGCTGTATGTTCTGTATTCACTACAAAAGAAACACACTAATTCACTTGACAGGTCTACGTGCATCCATTCACTCTGGATGGACCAGTGTAAACACAGGCTCTCTCAGGGGTCACCATGGTTCCAGGTCAGCCATTTTTGGCCACAACTGCTGATGCATAATCAGATACTTGTTTGGATTTCAGATTGACTCATATCTAAACAGTTTGAATATGAGCACACAATGACGTAAAAGTACTTTGTGTTTACTCAGAGCTGATCCTCCCCATACAAAAAAGTACGCAGGATTTGTAGGGCCCCCGGGGTTCGGGAGTTACGGGTGGTTAAATTTGCGGTCCGGGACCGACCGATCAAGCGATCCCAGGGGGCTACTGACACGTAGAGGGTGGCGTTCGAGAGGGCTCCTCGAGCTGAAGGGATCCCCCGAATTTGGTGAAGATCTGCCGGGCGTTCGCGAGATAGTGACATCAGTCAACACTTTCACTTCAGTAAGGAGGTCTCTTGTTCAGGCAGCATCAATCAAGTGTGGTCTTATTCGACCGTAAGTGCCCTGCGAAGTGGACTTCACATGAAATTCCGCCATGATTCCAGTTCCAAGGGAACGTACACGTTACATTCAAAGGGCATTAAAGTGCACGAGACATAAATTTAAATTGTATTTATTTACAGAAATATATTATGTCCCACTTCACGCTTCTCTAGTAAGTTTCGTCTGTGTGAAGACAGTAGCGCAAATCCGTGAATGAATGTTTCGAAGTGAAATAATCTTTAATGGAATAAAGTTGAATGGAATTGAATTTATTTAAAGTTGAATAAACTTCAACTTTACTGTTCAGTGCACTGATGTCACTCATTTTGGATAATAAAGTTTATTGTTAAATTGTTAAATGCCCTGCCTCCATTACATATCTCTGTCACGTCATTATAAGTGTTTGATCACCACATTTGAGTGATCATTGCAACAAATGTGTTGTATGTATATATAGTCTGTTTATATGGTATAAACCAACCTCTACATTGCGAGTAAATCACTGGCATATGCGATTAAATCTTCACTCTGGCGACTAAATGATGTCTAATATTAGCCAATGGCAAATCAATTCTTAGATTTTACTAGCCAGTGTGTGAGTTGGAGGCTAAGTATAAAGTTTAACACAGATATATTTTCACTCGCTGAACACTCTCTGACTGAGTGCTTCAGAGTTTCTCTCTCTGTCAAGCGATCTGTGCTATTTTTCAGTTCATCTAAATGAATGCGCAGCGCACCTGTATTTAACGTACCATAAATTCTAGTGTGAAGGCGCACACCTTGCCGTCACTTTGTCTCACACACACACAGAGAGAGAGATAATTGAACTCGCTTACATGTTTGTCCGATATTCTTTGTTGTATTTTCTTGTCAAAATAACAGCGTTCCTTTGGAATTCTTCAGCTTTTAAGAACTGCCGGGTTCTCTGGTAGTGGGCGGAACTAATGCGCAAACGGCAATCTCACTGGCTGGTGCTCACCTATTAGCGTCCCTGTTTTGATTTCAGCAAATTAATTCGAGCGAACACACACAACCTGATTAATATTCATGAATCCAGTAGCGTGCAGGTAATGCCGAGTGGGCGTGTTGAATTTAAACCTATTAGTGAATGCGATCATTATTATCGTTATCAGTAGGATTTTTGTGTTATGTTTTTCCCCAATTTTTGTTTACAGAAAACACGAAGGACCAAAACGTCACCACCGCCGGGTCAGGTTCCGGGTAAAATGCCTAATGATGCATTCATACATGGTTAGCAAGTTTACATTCTAATACTAAATTCTAAATCATTAATAATACTTGATTACATATTATAAGCTTGCCTGACTTATTTTACGAGTGTACTTTCAGATAGTTAAAAACTGTGCCCATTTTACAAACATTTCCATGTACAGTCAATAGTCGAAGAAAAACCATTTATTCAGGAATTCAACTCAATTTGTGAAACTCGTGTATTGAATAAATTCAATGCACAGACTGAAGTTGTTTAAGTCTTTGGTTATTTTAATTGATGATTTTGGCTCACATTTAAGAAAAACCCACCGATTCACTATCTCAACAAATTTGAATATGGTGACGTGCCAATCAGCTAATCAACTCAAAACACCTGCAAAGGTTTCGTGAGCCTTCAAAATGGTCTCTCAGTTTGTTTCACTAGGCACCTGTTGTCCAAATACAATCCTACACCGTCACAGGAGGGTAAGCCACAAAACATTCCTGCCAAAGAAGCTGTGTTCACAAGAGTGCTGTATCAAGCATTGTTAACAGAAAGTTGCGCCGGAGGCGGAAAATGTTGAAGAAAAAGATCCAACCAACCGAGAGAACCTCGCCTTATGAGGATTGTAAGCAAAATCGATTCAAGAATTGGGTGAACTTCACAAGGAATGGACTGAGGCTGGGGCCTCAAGAGCCACCACACACAGACGTGTGTAGGAATTTGGCTACAGTTGTCGTATTACTCTTGTTAAGGCACTCCTGAACCACTGACAACGTCAGAGGCGTCTTACCTGGCTAAGGAGAAGAAGAACTGGACTGTTGCCCAGTGGTCCCATTTTTTTTCAGATGAGAGCAAGTTTTGTATTCCATTTGGAAACCAAGGTCCTAGAGTCTGGAGGAGGGTGGAGAAGCTCATAGCCCAAGTTGCTGTGAAGTCCCTGTTACTTTTCCACAGTCGTGATGATTTTTGGGGTGCAATGCAACTGCTGGTTTGGGTCCCATTGGTTGTGTTTTAAAAAACCCATGTTCACTCCACAAACCCTTTTACCAAGCAATTTTGGAGCACGTTCATGCTTCCTTCTTCTGCCAGTCATTTTGAAGATGCCTGATGTTCATTTTCCCCAGGGCAGGATTTGGCACCTGCCCCACAGCTGCCAAAGCACCAAAAGTTGGGTTAATGACCATGTGTTTGGTGTGCTGGAGGCTGGCCACACAAACTCGACCCAGCCGTGAACCCCATAGAGTCTATGGGGGAGTTGTCAAGAGGAAGACATTAGAAACAGAGACCAAAAAATGGGGGCCCGAAATGAGCTGAAGGCCACTGTTAAAGAAACCTGGCTTCCATACCACCTCAGCAGTGCCACAAACTGATCACCTCCAGGCCACGCCGAATTTGAGGCAGTAATTACAGCAAAAGGAGCCCCTACCAAGTATTGAGTACATTTACAGGAAATTAACATACTTTCCAGAAGGCCAACATTTCACTAAAAATGTTTTTTTTTTATTGTATTCTAATTTGTTGAGATAGTTAATTGGTTGGTTTTTGTTAAATGTGAGCAAAAATCCTCACAATTAAAAGAACCAAAGACTTAAACGACTTCAGTCTGTGTGCATTTAATTTATTTAATACACGAGTTTCACTTAATTTTAATTTGAGTTGAATTACTGAAATAACTGAACTTTTCCACGACATTCTAATTTTTTTGAGATGCACCTGTTATGTATATAGCCTAATATATATATATATAGATATATATATACTAGATATATATTATAATAGGCCCAGTTACATGTTTGGACACACGAAGGGAAGTTTCCCAAGACTTTTGCCGTTACGGTACCTAGATTACACAAAGAATATCGGGGATCGGCCGATATAGTCTCCCCTTCTTTTTACTCCCTAATTCGGTATCAGTCCCAAAAAAAACCCATATCGTCCGGGGGCTCAAGTCTTACTAAAGAACTAATGCCAATGCCTTTGATTACTTAAAAAAAAAAACAAAAACTTCGTTAAATTCGCAGAAGAGACACTGTTCCCCAAGCGCTTTCCGTGTGCGCGATTTGAGACGGACTGAAACACAGACAGATATAGGCTACTTTGCGCTTTGTATTTGTAAAATGTCCATCTTTGTGAGTTTTCACTAAACACAGTCAGTTATGTCTTGTGCAATGTTAGGTGAAAATAAACAGTTCGAAAAGTAATCGAATGCTAGTCAGTATCTGCATTTCGTGACAGCATCCTACTGTATAAACCTGCTGCTGTCTGTCATCATCTGTTAATCAAACAAAAGAAAACGGAAGCAGAAAAAGAAATCATTCTGGGCACCGCCCCCAGAAGTTTAGGATCGGCTCTGTGTTTACTGCAATCAACTATCCAACATGCATGACATGCACGTCCCTGTGTAAACTGCATGAGAAATAAAACTGCAGGGAGGATTCTCAGTCTGCTGGGATATCTCTCAAGATATTGCATCACCTCAAAATCCCTAAGCACATGATAACTATAGTTTATACTGGAGCTCAGGGGCTTCCCAATTGCCCTGTGGACCACAGTTAGTTTTTTTTAGGCAGGGTTGCAAGCCCTGCACAAGATGAATGCAAATGATGCTTGCAGAGATCTATTCCCACAAAAGAAAGATACAGTAACTCTATGGGATCCCCACAGGAAGCATTTCCCTTCATTGTGTCTCTGTACACTGGCTACAAGGAATCCCCTGGGAGTGTTCGGACACCAGCTTGTGCTCCATCTCGCTCTCTATCGAGTTTATACTGCTCTCTCTTTTTGACTACACCACCATGACTCTTTATCTCCCTGTGAGGCACTCACTGCCTATTTTTCCCTCAACTACCTCAAACACATGCAGCCACACACAGTGTCAAGATCTCCAGCATATCACCTAAGGGACAGAGGGAGAATTTTGGAAAAATCGTTCATTAAGAAAGCTTCAGCCTTAGAAATGAAACCCTTCTTGTGTTTGTGTGTGTGTGTCTGTCTGTCTGTGAGAGAGTGTGAGAGAGAGAGAGAGAAGAGGAGAGAGAGAGAGAGAGAGAGGAGAGAGAGAGAGAGAGAGAGTCGATATGCTTGTTGACATGAAATCTACTATGACTTATACCTTAGGGGTGGCTGAGGGCACGAGATTATATCGTTTTTGTGCGGCTTGATTGCATCGTAATTGTGTTTTTCAACGAATGTGATGATTACGTGAAATTATCCAGTATTACTTGGGCAAAAACTCATTAAACATCCCTACAGGAAGAGCGCAACGCAATAGATTACGCGCAAGTCCGGACTAGCTTGCCCGACGTGCGCATTCCTATAGCTTGTGTTTGGCCTCGCTTGGTGCGACGGGTGCCAATTCCCTTTAGATCTTTCATCAGAGTCAGCTTCGCCTGAAGTCAGCCGTCTGTTCAAAATGCATTTATAAGCTCATCATGCAAACTTATGGTCACAGCCCGGGACTCAATGAAATTGGCAAAAATTATTCATATTTATACCGCGTTCAGAATTTATCAAGCACACACATAGTGCCAGTTGTTTTTTCCGGACCACTGTTCTTCGCGTATTCTTTTTCCTTCCCCCCCTCCAAAAATACCATGAATTAAGAGACTTACGAATAAAAGGTGTTTTAGACTAAAACCATGGGGAAAGAAGGAATCAGGTATTCTTGTTTTTTGCTCTATTTCGCCAAAAAAACTCCATTCCGAATCCAGCCACATTGCTGTTTAGTTGTCTCCTGGGAGTGCAACATGATAGTGTTTTCATCTTTCTTGAATGAAAATCACAACCGTTAATGATTGCGTTCAATAGGGCAATGATCAACTTAATGATACAATGAGTTTGCTGCCAAATACCTGCTGGTCGGGGTTTCATTTCGAATTTAGGGCTTTTTCGTTTCTTTTTTTCATGGTTTTAAATCATTTCAATATCAGTATTCGAACGTTTTGTTTAATATATCAAAATATTATTTATGTATTTGTAATTGCAGGTTAAATGCATTTATGTCTTGCATTAAACAAAATACATGCTTGTAAATACATCTAAATGCCACTTCAGACGCAGCTTCTGTGGTGATGTTAAGTTTCACTGATTAAATGTAAGAATTTGACTCAAAAGATAATGGACACTTTTAGAAAAAATGGCTTTATAAAGGTAAAAATGCCCATAAAATGCAAAAAATCAGTTTAAAACTTATTGGAAAAGATTAATTTCTATCAATATGAACTGACCAGCACACAGAATATGAAGAATATTAAAAACTTTAGGAGTCAGCTGTCCACGGTAGTCCTTGAGATATCAGCACAATAACACACTCAGTGAAATGTCGTCTAATTATCGTTATCGATAAAATCCAAGAAAATTATCGAGATATAATTTTTTTTGTCAATATCGCACACACCTACTTAGACCACACATCTTAAACATGAAACAGCATCGTTTTAGCTCAAGATGATCAGAGGAAGACAATCCTTTCCTTTCAAACAGTCTTTTACAGTTAAAAGAGAAACTGATAGGACAAATCAACAACAACTAGGCTACTTGAGACAGCAATAACAACTAGTGGTCGACCGATATTGTTTTTTTTTTGACAGCCGATGCCGATGCCAATGCCGATATCTTGGAAAGCAGGGTTGCCGATGGCCGATATAAAGCCGATATAATTTTTTTTATTTTAATTCATATTTAAGAAATTTTAAATCATTTGAAAATGGATTAAAAAAATAATTTGTAAAATAAAACATACTTATACTTTAGAAGACAAAACATTTTTCACAAATAAATAAATATTTAAAAAAAAACTATTAATTAAAAAGGCAGTACCTTGTAACCAACAGAAGCACAACAGTATTCTGGGAAGTTTGCGTGCATTGGGAATCATATTTTTTCAAATAAAGCCAAGGTAATACTCAATTTTTACAATACGCACACAGTGAAAAATGACATTAATAGGGATTGGCAAATGCATAAATACAGCATATTTTAATCAAAATTAATGTTTAAAGCATTCAATTTCATGGACCCCCCCCCCGCCGTCACCGAGCACACGCTATCATGCAGTTCACATGCACATTCACAATCTCACACTGGATTCACTAAGTTTTGCGGCAGGTTTGTGACATTAAATTTTCATTAGCGCATTTAAAGATTTTGTTTAAATTATGTAACTATGCTATTTGCTGAATGCTGACGGCAACTGAGAAGTATTATAATGTGTGCCTTTCATCATTATTACCATTACAGCATTGATATAATACTTTTTGTATACATTTTAATTCCTTTGTTTAACAGTTCTGTCGGATTATTAGACAGACTTTCTAGCAGTATGCATACGAACTGTTAATGATCCAATGGCGATCAAGAGGAGATGTGAGCATGTGTGCTCATTCGCTGCCGTCGCGCCGTCAAAATAAAAAGTCCCGCCTCGAACGCATCGGCAAAACTGGAAAACTTATCGACCGATGCGATATTTAAAAAATGCCAAATATCGGCCAATATATTGGCCTTGGCGATATATCGGTCGACCACTAATAACAACACATGCCCATGTTGATGAGCACTTGTGATTAAGAGACACCTGCAACTTATTTAAAAGAGTACAAAAACATTTTATCAAACTAATTTTTACATAATTTAATGTCTCAAGAAAGAAACGAAGGAAAGTACTCTCAACTGGTGAAAAAGCAAATGGCAGCAAGGCTGCATATTTATTTGGTCAAAAATACAGTAAAAACAACAATATTGTGAAATATTAATACCATTTTCAATTGGCTACTGTTTTCTATTTTAATTATATTTTAATATATTTTCAAATGTTGATGTGCTGTGATGGAAAATATGCTTATTAGGCATAAGAAACTATTCTTATTTTGATCAGAGCAGAACACATGCTAATTAATACTTTTCTTCTGAGTCCTTTCATGAACAGAACGTCCAAAAGAACAGCATTTATTTGAAAGAGAAATCTTTTGAAACATTATAAATGTATTTAACGCTCACTTTTGATCAATTCAGAGCATCCTCTATACAAGATTCCTTCATAAAACGGTTAACCAAAAACTCTGAATCGTCTCACAGTGTACCATTTAGACTCCAAAGACATGAGGGCAAATTATTGTCTCAGCAACCACCCCATCTTTTTACTAACTCACAACAGAATGCCCAAAAGGCAACTGTGGCAACTGTTCTCTCCCCCTTGGCAGCAACAAATACAAAAGATACAGTAGTCCCATGAAGTTGCCAGTGTCAACTACTTTCATATTCTTTTTTTATATCTTCTTTTTTCTGAAATAACTCTGTTTTTTCCACATCAAAAAGGGGTCCTATTCACATCTGAAACTGATCGATCAAATGGACCCACATCTCTAAGGGCTTCTTTACACCAGTATGTTACCAGGATAACATTTGCACCCATATTGTTTAGCTGTGTGAGCAAGGCATGGGTAGCACTTCACAGGGGGCGGCAGATCTCAAAAAGACTACTTGGGGGTTAAACGAAGGTATATTAACAATCTTTCCTGATCAACTAATATAAAACTTAAAAAAACAACAACACATTGACTGAAAATTTCAACCCCGATTATTTTTTGGGTGGAAGTAGGTATCTGGTCATGGTGTTTCCTGGTTTATGGGCAAATAAAACTTCTCCTATAGTCGTACATGCTGACGAAGTAACTATTAGAAGGAGCAACTGGTGTAACCTAGTATAAAAAACAAGACACAAAAAAAAAAAAAACCAAAACAATAAAAACGTGAAAAAAAGACTTGATCCTTGCCCACCCTGTCGAAACGACTCTGAGGTCAACAAACACATATATGCTACTTACAGCAGCAGGTTCAATGTGTCAAACAATATGCAATTTTGAATTTGGAAGACGATGCCGGTGACGATGATGATTGTTCACTTTAAATTAAATGGTTCCTATTACAATAGTGTGCTCAATGATTGTGCTCAATAGGTCAATATACACACACCACCAAAAAAAAAAAAAAAAGTAAAAAAAAAAAGAAAAAAAATAGGCAGTGGTAACATGACTGTATTGTGCTTTCTAAACCCAAAGAATGACCTTAAATGCCAGTTTAAGAGAACGGGGACAACTGCTCTTCTGGGAATCGCAGCATAACCCTTTATTTGGCAACAGTGCACTTCTGAAACCTCCACTACTTTCTTCCCTTTTTCGCCTCTTTATGTGGCTATCAGGCAGCCAGAAACTGCCACCCACTGTTAAAGTCAGATGAAGCCATTTTGATTGACAGGCAGAATTGCAGTGGGAGAATCCTGCGGCTTATTTCTTTATGAAACTACTACTATTATGTACCAGCGAGTAACAGGTTTTTAAGACTCCGGCCCCTCGCGACTTTGTTCTCAGGGAGGAATTCCCAGCAGCAGGCTTCAGTAAATGCATGCCGGGTAAATGTCACATACCCTTGGGGGCCGACTTTCCTCGAATGAAGGAGCTTGCTTTGATTAGACCCACTGCGTTTCGGGTTGAATAACAGAAGTAACCCTCTAATAAAAAAAACACAAACTATAGCATCTGTGTTGAAATGGAAAATACACAGGGAGGCTGAGGTGGTGCTAAAATAATGGGAAACATAAACTGAGAAAAAAGTAAAAGAAAAGAAAACTAACACCCCCACCCCTTTATAATCTCTCCCTTTCTTACAAAGCTTCCAGTTTTGCTCACTTTTTCCTAATAAAAGGGGAGTAACTCACTTGACTTGGAGGAAGCCACCCCTTGCCCCATGGTGGCAGTTAACGTCATCACTCAAAGCTCAGCGTACAGAGCCAAGAGAAACTCTTCCAACATTCTATTACTAACATCAGGGCGGGTTGGTGACCTGCAGCGTGAAGTGCACGGCAGGTAGGAGGAAACCCATCCCAGCCTAAGCTCTTCCTGCCATACTGATTAGAGGTGGGCTTGCCCTCCTGGCCTGCACCTACAGGATATTTCACTGCAGCGGAGTCTGTGGTTGCAAAGATGACACATTGTTTGCTTGCTTAGATGAACAGTTTCAAGCAATGGTTGCAACTAGGGCTGGGCAAAAAAATATAGATTTAATCGTTTTTTTTTAAATGACATCGATTCGATATCGATTCTCAAGAGCCCCCCCCCCACGAATCTATTCAATTTAAAAATAATGATTATTTCAGCACACATTTAAAACAATATCTTATTAACGTGAATCTTATCATTAGTCTTCTCCACTAGATGTCACCCTTATTTACCTTGTGCGATGTTACAACAGAAAGCCTGTCATTATGGAGTCAATATAATGCCACATATATATGCAAAACTTTATTATTTTGCATATATATGTGGCATTATATTGACTCCATATGTCATTCATTCAGCGCTTATCATGGCCATACGCGTGATTCGCCAATGCTCATGTGAACATGCTATAAATAAAATCACATACTATAACTCTGCGGAATAAATTTGATATCACGCAGGTTCGTCCGGGGGGGGGGGGGGGGGGGGGGGGGGGGGGGGAGGAATTGGGGGGGGGGGGGGGGGGGGGGGGGGGGGGGGGGGGGGGGGGGGGGGGGGGGGGGGGGGGGGTGGGGTGATTTTCCCGCAATGATGTGTCTGGGCGCACTGTTTTTTTTTAACATACTAAAGCCCGGATGACGCTGCTGTGGGTGTTCTCGCAGCTTCTGCCATCTCACTATATGATGATATTAACAGAACTGTCATCTCCATCTGCTCGGCGAGTCCACTTCATTAGCTTTACCGTGAATTCATTTGAAGAAACTACCGTCATATCAATACAGACAGGCACTGCAAGTTTCTTCATCAACCCTGGGGGGTCACAATAAAGGTTTAGGTTAACGTTAAGAAACGTCAAATATATTACATTATAAGCATTCTTAAAAGAACAATGCTACTACTGCTAATAATTATTAATAAATCTTTATTTTTTAAAGGAATAATCACATCTGTTTTCTTTTTTATTTTAACAGTAGACCTCTGTTGTGCAGCACTTTGTTTGTCAAAAAATAAAAGGGTTTTTTATTTGATTAGGATAAATTAAATGAATGTTTTATGCCTTCATCTGATTACCAGAAAAATTAAGAACATTTTATAGGGCCCTATTATTGTTTAAAAAAGGACCCATACAAAAAAAGTATAGGTTTAAAATACAGGCATGTGGTTCTTAATTTCTTTTTATTAATTCACCATTTGTAAACTGATGTTTACTGTTCATTTTTTAGAAATATCAATAGCATGTGTATTAAAACTATATTCACTGAATGTATCAAAAAAATCGAGAATCGAATCGAATCGAATCGAATCGCGATCTCGAATCTAATCGACTCGAAATCGGGCATCTGAATCGTACCCAGCCCTAGTTGCAACGCATTAACTATGTAGAAATGACAGTCTCACTTACAAGTTCAAAGGATCATCCCTTACGGGATGTAAGGTTGTTTGACAGTAAAACTACTACACTCAGACAGAATTTATGTAACACCTGCAGTCCAGACAAAGGAGTTGACCTTTTCTGCGAATCTCTCACTTCACTGGAAGTGACAGGAACGTCTTTATCAGGATCATTTATCATCTCTTTCCCGCACAAGTATAGAGATTGTGTTTGCAAGCCAGTTTTAATGTTTACAATATGTTGCTTGTTCGTACACTGCAAAAAATTTTCTCATTCTGCATTTTTGCCTTGTTTTCCATTACAAATATCTAAGCATTCTTAAATCAAGACATATTCTCTAAGAAGTGGAAAGCATAAAACTTGAATTATATTAGGTCCTATCGGGTTTTCTGCTTGAATTAAGTTTACTTTTCTTTCCCAAGCATAAACTGACTTAACTGATACATTTCTCATAAACAGACTTAATATCTTAAGTCATTTTGATTCACAAGTAAATTGTTTCTTGATTTAAGAATGTTCTGATATTTGTACTGGAAAACAAGTCGAAAATCCTTAGTAAGAAAATAATTTTTTTTTTTTTGCAGTGTATTATCTTTTATCATGTCAGTTGCTTAAGTACTGTTAAATGAATATCGTTCATAACAAATTCTTTTAAAAATCAAATTTCAGGTTAAAATAAATATAAATGTATAAAGGATAATGTAAATCTTGTCGTGTAACTGGTAAATGCAGTTTATCACCATTTTAAATCAGATTTCATCTTCACTATAGCTCACTTAATGGGATAGTTTACCAAATTTTTTAAAATTCTGTCTACACCAGTGATCCTCAAATCTGGCTCGCGAAATCTACTTTCCTGCAGAGTTTAGCGTCCAAGCCCTATAGCATGAACAATCTAACCTGATTTCTAATGGATCCCGTGAGACATTGATTAGCAAACTCAGGTGTGTTTGATTAGGGTAAAGCTAAACTCTGCAGGAAAGTGGATCTCGGGCGCCAGATTTGAGGATCACTGGTCTACACCCTCATGCTGCTCCAAAGCTGTATGATGTTCTTTCTTCTGAGGACTATTAAGGAAGATATTTTTAGAAATTTCTGTT
Organism: Sinocyclocheilus anophthalmus; assembly: GCA_018155175.1. NCBI lineage: Eukaryota > Metazoa > Chordata > Actinopteri > Cypriniformes > Cyprinidae > Sinocyclocheilus > Sinocyclocheilus anophthalmus. The sequence goes on along the minus strand of JADLZN010000794.1, from coordinate 83,305 downwards.
TCATTTTTTGTCCATACAATGGACAATAGTCACCAAAACTGTTCTTCTAAATATCACCTCATGCAGGTTCGGAATTACATGAGGGAGGAAAAAAAAGTTAAAATACAATTGTAATGTAGAAAAGTACAAATATATAGAAAGCCGTCTCAATTAATATGAAATCCTAAATACTGCATGCAAAATTGCAAAAATAAAATAAATGTTATTTAAAATATGTTTTTAGATGGAGTTTGGCATGTCTCAACAAAGGACTATTTCATGTCAACTACCCAACTACAAATCAAATATTTTAAACCCTGAAAGCTTATCAACTGATGCACTTAAATGTCTTGTGTGTATCTTATATATGCTTGTTCAGGATTTTACAGCAACTTAAGTTGAAATCAATAACAAACCAAAAGACAAAAGCAGACTAAATTCTTCTGTACAAAAGCCAACAAAACACATTAGAAAGCTGGAATATTAGAGCCGATAATCCACACAGATCACATCTCAGCAACGACAACTTTGGGTTCCCTTCTGCCAGCATTTATCTGAAACACAGTCAACTACAGCTGTGAAGAAAAACTGAAACATGAACTCCAGATAGATGTACAGATGGCACAATGTAGATCTTTAATCTGGGAACATCTCTTCCTAAGAACGCAAATCGTGACTTAAGTAGAACTGAACTATCAGGCAGTTCGAGAAACATCAACAACTGCTTTTGTGCAAATAATAGGCGTATCATTAGTGACAGTTTAAAGACTTCAGATGGACACGATACCAGACAAAGAGACCGCACACATGCACAAACCGAGTCTGATCACAACTTGTTGCTTTTATTGTGCGTTACCGAGTTAAAACCAAGCTCAACATATCCACTTTATCAAGTAATTTTCACGCACATCCAAAGTTAACGTTAGAGGTTTTCTTTTACTTTACGTTATGCGATGGATGGATGCTGATATGCGTCCAGCTGTGCCCCATTAAAAAAACACAAAAGCCAGGTTGAGTTTCTAACACAGAGCAATACAGATACGTTTATTATCTAGGTGCTGCTTAATTATCAAACAAATATAATCGGTATTGTGTGAAAGAAATACCTCCACACATACAGTTAGCAGCGGGCTAACGCTAACAGCCCCTCAAACGCTTTTGTTCTGAAAAAGCCGGTAGCAGACGAGCACTTTCCTTGACAAAGTAACTTTCCACACTGCATGAAAACCACATTCACAACATAATATGCCGGGCGTTTACTTATATTGATGACATATTGAATATATGTGAGACGCTCTTGACTATAACAGCTTCAAAACTAAACAAATACTCAGCGCGCGCTCCCCGCCGTCAAAAACATAAGTCGCGCGGATTACCAGAGCACACACGATTTCACAAAGCTGTTAAACACATAGTTTTATCTTAGTAGACGACTTTCTGGTGGTTTTCATATTGATTTTTCATACTCACAGATTTGTCAGACTCGCTCCATGTGATTCAGCGTGTATCCGTGTGTGTGTGTGTATGGGTGCATGAGCGCACGCAAGCGCGGAGATTCCTCTGCTGCAACCATGGAGACGTAGCGTCACCCAGAGCAACCGAGAGGGGGAAAAATAATGTGTAAAAAAGCGTGTTAGAATACAATTTCAATAATTACACTAATGCATATTTATTTTTGTTTCGAATTACATGAATTTAAAACAATAAAAGACACATGTGAGTTAATAGAAATTCATATTTAATATTTGCACGTTTTAAAAGTTACAATAATTGAAATAGATTACATTTAGTTCAAATGTAGTAATTAAGTATATTCATATTCACTTCAAAACATACAGGTTCAAATCTCCTGCCGAGCTAATTATTAAAATATACTAATGTTGCGCCATCTAGTGTGCAATGACGAAAATGTGTCAGTGGGCCATGTAATGGAATTTATCTCATTTAACTATTCACGTAAAATGTAGCTTACTTTAAGTCATCTGCAAACATTTTCGCATATGACATATGGAAATATAAATGACGTCATATTTACCAAATAGGCTACTCAAATGAATAGTACAGGTGTCCTGCAAAATAATAATGTACAATGAGATTTCTTTGATAATTTATCTTCTTTTAGTGTGGTATCAGTCATCATCAATGAAATATCAATTAAATAATTAAAAGGAGGTCATTAGATTTATTTTTATATCGCCCTTTATAGGTTAAGTACTCTGTCTGGTTTAGAATTTATGCAGGTCATAGCCTAATAAAAGATGAGGCTCACAAATGTCCAGCAACAGATGGAAAGTCCACGTCAGTTGTGACCTCTGGAAAGAATAGTACTATTGTTTGAGTTCAATTATAATAACAGTAGGCTAAACATTTTTGAACTCCCCAAAAAAAGACTGCCTCTTCAGTATTCTAAATGCTTCATTAAAGCAGTTTGAATCCTTGTGAGTTGAGAGGACTTCACCAGCAGGACATTACCAACATAAAACAATTGTTCATCAAATATAGCCTGGAACTGTTGATTCAGTGACTGTTGAAGAAACTGCATGCAGGTGACGCCTGAATCCTTCTGCATCGTGGATATGGATGATGATGGCACACTGAACGTATAACCGACAAAGTTTTTTTTATCTTTTTTTTTTTCTTCTGTTATTTATTTTAATTTAGTCAATTTTAGGTTTAGATTGGGTATTACTGTTAGAATGTGTCTTTTCATTCTTATATTGTATGTAACTGTTTTTGCATAAATTAATAAATCTTTTTTTTTCTTATAAGACCAATTTCATTTTAAATCAGGTGAATAACAATCACAAGCTATTTGACAGATATTTGGGTTTTACAGATCATGAAATAGCTGTCTCATGGCAGATGGCCTGTTCAGATATTCATATAACAAAATATATACTTAATACCTAAATAGGGACATAGTAGTATACTTAAAGTATGATGTAAAGTTCACTTAAAGAAAATTTACGAGTATACTTGCAGTATAAAACTACTAAACTAGTAGTTTACTGAGACTATACTTCGAAGTGTACTAAAAATGCTACTACAAATATTTAATTAGTAAACTATCAGTATACCTATAAGTTCACTTTAGGTATAGTTGCAGTACAAGCTAAAAATATTGATGTAAACTAGTTGTGTACTCAAAGTTTACTGTTGTTATACTTAAAGTATACTTTTATATACTAGAAAGTGGGCCAATTTAGTCCCAAGGAGTATTGAAATAGTACATTTACAAGTATGCTACTAGCACACTGATATTTGTATACTTACTATATAAAGTATACTTAAAAAATATACTTGAACTTTACTTAAGTATACTTAATAAAATAAACTTGAAGTATGCTACTTTTTGGTAAAGGATATTATGGTTTCAGGTCTATCAGAGCATCCGAAGGCATACGATTAACTAAAACCTTCAGATGTATGTCTCAAAATTAAAAGTGAATGGACACTCTTACTCATTCTGTCAACAAAGACAAAAAACAGCTTTAGGTTAATTTCCCTAGGCCCTAAAACAGGAAATCCATTTAAAATCAGCTCTAGGGAATATAATGCAGACAGCTTTAATCAGCACCCTATGGCACCAGACTGGCAGAATGTAGGTCAGCATGTCACTTGTAGGGTCTGAGGGGAGCAGAGTATGTTTATGATCTGCCATCTGCTAGAGCAACGTAACGGACAGCCACTGCCCATAATCCAACCTTCCAGAACAGCATCCCGACAGATTATGTCCTCGCTAATGCCTGGAAGGCCATCAGCCAAACCTAATGAACCTGTCGTGCTGTTTGATTGGAATGCCATAGTGTTTGACCTCCATAATGTTCCACATGTGTGAGGCTGTTAAAGAACTGTCTGTTATTATTGTAGGTATACCTACCCTTCTATGGATCAGCTCTCAGAAACCCTCCCTATGGTCCTCAATCATTTTGGGTAAGTCTTAAATGCTTAAAACTGGTATGTTTAACTCTTATTTTTGAGGCTTGTAGTGGTCTTGATCCAAACCTACCTGAATGCGTGCTCTTTTTCCCTCACAGTCTGAAGAGTGTGATTGGAATGGCGGTTGGAGCTGGAGCCAACATCCTTGCTCGCTTTGCAGTGAGTTTTATAGAATTTTCCTCTCAGTTGCATTTTGAATCACTTTGAATAGCATGGACTACAATTCTGCAACTTTGGCTACAAAGCAATTTGCAATGTTATCCTGCTGATTATTATCACCAGGTGTTAAATCAGTTGTTAAATCACAGGAATGTTTCCTTTTGATAATTAACATTTTCTATTATTTTGCATTTTTGCATTAATTATTGATTTTTGCATGTGTCTCTTATTAATGTTTAAACATCCAGACATGGTGGAAGGTCTTGTTCTGATTAATTTGAGTGTGCAGGCAGAGGGTTTCATGGACTGGGCAGCACAAAAGGTATAAAACTGATTTTTTTCCCCCTGCTAGATTTGCAATCTCATGAGATTTGAAATGACTGCATTATTAAACTCATTTGAATGAATTTATATAATTGTTCAAAGCCATGCTATTGCACAAATCATCACTAAAGCGTTACATTCTCAGCAGATTACAAGATGGACTCATGCTCTCCATGATACAGTCATTTCACACCTGTTTGAAAAGGTGAGAACTGAGGAAGGCTATGAATAATTTGACTGATTAATAATGAGCTTTTGAAATTATAGCCTACACAATTTGACTGTTTTGACAGGATAATGCTAACAATTACTTATGTTGTAGGAGGAGATACAGAACAATCATGAACTGATCGCAACATATAATACAGTTAGACATCTTTTTCATTTTTTTAGATAACATCCCTACCCACAACAATTTGGGGATTTTTCTTTCCATTTGAGCTGTATTAACCTCCGGGCTAAAAGCATAGCAAAAAAAAAAGCGTACTTTGATTAAAGGGGTCATAGGATGGCCATTTTCCACAAGTTCATATGATTCTTTAGGTTCTTCATGAAAAGTCTGTAACATAGTTTGGTTAAAATTTCTCAGTGGTAGTGTAAAAAAACACCTTTTTTTTTTGTGTGTACCCCGGTCAAACACGCTCTTTTTTCAGATCAAGGAAGTAAAGACTCAAAGAGCCGTTTTTTGAAGCATTTTCCTTCAAAGTTAATGAGCTCTGCTGACCCGCCCCTCTCTGCCCCCCTTTTTTTCTGCTAACTATCACATTCTTAGGAACGGCTCTATTTTGCAAAGATTCATAGCAAAAATTACTCACTCCTCTTGTGATGGTCTGGATCATGGCAAGATTTGGACAACATAGACACATTTAGGTAGGTCGGGGGCGCATTCTCTTAAAAAAAAAGGTAATCCACTGCGAGTTCAGCGGCTCAGATAGTAAATGACGACTGCTATGTTCATTATTACATCCAACAACAAAACACCTCAATCGCTTATTAGGAGTCATTCTTGTCTACATCTGCTCCAGCGGCTGAAACAATAGTGGACTGATGACAGCTCACTCAGGGTGGGCAGGTAAGACTCTAGTCTTTGCTGAAACGGTACTGTCAATCAAACAATCGTGGGAGGGGCCTGTCTGTGTGACGTCACACAGACTGGCATCTGAGATCGGCTCGATTTGAGAAAGGGGAAAACATTTAACAAGATAAAAAAAAAACACTGGGTGGATTTTTATCATTTTAGGGTGGTTGTGTACACACACTACCAACACACATTTCAGTTCAAACAACTTGTAAAAGTGCATGTAGCATCCTATGACACCTTTAAAACATAAGGATCGCGGTATGATACCAAATATTGAAGTTATTGCCTCAGGCTCTATACATGTTTATAATGTATCAGAGAGAAATTTAAATACCAAATGCCAGAAGTCTTTTAATTTTGGACAAAGCCAAAACGTGAGATAGCGTAGCTGGCTCAATTTCACACCTATCACAGTGAGGGTCTAAATTTGGTTTAAATTTGGCTAATTTCACTTTGGACCAATGCAGTCTGTGAACAATTTTAAATTGAATTACTCTATGTTTTAGACAAATTGAAGATGAATAAATATTATTTAAGACAGACTGCCACATGTCTTCTGAGAGTTCTATATCTAATTCCACCTCCCATTTTCTTTTTAATTGAGCTAGGGGTTCCAGGTTATGAGAATTTATTACAGAATAAATTTGACCAATGGCTCCTTTGGAAAATGGACTCAGGTCCATAATAGACTCAGAGGCAATGAAAAATAGTGGCTCAATGAGGAACACAAAAAGCTACGAAGCTGAAGATATCTAAAAAAGTGGGAGTCAGGAATTTGGAACTTCATTTTCACTTGACTGAATGATCCAAAGTCTCCATCAATAAACATAACTTTTAAGTGTCCTAAGACCTTTCACAGATCAAATATTAAAGGTTTCATCCATAATAGAAGGGGTAAACGTGATTTCTTGCTATGGGGGCGTAGACTGATAATTCCTTGAGTGCAAAACTTCTTCTAAATTGTGCCCATATTTTGAATGAGATTTCATTGTTATCTTTGATGAATATCTATGAATAAAATAATATAAGTTATATGGCACAGATATTTTGTGCATCCTTAGCTTTTAAACTATTTCAACTTTACTTTTTATTTTTTAAATGGCTGACTGTGGTGGCCTGCCTCAGGTTCATGAGGTATATATATAATTTGCAAACAGATTATAGATATTATTTTATCCATTAAAATCTGCATTCTTAATCTAGGTCATATATTTGATTTTACAGCGATTATGAGTGAATTTACACTACATGTTTATGTTCAGCCTGGAAAACTGATAGAAGCTTTCAAGTATTTTATCCAGGGCATGGGCTACAGTAAGCACACATTATTTTAACACTACAACAATAATTGCTAAACTACGACTCAAAAAAAAAAAAATATATATATATATATATTATATATATATCAGGCACAGATTCCTCAAGCACAGTTCCTCAGCCCTCACACATTCCGTCGAGCTGTCCTGCTAAACGACTCGTCAAAATAATACCAGAGTGCAAATCAGAATGGATTTGGATGGCAGAATGGAACTCAGCAGACGGTTGGACTTGAAGTGACAGAATTTGAACCTGAAAGCTGATGCTCCTGTGATTAGATAATGTTCATCATTGGTATTTATCACAAGGGATATTTGATACATGGGATACGTTAGAGATGGCCCTCACAGCAAACAAATATTGCACATAATTAATAGACTTGGCACTAGTTTAAAATATATGAACCAGTAAATGACATGGTTTAAATTTATTACTTACAATGTACAATGTTATATTTCATAATGATTATGTAATATGAATATGTTAAGAAGGTTCTATGATGCTTACACTTGGCTGTGAGAATGTATAATATGTATCTTAAAATGTGTATGTGTGTGACTGTGTTGGAGAGTTTTCTGGTAAGGATGCATGTTTGGGGGATTTTTTATACATTACATAATTGCATATTTCTGTACTTGTAATATCTAACAGAAGTGTCAAATACTGACAGTATTTTTTAGTCTATTAACAATGTAGTCTACAGTACATTTGATATCGTATCTGAATCAGTGGCTGTGCTTCTCAGTCTCATCTTACATTATATAAATGAGCAAGGAAGATATGAAGGTTGGTAAGATCACTTTGTATTTACCAACTGTGTTCTTAAAATAAAATTGAGTATATTAAGTCAGTGATGTCTAACAATGTGAACATTCTAAATACATACAATATAATTATGTCATGAATTCACAACTACACCATTACAGAAATTATGTCCGTTATACACAACAGATATAAATACAAGTTAAAGCATACAGGTAAGTAAATGCCTTTTAATAAAAAGATACATTTCTTGCATATTTCCAGAATTAAATATGAACAGTAACAACTTGGCAAAATAAAAGTGTGAATCACTGTCACTTCTTTTATATGTATTTCAGAATATGTAACATAACAAAGATACAAAAATGTCTTTTAACATCATTTTACCTAACATATATTTTTTCAAAAACCGATGATGTGTATTCCTTTAAGGAGAATTCCTTTTATCGTTGAAGCCAGGCAAAATCTTTTAACATATATTTGTAAAATATAAAAACAATTTTTTTGGGACTTCACAGATTTGTAATGGGAAGTCAACATCTTAAATGTAACATTTTCTTAATTTTAATATTTGTCCCCCATCCATCCATCTGAAATCTTGTTGTACCATAAAATCCTTCAGTCTGAACTAACATTGTTCCCTTCACAAGCCATCTCAATATGAGTAACTGTGCTGATGTTCATTCATAAATCATCTGAAATCATTTCTCATCAATCCTGCATCCCTGTTTCTGTCAAATGTGATGCACTAACTACAAACGTGAGCCTAAGGATGCCATAAAAAGAGATTGCTTCTTGGTGAATTAGTTAATTAACAATCTCATTGACCTCATAGTATTGCTCCAGATCTGCAAAGATATCATTTGGATTCCTGCAGGAGAGGTTGCAGAAGCAGGCGTTGATCCACATGTATTTCCAGGAAAAAACTGAACCATTTGGACACTCAAACTCCACCTCGATGGTCTTAGACTTGTATGGGATGCAGCAGCGCTCATCGGTACAGACTCCACAGTACTTGGGCCAATACGCCTTCTTACTGACACAGCCTGAGATGGTGAAGTTCTGAAACTCTGGCTCACGGTAGATGTTCAGGCATTTTTTACCCGGCTGAGTAACAGATATGGCAATCAATACATCTATCCATCCATCAATGACAATGATATGACAGTCAATCAATCAATTCATCAATCAATCCATCCATCTTCTGTCTTACTATCTGTCTGTCTGTCTGTCTGTCTATGATATTAATTATTCTTGCTAAATATATAATTAAAATAAATGGAAAATAGGATGGGTGTACAAATGAAATAGAATAGAAATAAACTAGAGACTGACTCAATTCTTACTCTAAAGTGCTTGGTGATGTCCACCTCACAGGGTCGGAGGTTACACAGTCGAGACTCTTTCTCCATCACACAGCCAGGGTTGTCATTAGAGATGCGCTGTGATATGCCCCGCCCACAGGTCTTTGAGCAGGGACTCCATGGGCTAGTCTGGGTAATGCAATTTTTATGCCAAATATCATTAGTGATGAGGGACACTGAAAAAGACATAAAGAAGAGGTGTAATTCATCAGTGATAAGGAACTAAAACAATGCAAGTTCACCAGAAGATGCTATAGATATTTATCACCACATGGCTCACCCTCCTCAGGAGCGTGCCTGGGGTTGGTCTTGCGTGGTTTACGGGACTCTTCGCAGATCCATTTCTCACAACACTGGCCTGGAATCTTCACTCGCTTGGGCGACTGACACCAGACCCGGGGTGGTAGGGACTCGGTGCAAAGTGACACACATCCAATCGCCCCATTCACACACAGGCAGCGGTACTTACAATTGGGCTGGAAGCTTTGGCCATTACGGTAAATCACACCGTTATACTCACAGCCTGTTCCCATAACATCTGAAACAGAGAAGTCTGGATATTCATACTGACAACTAAAAGGTTCTGCGACAGTTTTGTGCCTGAGTACCAATTTGACAAAGATTAGAAAATAATTAGATATTATATGTAATCTGTTGGTAATGAACATGATTGCTGTAATAGTATATACATAAAATGCTAAATTGTCATTTTCTCTAGTGGCGTATGCATATGCATTAATATGAATTATATTCAAGTTATTTTATTTTATTTTACAATATATTAGGTAATTCAACTGAAAGTCATATTTACATCAAATAAATGTTTATTTATAGTATTTTAAAGGGGTCATATGATGCGTTTTCAATTTTTCCTTTCTCTTTGGAGTGTTACAAGCTCTTGGTGCATAAAAAAAAAAGATCTGTAAAGTTGCAAAGACTAAAGTCTCAAATCCAAAGAGATATTCTTTATAAAAGTTAAGAGTCAACCATGCCTACTTAAAACAGCTCGTTCTAAAATGCCCCCACATGTCTACATCACGATGTGGGAAGATTTGCACAACGCCGCCCAAATGTTCACGCAAAGAAAGAAGGCGTAACTTTTATTCTCGCTGTAGTATTGTTGCTGAAACAGTTCTACTCCGCCATCATTGAATCCATCCTCTGCACTTTAATAACTGTCTGGTTCAGCTCAGCTACCAAATCTGACCTCAGAAGACTACAGAGTGTAGTCCGGACTGCTGAGCGAATCATTGGTACAACCCTCCCTTCTCTCCAAGAACTGTACTTATCCAGAGTGATCAAAAGGGCTGGCAGAATCACTCTGGACCTCTCACATTCAGCACACTCCCTCTTTGAACTGTTGACATCTGTTCGATGCTACAGAGCTCTGAGCACCAGGATGGCCAGACACAGGAACAGTTTCTTCCATCAGGCAATCCATCTCATGAACACTTAAAAATAACTGTGCAACACACACTATTTATTCACTCATACACTTATTAGGTATCTAACACTCATACTCAGTCTACATTTCAGATTTGCACATAATATACCTGTACATACAAAAACTGTCTATTGTAATATACCTGCACATACAACTGTCGATTTGTATATTTTTTTTATTCCTTATTTTACTTGTTCTATTTTTTATTTTTTTATTATCTGTTTTTTTTTTTGTTCTGTCACTGTCATTCTGTTACCCTGTGGAAGCTTCTGTCACGAAAACAAATTCCTCGAATGTTTAAACATACCTGGAAATAAAGCTCATTATGATTCTGATTCTGATTCTGATTCTGCTGCCGCCGCCATGTTGTGAAGACGCTGTGTTTTTTTGTGAAAGCGAAACTACTTTGTTTTTTGTTTGGTCTTCCAAAAGAGGACGGTATCCGCTTCGTCATGCCTAGAGCTGATCCATGCTTGTCGCTGAGGAAATACATCAACTTCGTGCTGTGGAATGCCGGATCAGCACTTGTGGTTGCCGCAAGCCCGCCGTACGCGCCGTTCCTCACTCTAGCCCCCCGGCCCCTCCCGCTCATCTAGCCCGCGTGTGTGACGCTGTGGTTTTCTTTGTGAAAGCGAAAATACTTTGTTTGGCCTTCCCAAAAGAGGACACGACTAGAAATCAGTGGTTAAGTTGTATTCACAACACTGTTCCAGAACAGTTCAACCCAAATATTCAGATGTGTGCAGCACATTTTATGGAGGACTGTTTCCTGATCCTGGGAGAGTAGACTACAATGGCGGCTGTTTTGACTCATGGACTGTAAGTACGATTTCATATTTAAAGGATTTGCCACTGATGATTCAAACATGAGTTTTGAGCAGTGTAGAGTACCACTTGTTTTTCGTCATTTCTCCGTTCACAAATGCAGACATGGTTTTATGTTTACGCTGTGCAATGCAACTTGTAAAAAGACAGTATAAGTCATTATAATCCGTAATTATGTCCCAACAAATGCCTTGTTTATAATGGGTTTTAATGTTTTTGTCTCGTCGCTCCAGCCGGGACACGGCATCACAGTATGGTAAGGGGCGTAACATTTCTGTCACATGCTTGAGGAATTCGGCCAATCACAACGCACTGGATAGCTGGCCAATCACAGCACATCTCGCTTTTCAGAACGATGAGCTTTGTAAAAATTGACGTGTTTCAGAAAGGCGGGGCATAGAGGAGAAACAATAATGTACATTATGTGGAAAATAAGGTGTTTTTGAACCTTAAACTGCATAAACACATTTCATTACACCAAATACACAAAATAATGTTCTTTTTAGCAGCATCATATGACCCCTTTAACTATGTCGCTGTAAAGGAATACGAAGGTCACTTACATGCACACACTCCCTTTTCGTACCTCGGCTTGTCAGCACTGTAGTCACAGTAAAGTCCTTTATGATAGTCACAGGTATCTCTCTCATTACAGGTCTCCCCCACCTGCTTGGCACAGGCCTTGCAGCAGTCACATCCATCTGTCAACAGGCTGACCCCATGTGGGCAAACAGGGGCATTCTTAGGGCACTTACAGGGCCATTTGCAGTATCGATTTCGGTAATAGGGGTCCAAATCTGTGGTCACAAGAGGAGAGTCTGTGGAGTTGTGGGAACTGGCCTGAGTGGGAGAAACGAGAGGAACATGAAGATGATACGCCAACTTTAGCCACTTTGGGGCAACAGAGAGTTTGCTTTGAAATTACATTGAAATTGGACTCTTTGAATAGGCTTCCAAGAACTTCATTGCAGAGGATGCTTTGGATTAGTTTCGAATATGAAGAAGCACAGTATCACTTTTACACTGTAATTACACAGAATTAGCTTTCCAAAACTGATGGCTAATTTGAATAGATAAACAAACAGAGCGAAATACAACATTATTGTGACACAACGTTTTGATATTTATAAATCAAATACTGCCTGTGTAAAATCATATCGCCTACACAACAGTTAGTTTTGGTTCTCAGAGTATCTTTCGTTTTCTCTCTCCATCAGAGACCGTGTTTCTCTCTACATCGAGTAACCCGGGCTCGTCTTCAAGCTCAAACCGGTGTGCACCGTTTTGCTACGGTTTCCAGTTTGAATGACATGTTTCCTGGAAACGGTGTGCAACGGGGTTTGAGATGCGTTTTCTCTTGTTTGGTGGGTGTGTCAAACATGTCAGCCCAATCAGTAGCAACATGTATGTAAACCACGCGGTATTAAAGAGACAGCTCACACAATGTAATTAACATCCAAATAAATCCAAGAGCAAGAATATTGTTTGCACATGTTTATTTACATTAACGGCAAAATAACTGAAATAATAAGGGCGCAAGTATAGAGCTGGAACTGCTGGAACGTCTTAAAGTTCTGTCTAAATTATTTAGTAATTGCATGTCTTCTGTCCATACCTTTCCTTAGGAAGGTGTGCTAGACACTGATTAATGTAACATAAAAATACTATACATATTTATATATTTTGCTATTGTATTATGGAGTGACACTTTCATAAACTTTTCTATACTGCTCTGATTATATAATGGTAAATATTACAATAACATAACACAACAACAGTGATCAGCAATAATGAAAAGCTTAATACTCACAATAAAAATAATAATTTCAACCTGAAATTTTGTCTTTTATCCTGAAATGCGAGGCAAATGTTAGATCACAATAAATAGGAACCACAGTTTACTCAAATCCCTTTCACTGGATTGGGATTTCTTTTATTCTGAGAGCCAATGGCAGAGCCTGTACCATATTTTCCAGTATTAAACACGTATTTATACCGATTTCATCAGGCTCCGAAAATTCTTCAAAAAGAACACAAAGAAAGGCCTTCTCAGCTGCCATAGTTGCAACTCTTGCGTCATCAGAACAGTGTGTTCAACGCACCACCGTTTCCGTTTAAAAAACGTTTTGCATCGTTTTTGTCGGGGCTGAACGCAGCCCGGGTTTCTCTCTACAGTGGACGAAATGGAAAACCCGGAGTGGAGCAACAACAAAGGATTGCAGAAGCGGAGAAAGGCTCTGCCGATCCGCTCCACTCGTATGTGTTCTTCCAGTGAGGCACCATTTTTTAATATGAATAATTTTAGTGAGGCATTTTTTTAATATTAATAATTTGATCATTGATATTCAGGATATAATAGCACTTTTGTTAGTGTGATATCACCAAATGTGGTTAAATAAGAAAAAAACAACAACAACAAAAAAGATAAATAAATATATAATATAGAAATCGTGTTCTATTGAAAAAAATCTTCAGAACGCTTCCTAGACTTGATGCAACATTTCCGAGCATTAATTAGTATAAAATCATGGCACATGATGCACCAATAGACAATGATTTGCTTTATTGTCATCATGACAAATCAAGCATTGACTTTCAGTTGTGGAACACATTATTATTTAGGTTTCTCTTGATGCATTTGTAGGTTGCAAAGAATTTGCATATGGCATGACATGATGATCAGTGATGGTCTCTAACACGTCACTACTTACAACAAATATTCTTGCTTTCCTTAAAAACTTTTTTCATTCAAATACTGCATTAAAAATTAACGGTATGGTAAGACTCACCTGGTGCAAACTGGCTGTCAAAAGAATCCACGACAGGAGTCTCCACATTACTATATTCCTGAGAGAAATGCATTGAAACAAGAAATGTTGTTTGCTACAGGTAGAATCCACAAGCGTTCCCTCGTGGCATCCACAGAGCGCTCAGCGTTACTGGACTTGCTTTACCTCTGTCTGTCAGATTTAGAGGGAGTTTGCTGGAAGTTCAGTCTTCAAGGGGGTGGAATCAAAAGAAAACGTCTGAATTATTTAGAAAGCGAACTTTTCCTACAGTTTGTCTTATCAAATCACTAACATAGAAGATAAATGTTTAGATTTCTCATGTCTCAATTATGTCTTGGCAGTGGCATAATTATTGCATGACATTAATTCCGGGACTTTACTCACTCTTAAGAGGATTTCTTTACAGTGACCTTCGATCTGTTTGATTCATTTAAGCCAAAGAATCTGATGAAGGATTTTTAATCATGTTAAATGTAGTCAAGATATACATTTTTATAAGCAGAATATTGATTTAAAGAGGAGAGGCAGTCACTATTTAAATCCATATTTCATTTATTGCTTTAAGTGCTTGACATTTGGACACGTTCCAGTTTCCATTTGGAATCGTTCCAGAGATCAGCAAGAATTGAAGATAAGAGCAGTTGGACAGAGAACTGTGTGTCCCTAAAACATTTCCTCCTGTAGAGCTGCCAGGAGGTGAAAATGTATGTGTAAGTGACCAGACATTGTTGTGATTTAATACTACTTTTAAATTCTACCTACATTTTAGTGATAAAATGAATTCTGGCAACCACAGCTGCCCTGCTTTTTTTTTTTTGCCATAATTGAACATTTTTACAGTACTTGAATCTACTACAAAAAGCTGACCAATTGAAATATAAACACATTAATCTTTGCTAAACTAGATTTGAATTTTTTTATTTATTAATAATACATTTTTCATTTAATTTTAAGTGGTAAGCATAGAATTGAATTTTAAAATGCACACAAACATTTTGGAAGGTTTGTGTGATGTGTTCATATTTGCCAAAACCTTGAATCATATGCTAAGTTACCGTTTAGGTTTCCACAGTTTACAAATTGATACAGGGCAGCCTGCCACTGATGCACTAAACAGAAGAACAGTAAATTCTAAAGTAATCTCCTACATCACAGACTTCACTGGAAAACCTTTCATATTTCAACCCTTAACGTGCAACTTTGTTTCATAGTTCATGTAGAAATTAGTAAAAAATGTCTCACAAAATATCACATTCTGAGAAAATGCTCTGACCTTGACTTCATTTATATGGCTGAATGTAAAAGTGTCCAGACAGCTGGAACAGAATAGTCTAGACAAAGAGGAAAGGCTTCTTGTAATCTCCAGGAATACAGTGATAATTAGCATCTCAGAATAGCCCTCAGTCAGTGGCACACAAGACTGTTCCAGCATCTGGAAACTTCATATGTCCTCCTGGCACTTTGGTCAGTCCCTGTTCCATGTGACTATATGATGTCTTCATTTTAATGTAAAATCACCTGATTAATTATTTAATGAAGATATTGAAATACTCTAACAATATCTCAATCATTTTTTTAAATGTCAAAAGTGAAGAATAACCCAAAAGTGTTTTCAATGCAGTTTATTGTTTAAGTTCTACTATGATTCATAATCACAATGATTTACATCAAAAGAAACACCACAATGATAGAGTGCCAAGATTGGTTCTGGAACAAGCAGTTACAAGAAAATCTGAAAATTTTGAGACTAATTGTAAGCATCTTTCTCCGATTTAGGTTTGCTTGGAGTCAGAGAGAAGCTGGCGTCTGGGATTGACTTTGGCTCTTGGGTTGGATTTTGAATACCTCCAGAATCTCCCACTGAAGTCTCACAGGAGAATTTGGCTGTGAAGTCAAAAGTCAAAGTCAGGTTTACAAGTATTACCAAGTGCACAGAATCTTAAAAAATGTATAAGCATTTATGACTGATCAAAAACCCACTGTTATCTTCCAATCTCTAAATGCGGTACTAACCGGTAGAGGTGATCAAAGTCGGCACATATTGAGACCAGAAGGAACACTGAGGACTCTGGAGGTTCTTGCGGTTACTGAGTGTAAAGGACAGCTCCTTATAGCCCCGTCCACCTGGGTGAGGCATGAACTGAGGCCACGGGGGTAAGAACTTACTGAAGGACGTCCTAGATGCTGCAAGAGGCAGGTTGGGGTTGCTATGGAGAGCAGAGGAGAGATGAACAGGGCTGTGTAATATCACTAAAGTCGGTTTGAAATGAAAATGCAGGTTTCATTTTTCGACCTTGTAATTTTCAATTAAAATGTTATAACTCAATCTCCTGATGAAACAGCAGACTTCTCTCTGATGACAAATGCTAGACTTCTCCAATCATTTGGTTTGTTTTAAAGGGATAGTTCACCAAAAAAGAAAATTCTGTCATCATTTACTCATACTTATGTCGTCTGAAACCCTTTGAAACACAAATTAAAAAACCTCTCAGGTTTCATTATAAATATCTTGATTTGTGTTGCGATGTGAGTAAATGATGACAGAATTTTCATTTTTGAGTGAACTCTACCTTCAAACTCTGCTTCTTTCTTACTGTTGACCAGACCGACACTGATCTGCCTCCATCCAATCAGAATCAAGTCCTGCCCTAAATTTTTATTTTATGACAATTTGTTTCACTTCTACATAAGGGGAAAAAATCATTACATAACATAAAATTTTGTTTTTGAATATTTGAAAAAATAAAAAAGAAAAAGAAAAGTTTGATGATAAATACCCAGACTTTATGAAGTTTGCCATATAGTTCATGATCTGCAAGGTAAGCGTTCTCTCTTTTGAGTTGAAGAGGTCATGCATTTCTGAGGCAAGATGAACTCCAAAGAGGTACTGCACATCCATCGGCACTGACAGATCAACACTGCGACAAAAATATATTTAGCATACAGAGATTCTTCTTAAATGTGATAGATTTTATTATGAGTGGTACCATGAGTTCTGTGAAATCAAGTAAGTATGATATGAAGTATATGGAATGAGAGGCACCTGTTGTAGGTAGCTTCCTCAGGTAGGTGGTACATGTGAACACTGGACCGTATGTTGGCTGCCCAGAATTCAGCCATGTCCACAGCTGGACAGATGATGAAGAGATCTCTGTAGAAATAAATGTGCATAATATGAATGCATCATGCATAGCAAGGTGCAGGCAGCTTCACCTGCATTTTAAGATTTTAATAACAACACAGGAGTTTTATCACATTTAACATTGAAGATATTTAATTCTTTCCTGATTGTCACTTTGAAACAAAAAGAAATGAAACGACGGCGAAAAGAGGATCAGGAAATGATGCTGGATTTAAACTTGGTTTTATCGGGTTCTATATGTACTATTCTAGTTTTAGGTCTCTTTCCTGTTTATGTTGCTATGTTGCTGTGTGTGCAGCAGGTCATTGGGTGTGTTGGTGAGGTTTGGTCTGTACTATATCTGACACTAGTGATTATGTGGGCAGCCAGCTTGTCCTCTTTCTCAACTGCATTCAGAGCTACTGACAATTCAGAGAAAGAAGCAGGAATTTCAGGACACAGAGGTCCAAAAGAAAATGTGAAACTGTCCTTCAAAGATGAGCTAAACACTAAAGATTTTACTGAATTTCATATTATTGCATTTCGCATCCTAGTGTCCTTTAGCCTTTAGCATTCTAGTGTCATTGCAGAAATGAAATCATTTATTTTAACCATATTGTAGTAGAAATGTAATTCTACTCAGCATTTTCTTCCTGAATTTAAAATATTTTGGCTGTTTCCAAAACTGAACAATGTAGTGTTTGCAGATATGATCTGGTAATCACAAACAGCAATACATTAGAAGGAAAAGACTGAGCTTTTTGTTAAATGAACTCTTGACTCTCAAGAGTGTACATGCTAGCCCGCTGAACTCATATTTTCCAGACACACTTTGAATAAAATTCAGAATACTGATGTTTGACAGAAACTGAGCTCAAGAAGGTTGCATCCGCCACGCATCAAGTATCATTCAGAGCTAGGTCACTTCAGCCATTACCTATTAAGTAGATAAATATATTACTTAAAAGTAATCAAATTACCATTCAAACATCATTGTATTTTTGTACAGATTTTATTTTATTTTTTTACAGTTTTCTTCTTCCAATATTAGTTACCCCCATCCAGTCTATAAATTTCATTGTTAAAATGTCATGAAATTGTTCTCAGATTAGTGACGAGTGACAGTTTTTACTAGGACTGTTTTAAACTCACACTTGAGTATATTTCAGTCAGAGACCTATATATACCATTTCCTTCCTCTTTGCCACACACAAAACAGCCTCCACACCCTCAGTGAATGCAAGACAAGAGCGGTTCAAACACAGGGTCCTACCCTAAGGCTCAAAGTGATTTCAGCTCTGGATTCCTCGGCATTCCAGACCACTTAACGTTTTTTCAAGGGTCTGAACAAACAATCATTCACGTACAGAACAGCAGCTGTGAACACATTGAGAGAGAATATCTATTGTTCATTTTGGCATCTAACTAAAGCAGGGGTGGGCAAACTGGCCCTTCCAGGTCACTTTCCTTCAGAGTTTAGTTCCAACTCTAATCAAACACACCTGAACCAGCTAATCATTGTCTTCAAGACTACTAGAAAGCTACAGGCAGGTGAGTTTTATCAGGGTTGGATCAAATCTCTGCAGGAAAGTGGCCTGGAAGGGCCAAGTTTGCCCATCACTGAACTAAAGAGTTGCAACTAAGCTTTACAAACAAAAAGCTGATCATGGGCTTTTAAATTAGATTGCCTTTTTAAACATTAAATTAAAACGTTTTACTTCTCAAGAAATAATTTTGGCCACTTTGGGAGTACAGTAAAATGAACCTTTTAGTGTTTTTAAAAGAAGTCTTTCACTCACCAAAATTCAATTTATTTGATAGAAAATACAGTAAAACAGTTATCTTGTGAAATATTATTACAATTCAAAATAACTGTCTATTGTAAAATATTTTAAACTGTAATTGTATTCCTGTAATGCAAAAGATTAATGTTACGCAGCCATAATCAAGTATTCAGTGATACTATATTCTAATAGCGATCTGGTGATTGATAGTACATTTTCTCATTCTCAGTGTTGAAAACAGTTGCGCTGTTTGTTTGTTTTTTAGAAACCGTGATACTTTTTTTTCAGAATACTTTGATGAATAGAACAGTTCTAAAGAATAGCTTTTTTTTTTTAAATATATAATATCTATGCCAACAAGTTTTCATTGTAACTCGATCAATTTAATATTCATTTGCTGAATAATTTTTTTTATTTCTTTCAATAACTAAAACAAACAAACAAATAAATAAATAAATCTTAGCCCAATTTTGCATGGTAGTGCAACTTTGGTACCTGGGAGGTACAGTATATGCTTTCCATCCAACATTCTTATAATAAAAATAAATTATACTTTTGTTCTGTATGACCTTCCACCTCATACCTCGTAGCATTTTCCAGTGCGCGAGAGAACACATTGTATCCTGAGGGTGTGGGGGAGTGTTGCAAAGAGTAGAACCAGGTCGCGGCCTCCTTCACAAAAGCATTAGCATCATCTCGACCCAGAGAGTTAGACAGGGCTGCGTAAAATGCTGTCTTGCTGTCAGCCCTTCCCTGAAGCTGCTCGAAATTCTTCTCAAATAAAAGAAACACAAAAGCGCCAATAAGAAATTGTAACTAGTTTTTATCTAACCACACCCAGCTTTAATTCTCACACTATCTTTTAGGTGCTTTCCTCTCGCTCATTTCTCAGTCTGATATATTTGTGTCCTGACCTTGATGTTCTTGGCTCTGCTGATGAGACCGTCTTCAAATGATGACCCTAGAAGTAATTCAACTTTGTGGAAGCGTCCAGACAGAAGGGCAACAGAAGGCTTTTCCCGAACTACAGTTCCATCAACCACTGGTGACCAGGCCTGCAGGGGACCACTCACTGCTAACAACTACACAGAAAAACACCCAGAGAATGTTACACTCTTAAAAATAAAGGTGCTCCAAAAGGTTCTTCAAGCAATGCCATAGAAGAACCATTTTTGGTTCCACAAAGAACCATTCAGTCAAAGGTTCTTTAAAGAACCATCTCTTTCTTACCTTTTTATAATCTGAAGAACCTTATTTCGCCACAAAGAATTAAGGTTATTTCACATTTTGTGAAACAGAAAGGTTCTTCAGATGTTAAAGGTTCTTTATGGAACCATTTAGACAAAAAGGTTCTTCTATGGCATCGTGAAGCACCTTTATTTTTAAGAGTGTACGCAACAAAAATAATGATCGTTTTTAACAGTTATGTGCTTTTTCTTCACAAAAGTAACCCATTGTACCTTGGTCTGGGCAGCATTGATGCTCTGAGCTGGTTTACTCCTTAGGCAAGTCAGCAGCTGTGACATATCAGAGGCCGAGCAGCCAAGTTCCCTAGCCAGAGATGCAGTTTGCGCCTGGGCTTTAGATGTACTCATTACAACAGCTGGAGAAAACACCGATCCACCCTACAAGCAAACAACAGCATTGTTAAGCACTGCATGTGACCACTAAAAAGGTATCCGGATCATCAACCATGATGAAGTATTTTCATCTAGACCTCATTTATTATGGGTTTTTTGTTTTACTTTAAAGACATTTGACTGAGAGAGAATTTAGAGAACTTTTCCAGTCAGACTCAGATGTCAATGAGACATAAACAAATGTTTATATTAATCTATTATGGTTTGGACTGAAAACGTTTCAAAACAGAAAATCATGAAACCATGAGTGGTTTTCTTTGCATACCACTGCTATTTATACACCTATTTACCAGAAGCGGTGCATTATTTCCATATATAGAGCATTCCTGAATTAATTTGCATGTGATTATAAAGCCGTTTCACTTCAGCACTTCCTATTTTTGCTTATTTGTGAAATGGTAAGTGTGGTGAGACACACAGCTTCCCCGTTTACGCAGGCCATGCCCTTAAACTCTTGTCAGACTCTTGAACAACAGAACCATAGGAGAATCTATAAGAAAGGGAGCTTGTCTCGGTTTGGACAGACATCTAATGGCTGATTGGATGTGGTAAATTTGTAGGAATAGCTGTGGGAGACTGACAATGGGAGGCACTCTGGCAAGCCAAAGAACCCTGGAGGATTTCGAACAAGCTCGTACTAATGAAGACCTTCCACCAAGAGGTACGAAAATGCTGAGCACTGTCCAAGTGACTGGTTTCAAGTGACGTTCTGAGTTATTGTAGGCTGATGCCACATCGTTTCAATCGTTTACAGATGTTGTGGTGTGTGAAGAGACTCAAACTGTATTAATACATAAGTATATATCGGTTCTCCGTGTAGACAGAACGTGCAGTGTTAGCTGTGGTTTGTCCCTGAAATGAAATAATATTCAATAGACTAAGCTGAACTTAAAAACAAGTGAAATTTGTGTACGACCTAAAAAAAAATATGAAGTCTCTAAAATTGGACACAAGCGCACAACATTAGCTGGAGTCACACTCATGACTGAATAGTACCAAACAAGGACGTTTGTTTTTCTGTTTAGAAATCATTCTTGAATTAAATGATCAAGTTAAAAAGTTAGCTCAAAGGCTAAAGGAACATATTCTAAATACTTCCTGGCACTGCAACATAAATACAAATGACTTCCTAACACAAATGCGCAAAAATACAGGTTTGTTTCATTAGCAAGAATCAAAGAGCTAAGTTATCTTTGACATAAAAAAACAACTAACATACATAAACATTATGAACATATATATTTTTTTACCAATGCAAATGCAATATTTTCTGTTTTACAGTGGATGAGAATGACACAGCAGTAGTGTTGGATAACTACCCTCCTCCTGGTATCTGCAAGCCTATATTTCGAATGGGAGATTGGCTGAAAATAGTGTCCGAGTAAGTATTATCATCACATATTTCAGTTTTTTTTTTTGCCTGTATGCTAACAGTAAAATATGTCTCTCAACATGCCTCACAAGATTATTACTCAAGATATGCTACAACAAATACATTTTTTCTTTGTTTGATTGTTTATTTATTTATTTAGAGTCTTTCATGCTCACCAGTTTATGTGCTCAAAAACACTGTAAAAAACAGCAATACTGTGAAATATTATTACAATTTAAAATACCTTTATATTTGTTTTAATATATTTAAAAATGTCATTTATTCCTGTGATTCCAAAGCTGAATTTTCAGCAGTCATTACTTCAGTTTTCAGTGCCATTCTAGAAACCATTCTAATATGCTGATTTGGTGCTCAAGAAACATGCTGCTTAAATGGGTCATATGATGTTGCTAAAAATAACATCATTTTGTGTATTTGGTGTAATGAAATGTGTTTATGCTGTTAAGGTAAAAAAACACATTATTTTCCACAAAAAGTACATTATTGTTTCTCCTCTATGCCCCGCCTTTCTGGAACGCGTCGATTTTTACAAAGCTCATCGGTCTGAAAAGCAAGGTGTGCTGTGATTGGCCAACTATCCAGTGCGTTATGATTGGCCGAATACCTCAAGCGTGTGACGGAAATGTTACGCCCCTTACCATACTGTGATGATGCCCTGTCAGGCCAGAGCGAAGATTCAAAAACATGAAAACCCATTATAAACGAGGCATTCGTTGCATCCAGTGGGGAAATAATTATGGATTTTATAATGACTTATACTGTCTTTTAAGCGTTGCATCGCGCCTCGTAAACATAAAACCATGTCTGCATTTGTGAACGGAGAAATGACAAACAGCAAGCCCTACTCTACACTGGCCCAAAAACTCGCTTTAAATAGAAAAAAATATAAAATATAAAAACTCACAGTCTGTGAGTCAGAACAGCCGGCATTGTAGTCTACTCTCCCAGGATCAGGAAACAGTCCTCCATAAAATGTGCTGCACACATCTGAATATTGGGTTGGAAGGTTCTGGAACAGTGTTGTAAATACAACTTAAAGACTGATTTCTAGTCGTGTCCTCTTTTAAAAGACCAAACAAAGTAGTTTCGCTTTACAACGAAACACAGCGTCACACAAGGCGGCCTTGAGTGAGCAGAGGCCGGGGGCTAGAGTTAGCAGAGGCCGGGGGCTAGAGTGAGCTGAGGCCGGGGGCTAGAGTGAGGAACAGCTGGAGGGCTAGAGTGAGCAGAGGCCGGGGGGTAGAGTGAGGAACGGCCGGGGGGCTAGAGTGAGCAGAGGCCGGCGGATTCGACAAAGGAGCGGCCGGCGGATTTCTTCTTTTTTTTTTTATTTTGTTTTAGAAGAAGGAGCGTCCGGAGGGCACTGCGGCAACCACATGTGACGACCCCAGGCAGGACTCCGCTTCGTCCATGGTGAAGCCGATCGGCGATCCACAGCGCCAAAAGTTTTTATTGTACGGTACAAATTCTCTTTGCGGGGAACATATTTGTGCCATTATGCAACTCTTCCACATGTGATGCGATTGTGGGGGTGTGTTAGACGGCAGTTTAGGTAGGTCCTGTTTTACATCTTATAGGACTAGTGAGTCTATCTTACACACCCCTCAACTCTATACGTATCATAGCTAGTTTGAGAGCTGATAGTTGGGCTTTAGGTACTTGAGTTGCACCAACACTTTGTACTTGACAGTCCCCCCCGAGCTTTAGGCACACCAATTGAGTTTCCTTGCTAACCCCACCCCTCCCCATAAGAGACAGAATAAATTAAATTTAAATGGCACCCCTCCCCTACGACACCTTTACAACTATGTGGAAAAAGTCATAATTTCATGATTCTTTGCTAAATACTAATATATATATATTATATGAGTATATTATAGAATTAATGATAATATAAACAAAATAATATCTGTATATAGAGACGAGAGGATTGTATGTTGAAGTGTTAGAGATAAATGTTTGAAGTGTTAGTATGTTAATAGTAACTATATTATACATCAATAACAACAAACTGACAGTTGTTGGGCAGAATGTGTGAATGCACAACTGACCACAAAACCTTGAAGCCAGTGTTAACTTTAACACTACCTTCTGCCGTTCAACGGCAGAAAACTGCTTTTCACTAAATAGAAATAGGTTGTTTTTTGATCATTATAAACTTTAAAATTACAAACGAGAAGCATAACTGTCCACATGCATTAAGTCTGGACGAAATATTTCAGTGGGATTCAAGCGGTACGGTCGCGGAGGAAGGTCGGTCCAACACTAAGGAACTGTGAACCATTATACACACTGTCATGACACACTACAGCTCGCCACCGCGCGTCTATAACGGGAGGCGGAAGATGGAGCTCGGACAGATCGGGCCCGCTCAAGCTAGTAGTGTGACGTCTCGACCCCGCCACCTAAAGCACGTCCGCCCCACAGGAGCAGCCACAGTGTATGCTCACTAGTTGTTTAATGCTCTCTAAGTGCTAATGGAAACATTCTTGTCGGTCTCAGTTGGCTGTTTGAAACCGTGACCAGACCAAAAGCTGAGGAACTGCTTCAACTCCCAGGAAACCGAGTGGGGTCATTTCTGATCAGAGAGAGCACAAAAGGTCAGAATACATATTTAAAATGAACATTATACTCTAGTCTAGTGCCAAACAGCCAGAGCATAAGGTCTGGTCCATATTTCAGCTTACTCTGGATGACAATCAACCACTAAAAACTGTCTGACAGACAGAGTTTTATAAATAGACCAATCTAAAGGATCTTCTAAATAATATTTAGGCTTATCCATTAATATGGCTGATGTTACAATCACATCGCTTGTATTTTTGTAGGTATGTACAGCTTATCTGTGCGCCACAGAAATATTAAGCATTATCGAATAGTTCGAATGCCAAACAACTGGTACTTCATCGCTCCACGCCTCACATTTCAATGTCTGGAAGATCTGGTCAACCACTACTCTGGTAAATCAAAAAACTACTACTACTACCACTAAATAAAAAAACACTACTCTGGTAAACCAAAAAACAACCAGTTTTAGTGTAAATGATGAATCTGTTTGATGCAGATTTTTCCCTCTTGCTCTGGTTCAGATATAGCAGATGGACTGTGCTGTGTTCTAACTGGCCCATGCTTGACCGCCTGTGAAACACCCCTGAGTAAGATCACAAAAACACCTGATGGGAGAAAATTATCCTTTGACTGGAGAGCAGTGAACAGGTAATAAGATCAATAAAACTACCGCTCAAAAGTATGGGGTCAGTAATATTTTCATGCTTTTGAAAGAAGTCATCTATGCTCACCAAGGCTGCATTTATGGACCAAAAACCCAGTAGAAACTGTAATATCGTGAAAATGATTGAAATTTACTGTTTTCTATTTTTACTTTAAAATTAATTTATTCTTGTCATGGCAAAGCTGAATTTTTAGCATCCTTTACTCCATTCTTACGTGTCACATGATCCTTCAGAAATCATTCTAATACGCTGATTTAGTGCTAAAAAAACTCTTATTATTGTCAAAGTTGGAAAACAGTTGTGCTAATTAATATTTTTTATGAATAAAAAGTTCAATCGAACAGTTTTTTTTTTGTAGCCAATGTACATCTTTACTGTCACATTTGATCAATTTAATGAATCCTTACTGAATAAAAGTATTAATTTCCTTGGGGGAAAAAACTTATTGACCACAAACCTTTGAATCGTAGTGTACATTTTACAATTGTCCTTTTTTGTTTCTCCACTAAAACTGAAATTAATTTATTTGATAAGTGTTTGAACTATCATATGAACATGGAAGCATTTTAAAAACTAAGTCTTTTCAGACAACATCTATAATACTAATGCACTTTTCCTCACTCAGCTCGGAGCTCGTCCACCAGAGCACAAGCCCTTCAGGGGTCAGCTATGGGGTTCAGAACAGTGTCTCTTCCTACCTGTCTTTGCTGGGACAGCAAGAGAAGCCAGAGAAAAATAAATTTAGCATGAAGAAGAGGTGGAGGTCTGTCTACATGACACCAAACCACCAGCTTGACAGTTTGGCTACTGTGGAAGACAACTATGAGGAGGTGCTTTGATAGATCACAGCTGATTCATTCCAAGAGCTCAAAAGCTGATAGAGGGATATATAAAGGCATTGTGTGTTGACTGGAAAGAGACAGACTTTTTGTCAGAGAATCATCTGAACATTTAAAACAGTTCCTCAAGCATGTGTTTATTTAAATGTAGGCTTACGAAGCTTTGAGTCTGAATGTTTTAAGATGCTTGTGCAACCATGTGTCATTATTTTTGGATTGGAGAATGTTGCTTTTACTGTAAATGTGACCTCAGACATTAGTGTTGTTACATAAAACAGTTGTGTCATGTAACCGGCAGTGGGACTTCAGAGTTCTGTTCTTACCATTAGCAAAGCTCGGTGGAAAAGTGATGAAGCCGACGGTGAGGTAAGATGAAGACTCGCAATGTCGGCACCGTTTCTCTCTGCCCCTACTGTGACTTTAGTGGGGTCTCCTCCAAAATGAGCAATGTTCTTCTGAACCCATCCCAGAGCAGCTGCCTGGTCCTGCAACCCATAATTCCCCGGCAGAGCACTGGAATCTAGACAGAGTCAACAGACTTCAATTCATCAGGCATATCCAAATGTGTTTTCCACACATAGATTAAAACCCTGACGCAAGAAGATTTGCAATAAATGACTGAAAAAAAAGCAACTTTTCATTATAACCCGCATGTGAAAGTCTATCCACTATAAAGACAATAATAATAATAAAATATTCACAGCTCCACAGGGGTTTGGCTGGGAAATACCATTGTCACAAACAGTTCAAGATATGTAAGGAAGCCAATTATGCTTCTGCACAGCTTTCACTGTGTGTTGTTTTTGGCTGGAAAATGAAAGTTCATCCTGGTAGACCACTCAAAGGCACCAGTTAGGCCTCCTTTTCAAACTTACTCAGCCAAGGGTGGCAAAGGGGAAAAGAATCTGAATATTTTCACAACCACTGTGCGGAATGGAACTTCTCACATGAACATTACATAACTATATTCCATAACCATATCTATTCAATTTTTTTTGTTGGAATTCCATTTTATGGAATAAATTATCCAATTTCTTGCAATACGTCATTTCATTCTAACCCAACAGAGCTTCCAGGACATGGTTTAATTCTAGTGTAGATATATAATAATAATAATAAAAACTTCTTTATAACATTGAGATTCATTCCTTAAAATATTTTCAGAACTTTTCACCATGAAGTGTTCAGGAAGGCATTCGCGTTTTTGTTGCATGAATACAAACACATCAACAGTAAGAGCAAATCAAACTAAAGATGACTGTATTCAGGGCTCATAATGGTGAGGACTGTGTTATTTACTAGATTCTATACTAAATGTTACTCTACACCAAGGTTTTTCAGTCTTTACAGACCCAGTTTTAAAAGTGTTTATCATACAATGAATGTATTCTTTCACTCAAAAGTTTGGGGAAAGTGAGATGTTTTGGTCACACTTTAGTTTGGGAACCAATTCTCACTATTAACTACAATTCCTAATTTGCTGCTTATTAATATTTAGTAAGATAGTTGTTAAGTTTAGGTATGGAGTAGGATTAAGAGATCGAAAATATGGTCATGCAGAATAAGGGCATTAATACCTGCTGTGTAAGTACTAATAAACAGCCAATATGCTAATAATATGCAACTAGTTAATAGTGAGAAATGGTCCCCGAAACCAAAAAGTGACACAGATTTTTTTTTTTTTAATAAATGCATTCTTTTATTCAGCAAGGATGCATTAAATTCACCAAAGAATCCAGAAAAAAATGTCACAGTTTCCACAAAAACATTAAGCAGCTCAACTGCTTTCAGCTTTGATAATAAGAATTGTTCCTTTAGCACCAAATCAGCATAACAGAAGGATTTCTGAAGAATCGTGTGACACTGAAGACTGGAGTAATGGCTACAGAAAGTTTAGCTTTGCCGTTACATTTAAAATATATTTAAAATAGAAAACATTTGTGAGGCTGGCTAGAGTCATGGAATATTATCAAGTTGCATATATGAACACTTTCATGTATATGTGTGTGTTTTTGGGTACCTGCACTGAGGAAACCGAAAGCGGCGACCCTGAAACTGGCTGTCACTACAATTATGTTGCCAACAGCAGTGAGGTAAGACCCATCTAAGAGACCCGATCCAGAGTTGTGGAAGAACACCAGAACCGGAGCATTCTTTCCCTGTGACAAAACAGAAAAATTGTCCTATGAATACCAATAAGAGCATTCACACCACAGTCAGCAGATACAGTGGTTTATGAAAGCAGTATTAACAGACATAAAAGCCCATGAGAATGAGAAATTAGAAAAAAGAACATAATAAAGAAAGTTGTAACATTAAATTAAATGAGTGTATTATATACTATTGTTCAGAAGTCTGGGGCCAGGAAAACTTCTTTTGATCTTACTGACTGCAAACTTCTGAACAGTAGCGTACATGTATACGTATATATGTATTTATGCATGTTTGAGCTCATGTGGGTCTTACCACACTACTAGCAACAAATACATTGAGGTACAGACAGTCTTCACTGGAGGTGGAGTCAGTGGGATCGCCAGGTTGAAGACAGCTGGATCTAAAACAGTTTTGATAAAACAAATCAGATCACAATCCAGAAAAGTGACTTTATTAATTCTGCAGTAAGGCAACCAGTTAATTTGAGGGTATAAACATATGTTAATTCTCAATCTGCAAACAACGTTGCCCACCGAGAAAACGTGGCATTCCAGGTACCGGTCCAGTCAGCTGGCTGTGGAGGGCTGAAACGGAGCTCTCCGACTGGTGGACGAGCATAAGGGACACCCAGGAAATAGGTTACACGCTTGCTATCTGAGCCAGTTATGGGTTTCACCTCACTCTCTCCGAGAAGTGTCCCGTGATCAGGAATGGAAACAGAAGTCAACTCTGGCTGTAAACCTATAAAGAAATATTTAAACATCTGTGTTGTTGGGGTGAAAGAGATCAGAAACACCCTGAACTGGTCGACACTCTGAATAAACTGAAGATTGTTTTGTTTTGTGGTGCCACCTGTCCTGACGTAAACAGACTGAGCAGGCTCTTTGGTGACTAATAAGCAGCGCTGGCCGCTGGTTGTAGGAAGGCAGGTGTGTGTGTCTGGATACATCATACATCTCATGGCTGACTCTCTGCTATCGATAGACACAGCTGAACAGGACTCACTTTCCTCACAGGCTACAGAAGACAAGAAAGTTATGAGAAGACAAGGATACCCACATATTATCTGTATTGTAAATTGCTATTGTGATTATTATTACTAATTCAGTTAAAATATATTAAAATGTAATAAAAATAAATTATTAATGTATTGTATATTATTTCAGCCTTGCCATCACGAGAATAAATCACATTTTAAAATGCATTCAAATAGAACCGATACTTTAAATTGTGATAATATCTCAAAATATGACTCTTTTTACTGTATTTTTGATCAAACAAATGCAGCCTTGGTGAGCATAAGTAATATAATATTTATTCAAATCAAAAGTAAACTACATGTTGCTTGCTACATCACATTGCTATGTGTTCAGCATGTAACATATGGCTCTATCACATCAGCTTCCTGTAAAAGTTCTGAGAAAAAAGGTGAGAAACGTTACCAGATAGACACCAGACTCTGACTTTATCCAGATCCTCTGCTATATCTCTGCTTATGTGGACAATGTCAAAAGCTGAAACGGATGAATCCACCTTGACAGAGGTGGCATCCAACTGCTTCCAGTTCTTCAAATCAGCTGCTTGCAAATAAGCAATGGGATCAAGAATGACGTGTGAAAATTACATAAATGATTGAATTCAATTATTATACAGTAATAAAAAAATAATACATCATTAGAAAACAGTAAGGTAATATTCATTTAAGAGACTCTTACCATTCTTTGAGGGAGAGTGGAGACTAAATGGTGGACACACACTGGGATTCTTTATCCATTGGTTTACTACAGAGACATACAAAGCTGATGTTAAAATCTTTCCGTGAAGTCATTTACTTCGTCACATAATGGGAATTCTCAATTTGTTGAAATACAGAGTTCGAAAAGGCACATGGATTTCAGATATACCTGGCTTTTCATACCAGCCGAAGGGATAGACTTCAGTCTGCACTTTGGATGGAGAGCAGTCCTGAATTCTCCAGTTAGTACTGTCATTCTCACCACATGTCTGGATACCCAGACTATTCAGAGTTAGACACAACACATCTGATCCTGTACAAAAGCAGAGAGACCAACTGTGAGTGGTTTCATTCCACATATTAGACATTACATATGTTTTAAGTGAATGAGCAAGATGAGCTGTGCATTTTGAGACTCATTTGAGCAAAAAGGTTCTTTCATACTAGGTACACCGGAATCTTGGATATATCCTATGCCACGGCAGCATGGATCTTCATCACATCGCCTCTCACACTCAAAAAACCTGCTCGGAAAAGTAAAACAGCATTATTCATGAAGGAAACAAATAAACTGAGATGGAAACAAGTTTGTTGGTTTTCCCCTCACCCTTCTGTGATAGATTTACTGGACAGACTGACTCGACTGCGTACAGAGTAGGACACCATCTTCTTAAAAGGAACACGACTGTAGAAACTCTTCACACTTCCTAACAGAGAAACTGCACAAGAAAAAGAAAGTGATGTCCATATTATGCATAACAAAAAATATGCTGTAAAATCTAACTTGATCAAAAGCACTTTGGCGTAATAGGTTGGGAAAAAGAGTGTTTTTTGACTTAATGTTCCAAACAGTGGAACATTTATACAAATAGAAACTTCCAAGTGGTGCTTTTGGGCAAAAAATAAACTGTTTGCTAATTATGACAGCTTCTTTGATTCCCTCAGTACAAGCTAAGATAAAATGCATTGAGAAACCCCTTACGGCAGATTTCCACCAAGGTAGCATTATTTTCCACCCTTAAACATCTACAGCAGATGGACCACATGTTAAGAGTTTATGATCACACCTTTTTGTTGTAGATTACTTTATAATCCATAAAACATTCAAGCCCCCGGTGATCCCTTGAAGCAAATCACTGCATTTGTGTTCCAGGAACACACAATATGACTATCAAATCCAAACATTCCTGTTTCGGCATTTCAGATTGTTCAAAAGTATGTTGTCAGTAAGACTTTTATCTTTTTGAAATAATAATAATAAATAAACTAATTAACTAACTAACTTTTTCCAACAAGGATGGATTAAATTGATCAAAAATGACAGTAAAAGACATTTTCAAATATTTCTAAAAAAAAAAAAAAAAGGGAAAAAAAAGTATAATAGTATCCACAAAAGTATTAACCAGCTGAAAATTTATAATAATAATAATAATAATGTGACCGTGAAGAACTAATGGCTGGTAAAACATGTAAATTGTTATAATATTTCACAGTTGTACTGTATTTTTGATCAAATAAATGCAGTCTTGGTGAGCATAAGAGACTTCTATCATAAACATAAAAAAACTCATAAACCCCACTTTTTAATGATTCTATACACTGTAGTAAATTGTTTACATTTAGAATTAAATTACAAAATGTAATTAACCTTTTTTTTTTATTTCCATATAAGCATCTCTCCAAACACAGACAAAGGCTTGTACTAAACAAAACCAGACAAAATTATCTTCATAAAATCTTACATAGTCCACAATGAATAGTCCTTTTTAAAGAAAAGCTAAGGAGCTAAAGAGTGTACAAAGTCTTTGCTATGGAGAGGAATGAATGACTAAGTTATCTGAGAGACACTCTGCCTTTCCACTTCGGTTTAAATAAATTACTTGTGATTGCTCATAATTTAAATCCTAGAGCTGTTCTGCAGTTTACACAGACGTCCAGAATAACCACATTACTGTGTGATCACTCACTCTCTTTACCGAATCTTACATAACACCACTTTTCCATTTATAATTTAAAGGCTAACAATGAACATCATGCATAACCCACAACTATACAGACAGTTTCTCCCATGTGCTTTTCTTTCATGGGAATCTAATTCTGACACCTACAGGAGCAGTCCAAATATGAAACAGTGGAGAATGTTGAATGGAGCAGATGTTGAAATAAAGATGAATGGTATTGAAACTCAAAATCAAAATCAAATTTAAAATTAAAAAAAGAAAAGTATATTTACATAGTAGGTAAATAATGGTAAAGATCATACACCATGGCTAGAGTAGCAGACATTTACAGTCCCATTGAACGAGTTAAATTTTAGATCATTATATCTGCTAAAAGTGAAAAAAAAGTTGCAATTTAGGAGCACACTATAGCATATGGATTGCATAAAAACTTATAGAAAAGTACTAAATTGCTACAAAATAACTTCAGGTGAATTTTACATGAGTGAGAGTGTGAGAACGCTCTGAATTTTGGCTGGTGGAATTTCCATTAGATTTCACACTTAAAGGGTCATGAAACACTAAGCAACAATTTCTGAGATGTCAACAGATAAGATTTGCACTTTTTTGACAGCAGCAGAAGCATTTAGCAGATGTCAAATATCAAGACATCACTGTCAACTGTACCATTTAGACAATATGTCAAGATTGTGGATTTTACAGGTGGTGTTGTGGAAAGTCGCATTAGATTGCGTTTGTCTTTGCTTCTACATACCGTAGACAGCATGAGCTCACCGCTGTCTGCACGCCACATGGGTGAGGTGGAGCTTTGCCACTTCACCTCACTGAAATGTTCTCCAGTCATTCAGACAATTCCAGTTACCAGTAGCTCACAAAATGTGAAATGAGAACTAGACAAGGTTCATTTTTATGGCTAATGACCAGTGAACTCCAAATAGAGGAGATAATGATCCCAACTCAAGTTTGCAGATGCAACAGTAGAAAAATAAGATAATTGCGTAATAAATGTACATCTCTCTTTCTTCTAACATAAAATAATTATTATACCATATTATATTATAAACCAAATTAAATCAATATTTCATGTCCATTTATTTACATTTTTAGAGAAGTAGAGGCCTAGTAATTGGGATAATCTCCTTTGTGTTGGTCAGACAATTTAAAAAAATCTCTTCAAACTAGATATTATTTATCCATCATCATTGTCTCCTTTTGCCCTTTCACCCTCTGTCTCTATCAAGCTCCAGCAATACTAAAATCTGAATCATCTGCATTCCATGTTCAGTTGCTAGGATCATATCTGAAAACAAATAAAGTAAACGACAGACTCAGTCACAAAGAAAGTGGTAAGAGTCTGACATCAGACTTTACCATAGACCACAGTCATGAATCCTGCATTAGGCAATGCAAAACCCATCTGTCCAATGACAGAGAAAAAACTCTGAAAACAGGCATCTAATGCTGAGAAATATGAAAGCATAATATATAGTGTACAGCATATGTGATTATCTGAGGAATGGGGTATGACAACAAAATAACTTTGCATACAGAAGTAAATAATTAAAATGACCATATTTTTGTATCATAAATTAAATCATCACTTGTAGTGAAAGCATGGCCTTTTTGTGTATAAATGACTCACCTTTCTTCTGGTATGCAGTCTGAAGACTCTGTGTCATCACTAAACTGCATGCCTGCCTGAGAGGTTTGTCATACGCCCCACATACACGCGTGTCAGGATACAATACACATGCAAAATACAGAGGGCCTTCATCACGAATGTCAGATACGTGGCAGAGTTGTTCTTCTCCGCAGCCTGAAACCCAAATCCCATATTCACAGATCAGAATGTGAAACATTCTTGCACTGCACAGACATTTATTAAGTATATAAGTGTAAGCAAATAGATTGTCATGAAGCTATTGCGTCTTACGTTTCAGACACCACAGCTGTGCCTCCTTGAAAGTGTATTGGTGTTTAAAGATCCAGTAAAGCTGACTGGGAAGTTCCCTCTCTGGGTCGACTTTTACATCACCATTCTCCAGAACACCAAATGTCTCCTTTACTGAGTCTAAACGGACAGGAGAGAAAAAATAAAAGATTATTAGAAAAAATAAACAACACAGAACCGAGAGTTTTTTTTTTAAGTATACTTATTTAAATATATTTTTTTTGATTTTAATATTTCATTTTAAAAAGTACAATTTATTATAAGGGTACTTATAAGATCAAGAACACAAAAATGCTTTAATATATATATATTAGTTTGGCTTCATTTAATTCATTCATACCAGAAAGTGTAATTTTGGAATCTTCTACAAAAGCTGATCCACTGCAAGCAGAGGGAGTTTTTGGACGCGTGTTCATATCAGACTCTGAAGACGTAAATTATAATCATTAGACTATACAAGAAAAAAAGCTAGATCATAATGCCTCGAAGTATATACTTTTGTTTATTAGTGGCATGCTGATATGTGCAGAATATGTCCAAACCTTTCCAAAGGTAGATACGTTGGAAGCTAAAGAGAGTTTCCTGGTAGCCAGTTTTATTTTTGCTGGATGCCGGTAAGGCTGCATCAGCTACAAGAAATGTTAATTTCCATTACAATGTCCATCATTCCATAAAATCATAAATCTTGATATATAAGTCATAAAATTGAATTCATAATCATGTAAAATTGTACAAAGTTTAAATGATAAGAAAGTTAAGATTCTCAAGCACTGCACATCAGTAATAATTCAGCAAGTCAAAAATTAATCAGACAGAGTAAACTCTGTAAATGTTTGAGTTTCTAAAATGGGTACCAGGAGAGGGGAGGGGGGGGCACCAGAATGAAGCAATACAGAGTAACCACTGGAAACTAAACAATTGATAAAGGTCAAATAACAGCTGAACCAAGTTGTGCACGTTTTAGACAAAAATTTAATTTGTGCACAGTTTAAAACTGCTGTTATGAAAACTGGAGTGTGTACGTATACAAAGATTCATACTGATGGTGAAGTTCTGTCCTCCAAAGTTGAAAGTGAAACGTTTCAGTTGTTTGCTGTATTGGACACCAGCACCACAGATGCGGCTGGAGGAGGCCACACCCCTCACGTCCCAGTCTGCCTCACTGCACTGCAGCACTGAAGGAGCGCTCAGGAGCCCACACATAATAGAGCCTGCACCACACGACACAAACCATTTAACAACGTAAAACACAAATGGATACATACAGAAAAAAAAAAAAAAAAGAAAAGATTGTCAAAACAAAAGACATAGTAAAGGTACAGTCAAAGAAATGTGTCGCCACGCGCCCTCACCAATTTGAATAAGCATGACACGTCTGGTTTTGTATTGCAGTGATTTGGTTTTAGAGCAGTGGAAAGGAGCTACATCTGCTTGTAATGAGTGAAAATGACTCTGACCTCCATCGAGGACATTCTGGTTAAGGATGAATCCATCACAGCAGTTCTCACGACTGCAAGAGTTGACGCAGAAGCGATGGACGTCAGCCAGAGTGGTTCCATGTGCATCAAACACAAGTGTCCGATACACGCCAGAACCGGTCTTACGGAAACTCAGCCTCTCAAAACTCTTCAGGCCTGCTGTGCTGAATTCATGACCTTTTGTCAGAAGATAAAGGGTGGGGAGTAAAAGAGAAAGAAAAAGAAGAGATATTCTTCAAGTCATGGCCAAGAAACACAAGTGCATCTAAATGCTTTTTGGTCACCAAAAATAACCAGAAACTGGGAGCTCTGTTCCTGAGAGGAGTCTCAAAGTATCAAGTCATTTATCTCACATGGAAAAATATTTATCTCATAACAGAACAAGTTTCAGGAATGTCTTTATGACAATTTTCTTTATTCTTGTGTCCACGGATGACTAGTCCACTTTGCTAAAGATCATTACTCACAAACCACAAATTAATCTTTGGGACTGCAGTTCAATTCTGTATCTTGATTATATTTTATTGTAATACGCTCTTTGCCTCCTAGAAAAGCTAATTCTCTATTCAGACAAACTCAAACTCTCATGATATTGTATGCATCGCCACATATTATTGCTATGTGTCACCAATAAGGGGTCCAGGTGACTCACAATAACTAACCAAACCGAGATCATGTGGGATTTAATTAATAGCTGATGATCTTACCTTTCTTTCTCAGCACCATAAGATTGGGTTCATCTCCTTTCATTTTCAGAGCACAGTTGAGAGTCTGGAACGTCTCAGCGCCATCATTTCCCAGAAACCCTTTGCTCTGCAATGCCAAACAAACCGCAAGACTCTTTTTTATCAATAATCATGACACTTTTGGGAAAGGAGATGTGTCACTAGACCAAAAAAAAAGACCCAATGCCAAAAATAACACTTAAATATCCTTAATGTCTTATTTCTCCAATTAAAATGTGCAATGTTTTATATTTATTATCTTATGTAAAGATAAATGAGGATTTATGTTGAAGAGGTTGCCAAACCTAAAGAAATGAGTTTGTTCAGCAAAAATGCATTTATAATCTCAAATTTATAATGTTCTTTTGAAATTTTTATTTATCAAAGAATCCTGAAAAAAAGTTTCATAGTTTCCACAAAAATATTAAGTAGCACTGTTTTCAACATTGATAATAATAAAAAGAAATGATTCTTGAGCAGCAAATCAGCATATAAGAATGATTTCTGAAGGCTCGCGTGATACTAAAGACTAGAAAAATAGCTGCTGAAAATTCAGCTTTACAATATTACTGTTTTTACTGTATTTTTGATCAAATAAATGCAGCCTTGGCGAGCATGTGAGACTTGTTTCAAGTCATTAAAAATCTTACAGATCCCAAACGGTAGTACATATTGAAATTAGCTGACTGGGTTATAATATACAATTTAATTTAAGACATACAAATAGACATCTTTAACAAATACACTCTATGCAATATACAATTCACATAGTGTACATGCATTTTGGTCATACTTGCTCAGAGGTCCTGCATTCAACATTATCCGCACTTGTGCTATACAGTTCACAGTAAGTTTTCTCTTTATCACTGAAAATAGACACATGTTGGCACGAATCTTCCAGGGCACAATCTAAGAGAGAGGGATGTGATCAACATTAGTCATGAAAAGTTTGAGTGTCCATCTGACTAATTCAAGTACAGGTGCACAGCTGCAATATATAACAGTGTAACTCACCAAGCACACACTTCCTGAGCTGTTTCTCCTTTGGCTGGGTTGAAGAATCAGAGCTCAGTATTTCAGCACTCTCTGATTTAAGCAGCAGGGAGGAAGGGGCAACCACCTCGAACTTTTCCATTACTGCACACACAAAGAGTGATATACTGTACATACATAAATTAAGTTAGATATTGTTTGTCCTTTCATATTGATAAAGATTTGCCCATTTATTAGCACGGTTGAACCGATACTTTAGCAAGTCTTGTGGAAGTACTTTCGAATTGTAGCTCACTAAGCAAGCTATACTTTAAACCAGTAGTTGGATACACTATAACTTACTAACAAAAAGTGGCTAACTACATTGACACTATTTAAGAAGGTAATATAAAACTATCACCATCATATGATTTACTTTTACAATCAGAGCAGCATTTATCTGACACAAAACAATTAAGATCTCAATTAGGACAGGGTAATATAAGGGGAAAATTACATCAGTAAGTAATAATACCAGTCAAATAAACAGTAACAAAGAACAGAATTTAAAGTCGCAATGAAGTGGAAATAGCGTCACCTTTTCTTCCATAGTGTGATGTACATCTGAGTGAAATAGATGAAGAAAAAAAAAAGGTAGGGGGACTTGGTTCTATTGATTGGATGGAAGCAGTTCTGAATGCAAGACTGCAGACAATTGTAAGAAAGGGACGGGGTTTAAGTGGACCAATTGACTGGAGAAGTCCAGCATACGTGACTAAAGAGAAGAAGTTTCTCCAGAAGATCGAGTTATTATATTTTGATTAAATAAAGAGGTCAAAAATGTTTTTAATAATGAAACAAATGCATGGATGAATCACTCACAATGAGATCAATAACATGCATTTAGAAAATACATAAGGGGAGTTTTTCATTTCATGCATACTTTAAATATTTTGCTACAAAAAAAAAAAGATGCAAGTACAGCAGGGACTCAAATGAATCAATGAATCGGTTTGTGACATGAACTCTGAACATATCAAGTCACTAAAATAAACTCCCAAATACTGCATATGAGTCCGATGAATCAAGGGATAGACAGCATGATTTTTCACTCTGCACCTTCTCTTGTTTGAAAAAGTTGCGTTACTGGAAAAGATCCACTACATTAAAAACACACTAAAGTGACGCGACGTGTAACCAAGTATGGTGTGTCCCATCCTCGGAATTTGTGCATTTATCCCATCCAAGTGCACACACATAGCAGTGAGTAGTGAACACACACACACACACACACCATGAACACACACCTGGAGCAGTGGGCAGCCATTTTTGCTGCGGCGCCTTGCTCAAGGGTCTTACCTCAATTGTGGCATTCACTCCCCCCACCAACAATCCCTGCCTGTACCGTGGCTCAAACCCGCGACCTTTGGGTTACAAGTCCAACTCTCTAACAATTAGGCCACGACTGCCCCAACTACAATTTAACTGTCACACTATTTAAAATTTAAAAGTTAGTAGCATCACTATTTTTAGTTAGTTCCTCCCTAACACTGACTGTAGCACATACCTTTGCACTCTTCAACAGTCATTGGAGCATCAGAAGATGTCCAGGAAAGTTCCTCCCCCTGTGAAGAGACACACAACCATCTGCCAGACATGGGGTCCTTCTGGGCTGACAGGAATTCCCCTTTCTTTGTACAACTCCGTTTACTCTGCTGGCACTCAGTAAGACCTTAAGAATATCAAGATATCGAGAGGACAAATAGAAAACAAGACTTTAAACCATGAAAAAAAATTATTTAATCACTCATTTGCCTCTAAATCCTGTGATCTACATTTTGACAGAGCTGCCATGCATAACTGCAACCATCTACACCTGCTATTCTTGAGTTTGTGTGTTGGGCTTGGCCTGTACTCACAATGAGAAGCACTGAAGGCTCCCTGGGCCACAGTGGATGTTCCCGAGGGGCAGGGAGAACAGAAGACTTGCCCTTCTTCCGCTTGAAATGTATCACGCGGACACGAAGTACACACACCACCACTAAAAAAAGAACCAGCTGGACACACCACTGCGTGTGAGAGAGGATAAAAACACACAGGGAGCAGAGTGATTAAGCTTGGGTAATGATGATGTTGAATGGAAAAAGAGGAGAGAGTTTGACAGATACAGAATAAAGATTAATAATAGAGGAGGAAAAGTTGTATGCAGTTTGAAATATTACATACACCTTCACAAGTACGTTTACACATTTTGCACACCACATTTCTATGCCAGTAAGCTAAAATATGCATTGGTTATAGAAAACTTTATAGGTGCATATTCGGAAATACTAGTAAAGACATTTCGCTTTATTGTACACAGGCTAGTCTGTCATTAAGACAGTAGTACAGAAGCCAACCTACCACACCCAGTGGATTGTGGGAGCTGCTTATAGCCATCCATGCAGCTAAACGAGGGAGGAATAGAAAGAGCGAGAGAACGGTCATAGAGGAAGATGGACCGGTATGACCCACTTTGGATTAATTCCTTCACGCCATTTAACAACCTCTCCTCACTAAGCGCCATATCTGAAAAATAAACACATGCATTTATTTTGAGAGAAAGCGCATGGAATAATAAACATTAATAATTCAGTGTAATGTCAGTGTGAAATTAAATGCATCTGATTTTAGATATCAAATATGGTACGTGAACAGAAATGGACTAAATAAGGTGCAATAAAGCTGTTCACACCAATGTCGTGGAGATCAGGGAGAGATGTTATTGGCAGGTCGGAGAGTCTGGCCCTAAAGGTGATGTGTGCAGTGACTTCCTTGTCATTCAAACACTCAAGAGACACAGCTGACTCGTCACAGACTGCAACAGAGCTGGTCTGGCCAGATAAGGTCAGCTAACACATATGAAGACACATAAACAAGCAAGCAAATTAAACAGACATGCATTGATGCAACATATCAAGACAATTAAACTAAGACAAAGCATAAATGAATGAAAGTCCTTGCTTTCTGAATGTCAGTTTAATAAAAGTGTTGTAATGCTGTACTGCAAGCCAACGACACCTACATATTAAATATGACACTCGCAGACTAATAACACAGGGTTTTCAAACTGGGATTCGGTGATACCTTACGTAGCCTCTAAAGGATCATGGTGAGGGAAAAAATATGAGATGGGAGGAAAAAGTATATTCAATTGTTTTTGAATTCGCTCAGAAAAGTTTTTTGTTCCCCAAAGAAAGTTTGTGTTCACTTGCAAAAGTTTGGTGCTTCCTCAAAATCTGGCATTTGCTCACAAAGAATGCAAAAATTTAATTTATTTTTGAGCAAATTAATTTTCTCAAGGGAACGCAAAACATTTGTGAGCGCAGACAAATATATGTTTTCTTCACATCCCCTATTTTTTTCTATGACCATGTCCCCTTAAGGGCCCTGTAATACCCAGGGGTCTATGGATTTTCTTTTTTTTTTTACAAAATGTAATTTTTAGGGCTGTCAAGTTAACTTAAGATATTAAATACATATTTTTAACCAAATCATAAATTTTTTTTATACAAATTTTGATATTACAATTATTTTGCCATATTTACCAAAAATAATGCCCATTTTATTCTATTGACAACCATGGTTTTAACAATAAAAAATATAAATAAAATCAATTTAATTATTTTTAAGTTTAAGCATTTAACACGTTACACATTATTACACATTTAAACACTTAATATTGTACACATTAGTGGTTAGACAAAAAGATACACTGCCAACTAAATACAATATAAATATTTTCAGAATACATTTTAACAATTTGCTTTCTCTTTAGTAGAATGACAAAATTAAAGACAAGTATTTGATTTTAAAACATGGTGTCTTTATAATATTGTGCTGCTGCTTCTTTTTTCTTTCCTTCACAGTTTTTTTATACATGGAAATATGGAATAAAAGTGGGAAAAAATTGGGAAGTGGATTCCTCACAAAGGAACCATTATGCACATAAAAACTGGGCATCAAAACCCATCAAAATCAGAACCCCTGTAACCTAACAGACTGGATTGTACCTGTAGGCTGCAGAGGCCTGTAGCTCTCATGTCTCGCAGCAAAGCAGCCCGTAGCTCAACACTCTGGCTTCTGCAACTCTGCTGACCCTCAGCCAGGGGCAGCTTCAGCTGTAAGGACACCTGCACTGTCTGCACAACCTGAGGCTCTGATGGACATCACAGACACTCAGTTGCTCAGTACAAACAGATAGAGAGTAATTAGAGTAACAAGATTTCATAGAAAGACAAATCCCGAAAGGACATACTGCAACAACCTGTGAGTGTTTCAACAGGTAAATAGGACAATGTGTGTGTCTGTATGTGGCCTTTACTTTGGCACGCATAGGAGAGTGGAGCATCATCAAGCCAGTTTTTCGCCTGGGGATCACACAGGAAGCTGGTAACAGAAAGGGTGTTGACATAACCTTGGTCACAGAACAGCTCACAGCGCTGCGTCTGCTGACCAGCAACAATCGCAGTGCTACACTGAACAGCACCATGGGAAATATCTCCAAATGGAAGGGGGCACTCAGGAACTGGAAAGGGAAAAAAATAAAGGAAATCATGTTGTCACAAGCATATGGCACAACTTTAGATAAATGCAAAATGTGACCTAATTTACTTACTGTCGCAGGCTGGGGTTTGTCCTGTGCTGCGGTTGGTGCGTGTCGCTGGCAGTTCCTTTCCGCTTTGAGAAACACACCAACAGTAGGACAGGTCACACTGCAGGGGTGAGAATCGCTGCCCGTCCTGCACACACTGAGGCTCATAGCCCACACCGATCTCTCTCTGCAATGCCAGATTTTTCTGTAGAGAACACCAACCTGGACCTACAACACACAACATGGGTCTGACATGACAATTTTTTTCAATGCCTCGCTTCCTTACATGGTACTGAATGTTGGTGCTGGAACAAAATTACTATCAACCAATCAGATATTTTCTGAGATCGGACAAAGATTCTCAACTTTTTAATCATGTTCCCATGTGATGATATGTACAGCGTTGCATTTCTATTAACTATACACTACAAGTCAACAGTTTGGAATATTTACATTTTTGCATTGTTTTTGAAAGATTATTCTCACCAAGGCTCCATTTATTCAATCAAAAATAGAGTAAAAACATTTTATTAAAACAAAATATTTTAAAATGTAATTTGTTCCTGTGGTGGCCAAGC
Source organism: Sinocyclocheilus anophthalmus (assembly GCA_018155175.1). NCBI lineage: Eukaryota > Metazoa > Chordata > Actinopteri > Cypriniformes > Cyprinidae > Sinocyclocheilus > Sinocyclocheilus anophthalmus. The sequence continues at coordinate 41,125 of JADLZN010000794.1, read as the reverse complement.
TGAATTAAAATTGAATATGAATTTAAATATAGCAGTAGGGAAAGGGTCAGGCTTGTGATCGATTGACAATAAATTTGACCAAATGAGGTTGTTGATCCAAGAACATGTTGTAATAAATCACACTGTACAGATGAATGGATGAAACAATTACATTGCAGTTCTCCAGAAGGACTGGTGATGGCAGGTTGGATGACTTGTCCGGTTATAGGACTTACGCACAACCCCTGTGAATGGACTGAACCGGGCTTCTGGAGTATCGAAAACTCACCGTCCTACAGATATGCGGCATACACACACACACAACCACACACCACACACACACACACAAACACACCACACACACAACACACACCACACACACACACACAACACACACACACACACACACCACAACACAACACAACACAACACAGCACAACACAACACAACACAACACACCACAATGAGACAGACAAATATGAAATGCAAATCTTCAGTGGTTACCACAGAATGTCTTTTGTATGTACAATACAATCCAAATAGCCCAAACAGAAAGCCTCACCTCCTCACATGATGGGCTGTATGTATAAGTGATATTAGAGCTTGTTTGTGTCCAATCAGAGAGCAGGAAGTTGCTTTGAAGCCTTTGGCACGTAGTTTGGCCTGGGGGACAAATTTTTACAAATCAGCTTACATACTTATTCACAATCAAGAAGTTAAATCACAAACAACAGAACTGAAACGAGTAGTCAGAATAACTTTTTTGATTATTATTAAAACGTTTATAGATAAACATGGGATTGGACTCTCACACTGCCGAGAGGTTGCAGAACGAGACATCAGAGAGCCTGTGATGTATCTTCCCTCCTCATCAACACACCAACAGTGACCTGTGATATCAAACAGAGCAAAAAACAAACGTAGGAGAAAATTATCTGCAAATACTGCACATTTTGTAATGTCGCTAAGATTCTTTTTAAAGAAATTAATACTTTTATTCAGCAAGAATGCAGTAAATTGAAATATTCCAAAAATATACACTACCATTCAAAAGTTTGCAATCAGTAAGATTATTATTATTTATAAGAAATGTATACTTTTATTCAGCAAGGATGCAATGAATCAAAGGTGGCAGTAAAGACTTTCAGATTGTTGCAAAAAAAATCTATTTCAAGTAAATGCTGTTTTTTCTCATTTTCTATTCATCATTATCAGTATTAATAACAGTTTCCGCTGAAATATTAAGCAGCACAACTGTTTTCAACAATGATAATAAGACAAGCAGCAAATCAGCATATTAGAATGATTTCTGAAGAATCATATGACACTGAAGACTGTGATGGCCACACTGAAAATTCAGCTTGGCCATCACAGGAATAATTTACATTTACTGTAAAATGTAGTTTGTGACCAGCCTTTCACATGAAGTACGGTGATCATGATCAAAAAGACGAAGTATGGTCTCACCTGTGCTTTGGTAGCACTGATTGGGCAGCCACTGGCCATAAGCGTCACACTGTGGGATGTAGGGCTGGTATCCCAGCATTAAACTCTGTCTGTCTTTGTCATTGGCCATCAGTCTGCTCTGCCAGTAGAAATGTAGGGCTGTCGTGAAGTGAAAGCAAATCAAGTCTTAGTGTGGGTAAAGCATTATAGTACATCTCAGATGTGTCCTCTCCTAACCTTACAGCTTTTTTTTTTTAAATAACTGGAATGAGTAGGTAGAGTTTACTAACAAAGCACATCTGAAGAATTTACAGTGGGGTCCAAATGTTTAATAAGTCACATGATCAGTGACAAACTCATATAGAGACAGAAATTATCTGTACTCTTAAATACAGGTATTTTATTTTATACATTTAATGACATTATTTTCAAAAACCTTTATTTCCAGGTTTTTCAGATGTTGTCTCAGACTTTTGAATCCTACTATACTTTTTTCTGCAGTTTTTTTAACTTTTATTTCAAGACAGATTAAACAAAAGACTGTACTGGAATGAGCTGCGAGTCTCAGCGCAGAGTTGGTGTTGTTCAGCAGAGTCTGAGTGACGGGGATCTTTGAGGTGCGCATCTGCTCCAGCTCCTCAGGGCTCAGATAGACACTCTCAGCCAGGAGAAAACCATAACCCACAGGCACAAGTGAGTTGTTTGAAGCAGAGATTAGCTCTTCAGCCTGCTTCAGGAACTCAGAGACCTGGTTTTGAACCATAGAGCATGGACCTGGACCTGGAGAGACACACAAAAGAGATCTTAGGAAGATGATTTAAATAAATTATAAAGAAATATTTGAAAAGATGTGGCAGATATGATGCACTACATGCATTACTTACTATAGTGTATAACTTACATTTGGGGATTTGTCCAACAGGAGCCTTGCTATCTGCTAGCATGTCTCCTTGAGGGTTAATGCACCAGCACTGACGCAGGTGAAAGCTCCCAAGAGGAAGACTGAAATCTGATAGCGGGCCTGGATAACCGGAATCCTCTCCTCTGATCAGTCTCCATAACGATAACGGATTCAGGAAAAGTGATGGTCCATAAATGGCCTCAATGTTCCCATCTAAAATGTCAGATGGAATATCAGAGAACTTCCCAAATCTTGCCAAGACAGGGAACACTCGATATTGCCCAGCTTTGAACAATTCAGATACAAAGACTCTGAATGAAGACATTGCTTCTGTGTTTTTTGCAAAGGCTCGCAGAATTCCGAGAACTTCTGAAACGGGCAAGTCTTGTCCGGAATTTATGATCCGAACCCACTCGTGGTAGAACTCAATTGCTTGTTCTGGAGGTCCATCACACTGGATCTGATGCCAGCTGCCATCATAGGCACAACGAGGGATGTACACTTCAGAAAGCTGGGTTATAGAAGATGGATCAGAGAAAACAGAGCGAACTATGGACAGGAATTGTTGGGTCGCGGTTGCCTGGCAGCTTGTTGGACCTAAAGAGGAATATCAATAAAGCATGATATACAATGAGTATATAGTTTAAATATTACTTAGTTTAACCATTTAAATCATAAAAATATAAAATAGTCATAATCTAACTTTTACATTCCAGACTTGAATAATCACTGTTAATATGATTACATCTTGCATTTTTGGTTTCTGTAGTTGCTCATTATGGAAATCTGAGATATAAAGACCTAAAGGTTAAATTTTGAGATATGAAGTTGCAATAAGATATTAAGTCGTAATTGGAAGATTTTACATTTATATTTATGCATTTGGCAGATGGTTTTATGCTCTACATTTTAAACTACGGGAATAAGCATAAAGTCACAATTACGAGAACCCTAAAAGATTCATAGTAGTCCTCTAAGGTACTAATATGTATATTTCAGGGGTAGATAAGGTACAAAATTGTTCCTTTTTCTCCCATTTTTCTTTAGGTTACATAAGACTGACCCTGGCATGTGTTCAATATTAAGCTAAATGTGTACACTGGCAATTTTTGTGTAAAACAATAAAAAGCAAATAACTAACCTTTGAGAAGATACCTTGTAAAAATGAAAGCACTTAAGCTCCATAAAACAAAATAACAAAGTCTCTATAATGCATAATTGAGATGTTTGGCCAGTTGTTTATTACATATGTGCCAGATCATTGAATGTGTGTCTAATTAAATGCATGAATACAGGAATGATCCTCTCTGGCTTTGGAATTAATCATCTGTGTTTAGCATTCAGACTCACACTGACGAGAGCTTCCTAAATTCTGAATGCTGAGTTTTGTTCCAGAACGGTCCACGCAGAAACAACTTTTGCCAAGACATTGACGTGCAACGTAAGCACCATCAGTCTCACATTTAGGAATGAAGACCTCAGATCCTGCAGAACTGCTGGCTTTAACTGTTATCGCCATCTGACGTTCTTTCTCACACTGGGATGAGCATCTCGGTCTGGACCCAGTGGTACGAGAACCTGTTATTTCCAGACCACGAGAGTCCACACACCAACACTCTGAGCCCTGACATTGAACTTCCTGGTATCGTCCATCCTCAGTGCACTGGGGCACATACAAAGTCGAGGTTGAAGTCACAGACTTGCAAACATCTGATTTCTGGAAAATGGCACGAAACAGTTGACCCAACTGGCTGCTTTCTTCTGCCTTCAACTGTTTGATTGCTTCTCGAAGGACAGTGAGAAATTGCTCATTCTCAAGAGCCATTGAAACAAGTTTAATCATATCTTGGTTGTTTTTCAGGTTCACCGAACGACCAAATGCATCAGAAATCTCTTGGTCTAGATTAAGACTGGCAGAGTCATCGGTAACTGTCTTGGCCAACTGCATCAAGTCGGTCACAGCTTGAATCAGACCAACTTGACTGAAACTCAATGTACCACTGTTTCCAACAGTGCCGGTGAAGTTGAATTTGCCAGCGCTCTTTAGGAATTTTCCTCCAAAGAGATTCTCCTGGAGTCTCTTGGGATTCGGGGCAAGAGCAAGAGCTTTCAGGGCAAGAGCCCCAGAGGGAAACATCCCTTGGAGGACCTCTGCCAGGATGTCTCCGACATTTGGACGCTCCAACTCCGGCAACGACTGAAGAAGACCAGAGTTGGCCAAAAGCTCCTGGAATTCAGGACTGCAAGTACCAAGAAAAGAGAGGGTGTCTTTGGAAATGGAGACCATGTTGCTCTTGCTGAAGTCTCCAGCTGGGCCATAAAAAAGCCTGGAGAGGGCTTGTCTCCTCTCAGACAGGCAGTCCTTCACTCCAGTGCCTAAACAAACAAGAAACACAACATTAGTCAGTGCACAAACTCCATTCTGAATCACTCAAACAAGCTAAAAGCTAAATCACTCAAACAAGCCAAAATGCTAAAGAGGCATCATGGGACATAATAACGAATATTCCATGAAATACACACAAAGGCCAAACTCACTACAATTTGGTACTCCATACTGGCGTGTGCCAAAGATCTCTTTGCCATCAGTATCCACACACCAACACTGGCCACTGGACTGACACTGGGTTGACACATATGCTCCGTTATCAATACAGGAGGGTACAAAGGAATTGCCAGCCTGAGTAGCTGCGGCCCGTTCGCTCTCACATGGGGTGGGACCTTATAAAAAGAACAAGAGTTGGGTAAGTACCTGTACTATTATACGGATGTATCAAGTAAATGCTGAAGGGTAGATTTTAGTCCTGCACTGCAACAACTACTACTATTTTTTCCCATATTCTATCTTTACATGTACAGGAAACAAATGTTTATTACATAAGAAAAAAAAGTCATAATAATTATATATAATATGTATATGTGTGGGTAAATTAAATATATATATATATATTATATAGTTATATATATATATTAATATATATATATACACACATATAAATACACACCATTACATATTGATAACACATGCATATATATATATATCTATGATATATATACACATGCATATATATAATATAGGTATATACATAATATATATTACTATACACATATATTACAATTATTAGAAAACTAAGAAAAAACGTTAAAGTATTCTTAAATTTACTGAAAACAAAAATGCATATTGATTTAAGAATATTTAGATATTTTAACTGGAAAACAAGGCAAAAACACTGATTAAGAAAAAAGATTTTTTGCAGTGTATGACATCATTATAGTGGCTTGCTTTTTAACAAAATGGTGCATACATCTAAATCTCCCGCTCACGGCCAGCTGGACGGCAAGGTAGCGACGCTGTAGGATTCGATACATGTTTGACTGTGCAAATGTACTTCCTGCAGTCTGGTCTGAAAATGCTGTGTCGTACACCTCATCCAACAGCAACTCCACACCTACACAAACCAAACTCAAAACAATTAATCTTTTTAACAGCACACAAAATGTCACAACTTGATCAGGGAAAACTCATTACAACTCAGAATCATAGTCGCCCTGGGGCAAACAGAGGTTCAGTGTTCTGCAAGGGCAAAAAAGGGCACCGGCTTGCAACAGTGATAGTTTATGAATCACACTTTGCAGTGTATAAACCTACAAGCTTTTGGTCCAGTTCTTTAACCTGAATGTAACTGAAGAGGTGTGTATCACCTGTGCTTGGCATCTCTCTTCCACGACTGTCTGCACAGAAACAATAACTAGAGAGCTCTGGGTAGGCCTTTCTGAAAGCACTGAATGTCTGGAACACTTCTGGGTCTCTGTTAAAGTAAAAGAAATGTAAATTAAATTAGTCACTTGTAGCAGATGCATTTAAAAACTGTTAGAGAAGAGTGGAAAATCAGGAAAAATCGTTATACATGCTTCTTCTATCTGACACAATACTGATATCTAATGGTTAATTATGTACAGCTTGGGCTGCTTTCCCAGATACAGAATTGTGGTGCTAAAAAAAGCTTTTGGAAGTAAATCTCTCTTAATTCAATTAAATTTTAACTTTATATGAGAAAATAACCTTTATTTAGCAATTTTCAGTTTTAGTATTACAGAATAATATACACTACCATTCAAAAGTTTAGGGTCAGTAATTTTTTTTAGGTATACTTTTTTTAGATTAATATAGTTGTATTCAGAAAAGGACCATATTCAAATGATAAAAAAGGCAGGTAAAGACATTTAAAACAGTAGCAAAAACTTTTTTTATAGCTGTACTTTGAAACTTTCATTCGTCAAAAGGAAATCCTGAATTTTTTTTTATTACGGTTTACATAAAATATTAAGCAAACTGTTTTTAACATTTATAATAATAAGAAATGTTTCTTGAGCACCAAAGGAACATATTAGAATGATTTCTGAAGGATCATGTCACTCTGAAGACTGTAATAATGGCTGCTGAAAATTCAGCTTCGCCATCACAGGGATAAATTACATTTTAAAATATATTCTGCAATATTAAATTATAATAGTATCTCACAATATAGCTGTTGTACTGTATTTTGGCTCAAATAAAATATTACCAACCTCAAACTTTTGAACGGTAAACCACATGCCTCACCTGTTAAAGGTGTGTAACAGATCAAATATCATTCTGTCAGTGGTGTTGACAAACTTGCACTGCACAGGTAAGAAGCCCCCGTCATCTGAGCACTGAGGGGGAGAGGGTTCTCCGATACCATGAAGGAGTCGCCGCTGTCTTACCTCACAAGTACCAGGACCTAAGGTAAAGGGTTAAGACGCATTGTACAGTAATTCTGATGTCAAAGAGCAGAATATCCATTTCTGCGTCACCCAGAAATGTAAGATTCACAACTATTTAAACAAATCTAAGCAGGTGAAAATCTTGCTTTTTCAGAGACTCATCTGAACTGTTCAACCAATGCATCCAGGGAGTTAAATTAATACAACACTTAATAAATGCACTCACACTTTGAGGGCTTTCCATTCTGCCTGGTTCCATAGATCTCCATGCCTTCTTGGTCCACGCACCAGCACTGGCCATGGGACGCATCACACTGCACCGGCTCGAACTCACCTGAGTCCAAACATGCTGGCACCAGTGTGATGCCTTCAGTTCGCAGGGCCTGCTGTCTCTGGAGCTGGCACGAGGTTAAACCTATAGAGAGGGGACAGGATGCATTTAATAGATCAAAATACAGTTAGTAAAGCAACTTTTTGCAATGCTGGACATGTTGAAGTTGAAATATGAAGAATGACTTACAATGAACCGTGGATCCATTTTGTCGACTCCCAGGTATCTCAAGTCCTTCTACATTCACACACCAACACTCCCCGCCTCCACGAATACACTGAACATGCCTACAAGGATGCCATTATTTTTTTCAAACTTTACCATAACATACCATGGTGCATTTATGTAATAATATCATATATAATATCGGTCAAGTTAATGCACCTAAATCGGCCGTCCTCAGAGCACTGGGCTATGTGCTCATGTCCCTGCGTTGAACTGACAGCCCTGAGCTGTTCACATTGACTCAGACTCTCGGTCTCCAGCTGGTACTCTGAGGGGAAGAAACAGGTGGATGAGTTTCATAAACCATAGAAACCTAAATACAGAACCTATAGAGAATTAGAATAAACAAAGCTGTTGTGAATAGCCCGGACACTCACCTGAAATCTTTCCATACATCAGAGAGAAGATGCTAAGCAGTGTAAAGCTTACACAAAGGAGCTTCATCTCTTCCATGTTCTGCATCTTCTTTAGGATGCAAGAATTCTCCTAGTGAATGCTACAAGACTGCAGTGTCTTTTATACCATATCCAAGATGTGCATTGTCATACCTGTTCAGCATTTTGCCATTTTACAGATTTAACTATCAAAACACAAACCTCTCCAGCCTGGTTAGAGTACCTGGTGGTGAATAAGAACATTTTGGACATTGTAAAGTGAGCAGCCAAGCTTGAACTTTTGAGAGTGCTTATTTGAGAAGAACCAGCAACACCAGTCATCTGAAAAGCACTTTCAACAGAGAAGAATAAAGCTGTGTGAAGTAACTTCTCTTATTTTGTTGCCCAATACTTCTATAAAGAGGAAGTAACCCCCCCCCCCAGAGAACACAAATTCACATTTACATATGAACATTATTGCATAAAGGAAGTGTGTAAACAATGACCATACACAAAAAGAGTTGAGAATATTTTTTAATGAAGTTGTACATACAGATAATTACATCAGGTCTTTAAATAAACGCTTTAATTGTACAGCTGGTATTTCTCATCTAAAGAAACTTCAAGTTTTAAATCTAAATTCTAAAACACTCTTTGTACAGATTAATAGAAATTGAGATTAAACAGGCATTTTCAAGTATTATCCTCTTATGCCTTAGTTTTTCATTGTTTTTCCTTACAGTTATAAAAACTGTTTATACATTAAAAAAAAAAAAACTGAACTAAACTAAATGGATTTATTATATGCATTTACATCCATCTCAGGATTAGCTTACTTCACGGTAGCAACTCTCAAAGTATCAACGTGATAAACAGACCTTAGTGAGAAGAGTCGCCTATTTCTGGACATCCTGGATTGAGTTAGAGTAGTTTGTTTTCTTGTGAATCGCTACAGTATCCATCAAGACTGTAGAGAAACATGCTAAAGTATTAGAGACAAGTTGATGTGTGAAACTGTCTAGGTGTTGGTCTAATGAGCTTGTAGGCATTGTGAACCTTTAGTACCAGTGTATCAGACTGCAAATAAGCCCCATTCCTGGCCTAAAATGCAACATCCATTTCAAAAACGTATAAATCCTGAACTGTGCATGTCTGAGGGAAAAAACAAAACAGACCACAGTGGTCTGTTTTCTTGGCACTTTAAAGTGACTTTTTAAGTGACAAAAAAAAAAACTTTATAACCAGATTTTGTTTCCTCAAACGCTAATGAACTCTTAAACAGTCTGCTATCAGTGACCCACTTCAGTCAAGTTAAAATTTCCTTAAGCTCACGGAGTGGAAATACAGACTAGATTTGCTTTGGGGGTCTAACCGATGCAAAACAATAAAAATAAAGAAGTTAAAACCTAAATTTGTGTGGTTTTGTGATCTCTTCAGTTTTTTTTTTTTTTTAAATAGATAACAATCCCTTCTCTTAACATGTGAAAGAATTAATCTGCTATAGTGAGCTCTTCCTATTTTGGAAAGCAAAATCTTCTTTAAGCAGATATGTTTTGACTCCGCATGAATGCACTGACCTCTTCCTGTTTCACACATTAAGTGTGAATTTTCCTTTTGTCATACATGGTGATGGCCAATGTTTTACTTCACAAAGGAGAATCATGTTGAATAAACCTTCTCACACGTCGTTGTGTGAAGAAACGAGAGGTTATGTTAGAAACTCAGAACACACACTGTAATGTGTGTATCACACAGAGCAGAGGGTGCTCATCTGCTGCACTTTTCCCAGGTCTGTCAGAAGCTGTTTGATGCGGCACTTGACCTGTGGGAGTCGGGCCAGGGGATCAGGGGGCTCCAATTCTCCCGTGAAGTCCAACCAACTCTCGAGCACTTCATACAGATAGGGAGAAAAAGAATGAAACCTTTACAAAATATCAAAAATAGGCATCTCCGCTTTGGTGATTTTAATGGCAAAAGCCAGCAAAATATTTCTGGTTAAATCTTCACAAAGGATAAAACATTAGCCATCACAACTCATGAGCAAGCCTTTTAAACTCAACTTCAGCTCATGACGGCATTCTTCTGTGAGACCACAGAAAAAATTCACCCAGCCCCGGTCAAGTGGCAATAAATATAGTTTTGATTTGATAACGGCACTTCGCCTCCATATTTTTCTCTTTCTACTCTCCTGTCTTTTCTTTCTCATCAGATTCTCTTTCTTTCTTCCTCTCTTTCCTCTTACTCTCCATTTCTCTTCTTTCTTTCTCTTCTTCTTTTTCTTTCCTTTCTCCCCATTAACCATCATTACCATCAAGCTCTCATTTTTTTTCCCCCCACTAAGTTCCAAACGTGCCAATACAGCTTGGTTCTGAACATCCTCTATGTGTGTAAGCAGGTTCATCTGCCACTGCAGACAGTTCCTGGCCTGCTCCATGGAGCCCAGACCACTGTCATTCACACAGCCAGACAGAGCCAAGGCCTGCTACACACTGCACAAAAACATAAACCAAGCACAGATTCACAACTAAACCCAGTATCTTTCCACGTACTGAGAACCCTATCCATATCTGAGATTTTAAAATTGTCCCTTTGGTTACCAACCTCTTCTACCCCACCTCTTCTCCTCTTCTTCCTTTAGGTTAAACTGAGAGGCTGTTTGCATCCCCTGCTCATCCCTTGTGTGTTCGAGGCCTGTACTGGGAGGTTTCTGGTAGCTGTGTTCGCTGGTAATATAAGTTTCAGGGTTTGAGTTCAGGTTGAGATGCTCTTTGAAATGTAGACAGTCTGGAACGCCACCCATAGGCTGGTCCTCATCAGAGTTCACCCAAGATCGGGCCCACAAGTGCAAACTTGGGTTATGTTTGTTCCTGAGAATATGTTAAAAGTGTATTATTGCTCCTGCATCTTTTCTTCTACAGTAATATATCAGAAGATCAATTTAAAACCTGACAGCTTTGGAAAACAGGCCTAAAAACTCAACTCAACCATTGCACAATCATTGTTACACAAATCAAATTAAATTCAAAATTGGCTGGGCAATATGGCCAAAAATATTAACGTGATTTTTTTTTCATGTCATGCAAATCTCATATTCATGCACAATATAATTTTACTCATTCATACTGAAAATAAAGCTTTCAACCATGCTGTGTATAACATTAAGAATGAATGTACAAATTAACTCTTTGGTGTGATTTAAGAGAGAGATTTTGTCCCTAAATTCTGTGTTTTCCATTTAATTTTTTTCATTCCCCTGGATTCATGGTTTATTTAATTGATTTACAACAATACTGAAACTTGGTTGGATAACACAATATCTTGTTGAAGAATGATATCCTTAAAACTAGTAATATTAAGAACATCTTGGTATCCAAAGTAATATCTGTATTCTGTGTTTTGTTTTCCAACTTTTTTTAGTTTGTCATGAAGATTTTTAAGTTTCAGTGTGCATTTATAGGTTTCCCTCCCTTCCCTCTTCTCATGATGAAATGGTGAAAAAGCTTGTGAGTGAACTCTCGTAAAGCTCTCTGGCTGTCTGGCGATTAAGGTCAATGTAGAAACTGTCCTCATATATTGATACTGTCAGATGTCTTGAAACACTGTGTGTGTTTTTGCAACTGACACTTGGCTTGTGACTCTTTGGCTGGATGGGCGTTTATATTGATTGTATTTTCTGCAGTAAATAAGGCATTAGATGATCCTTATTTGAGTAAAAATGTCCAATCTGGTCTTCCCTGATCTTCTTCGCTTTTCCTCATATCATAATAACATAACTAATTATCAACACATCTGGCCTGGGTAGATATATTTATATATTATAAATATAATAATTTATAAATAAATAAATATATAAATATAATAATTCTCCTCGCCCTGGGCCCCCCTATCTTAACAAACAACAAAACAAAAAAATAATAACCCATCTTTAACAACAATTCCTTTTGGAAAATGTTTATGGTAGTTAATGTTTTTTTTTTTTTTTTTTTTTTTTTTTTTTTTTCTTTTTTTTTTTTTTTTGTTTTTTTTTTTTTTTTTTTTTTTTTTTTTTTTTTTTTTTTTTTTTTTTTTTTTTCCTGTTTTGTTTTTTTTTTTTTTTTTTTTTTTTTTTTTTTTTTTTTTTTTTTTTTTTTTTTTTTTTTTTTTTTTTTTCCTTTTTTTTTTTTTTTTTTTTTTTTTTTTTTTTTTTTTTTGTTTTTTTTTTTTTTTTTTTTTTTTTTTTTTTTTTTTTTATTGTTTTTTTTTTTTTTTTTTTTTTTTTTTTTTTCCCCACAGGGTTCACACACCTAATTTAAATAATTTGGTAGGCTTCAGGAAAGGCAAAGTGTCTCTTACTGTAAAATATCCATCTTCAGCTGAAGGCCATGGAGCAAATTTTTAATACTGTAAACATCAGCAAGCAGCTGGTGAGTGGACACGATCTTCTTGGCATTATGATGCGAGTAGTTCTCTGTGAGGAAGGACAGGCCATACATGTGGCCCTTCTGTAGCCAGTCTTTATCATGCCGGTATTTAGCACTCCACCTCTGACCTGAAAAAAAAAAAACATAGTTTGGAGCAATTTCAGTTTTATATTTACATAAACTTAATTTCCATTTAAGAAACAGACATATGACATCTTTAGTAAGCTGGATAAAGTTGAAGATAAAGCTACAAAATCATGCTGACCCTTTGTGCACGGTAGTGTTGCAGAGTATTGTTACCTGGAGGGTCTCTGCAGATGTAACATATGTAGTGATCGGGGATGCTGTCCTCCAAAAGCCCCATACACACACTGTGCTGCCAGCACATACACTCCTCACACTGTACAGAGAGAGATATGCTATCAAAAGTTCTGCAATTCTTCAGACAACAGATTCAAAACAAAGACACCATAAATAAGCACATACAAGATGCTTCTTGCATGAAACTCTGTGTTTACAGACAGAATAAAAACAACTTTCAAAGCTTATCAGGTGGCATTTACTAAGAGTAATCCTACCTGAATCATGAAGCCGTTTTCTTCATCCATCTCACAGATGCAGCGAACAATTTCATCGGCACCATCATCATCCTCATCCTGGAAGTCCTCCATAGTGATCGAGTCTAGATCCTGGTAATACTCATCTCCACTGAACAGCAAACTCTCAGTGGTCGAGTCTTCCAGGAAGTCGATGTCTGACAGGTCTGAGATAGGAAAAGGAAGTAGGACATGAAATGAGGCTCAACATCACAGCACACCACTGATACCATATTCATGTTGACTTCTATCTATTAGCTACAGAACATCAAATTTAATGGCTGGAAGCTACAGCTGAAATGATAACATTATTGGAAAGTAGCTACAAAAGGCTGCAAATCAATGAGAGGACTTACTCTCCCCTGTGAGGTCGACGGACAGTATGGCACGAGGGTATTGGAAGGTGCTGTGCTTGAAGGCACTAGAGGAAGAACGATGTATTGGGGAAGACGGTCTATCCAAATAAGCCAACGACATCTCGTCCAGGTCTGAATAACCTTTGCACAAAGGTGAGAACAATATGACCCTCTCATTTCATACGGGAACATTTATAGGCAACTCGTTATGAACTGAAACAGATGTCTAAAGTGAAATGTGGCACTTTAAGACAAAGTTAAAATTAAAACATTTTAAAATACATTGTATTTTTTTTTTACTCACAGATGTGAGATTTTAAGTACTTCTAAAACTTGCAAGTAAAAAGACCTCTGAAACTGAGGCAAACCTCAAAACTTATCGTACAGTGCAGCTTTGATTTCTTCTTCTTTTTTTTCTTTTTCTTCTGTTTAATTCGGAAAAGGTCCTTCTCTTTCCTTCTGTCTTTATCCCTCTTTTTCACTACAAGCAGAGAAAGAAATACAACATATGATGAGAACTTCTTGGTTTAAGAATGTGAAATTGAGATTTAAAAAAAGTTTAGTAAACTCACCAAACAACTGACATTTATCCTCCAGTTTGAATTTCCGCTCTGTCTTTATACAAAGCCCTGAAGACAAAATAAACCATCCATCAGATAAAAGGTTAAATAACATAGAGAAAAAGGAAGAACTCCATTCATCATCTTTCCAATCTGCAGAAATAGCTCACCATCTAGGTGCTTATCCTTCTTGATAATCTTATCGTGGAGATTATCAAAGGTGGGAGGTGGTAGGGAGACCTCTGTACTGTCTGAACTGACAGAGGCAGAAGAACGTTTCTTCTTACAGAACTTAGGAGGCCTCACACAGCCAGAGCTGTCCATTTGAAGCATGAAGCCGTGAGAGGACAGAGCTAAGCCCCCAAACAAAAAAAAAACAAAAATCAGTTAAACTGTGTAACTATTAAATCATTAGCCATTTGATTGAAAAGACCCCGACAAATAACAACCTACAGGAAGAAGTAGAGACGGTCCTGCGTCTCTTGTTATCTGGCATATCAGACAAGGTGCTTGTAGGCATGGAAGCAGACGTGGCCCTAGTGCGGCCAACCCTCTCTGGTGAGCAGACTTCGCTGTCCATTTCTTTCTCAGTGTTATGATAGTACTTCAGGTGATAGTCCAGCAGCTTTGCTTTCCGGAATGCTTTAGAGCAGCCAGGGACTTTACACTTAAATTTATTATGGTCCAAGTCTATTAAAGACTCATTGGGAGCAGTGGGATCATCAGACTTTTTGGTGTTAATAACTGAAAAGGAAGGGAAATCTTTGTTAATAACTATTTGTGACCCTGGACAACAAAACCAGTCATAAGGGTCAATTTTTCAAAATTTAGATTTATACATCATCTGAAAGCTGAATAAATAAGCTTTCCATTGATGTATGTTTGTTAGGATATGACAATATTTGGCCGAGATAAAACTATTTGAAAATCTGGAATCTGAGGGTGCAAAAAAAATCTAAATATTGAGAAAATCGCCTTTGAAGTTGTCCAAATGAAGTTCTTAGCAATGCATATTACTAATAAAAAATTATTTTAATATATTTACAGTAGGACATTTACAAATATCTTCAAGGAACATGATCTGTACTTAATATCCTAATGATTTTTGGCATAAAAGAAACATCTATAATTTTGACCCATACAATGTTTTTTTGGCTATTGCTTTAAATATACCCCAGCGACTTAAGACTGATATTGTGGTCCAGGGTCACATATTAAAATGATCAAATAAAAAATATACTGTCTAATATATATATAATAACATACATACCCCACACACACCTCACCACACACACACATAATATATAGATTCTGAATTTTTTGAATTTAAGTAAGTGGAAGACAGGTGAAGATCCATACTTGGCTCTCTGGCGTGTTTGTTGGCTTTAGGAGTCCTGAAAGGAACTTTCTGACCTGGAGCTGAATATAAAATGAGAAGATAATACATAGTCTTTACATATCACAAAAGCCCAGCAGCAACACCATAACAATCATTACCATTACACAGTCTACTGTTGATATTTTCCTTATATCCTGGTATGTGTTTACTATATCATTGACACAAAGTGTCCTTCAAAAGGTTCATGGAGAAACATAATAAAGGCATTCAATTCTATGGTTGCATGGCCAACCTACCTGTCACTACAGAAGGTGAGTTCCCTTCAAGAGTTGTTTGATTACTGGACAACATGTCAGTAATCGTGTCCTTCTCAGTGACTGGTGACTGAGCAATGCTAGTGGGAGGAGCTGTGGATGGGCTTCCTGAAGCTGGCTTTTGTGAAGGAGCTTCTGTTTTAACTGCAGTGCTGCTGTCTTCACCTAAAAAAAAACACAGAAATTTACACAGATCAGGTATTGATAATCATGCAATTTCCAAAAACACTATTCTAGAGTGGTGCTACCGGCATGAATGTGCACTACCTTTCAAAAGTTTTGGGTCAGTAAGATTTTTCTATTTCTACTGACAATTTTAATTTCAAATAATTAACGTACTATTCAAAGAGTTTGCAAAAAATATCAACTGTTTTCAACATTGATAATAATAAGATAAGAAGTTTCTTGAGCACCAAATCAGCATGTAAGAATGGTTTCTGAAGGATCATGTGACACTAAAGACTGGAATAAGGGTAGCTGAAAATTCAGCTTTGCAATCAAAGAATTAAATTACTTTTTAAAATATATTAAAATAGAAAAGTTAATTCAATATATTATAGTTTTTACTGTACTTTCATTTAAAAATGCAGTCTTGATGAGCATTTGAGACTTTAAACATTAAAAAAACTTTTAAAAATCATACCGATCCCAAACCATTGAACAGCAATTTTTTGAGTGCTTTACAATGGCACACAAGTTTGTGTCTCTCACCAGCTTTCTGAGAGTCATCTGGAGGAGGAGAGTGAGTGCTGGAATCCCTCATGTGTGGTGAAGAGGGATAAGCCTGGTCAGAGCTGGTTGCTAGACGCTGAGATCGTCTCCTTTTCTGGGGGGAGTTGGTAGGGGCTATGCAGAAACAGACATGCATATTATTTTCACATCTATTTATTATGAAATATCAAGTTTGTTGTAACTGCTCACAGTTGACAATGCATAAACTCTACCTACCAGTATGTGTGCTGTCTGGGAGGGTGTGTGCCGAACTGGGTGAAGGACTGGGTTCGGGGACTGTGGTTGTGTTCTGATTGCTAGTGGTGGACTCTTCTGAATCATGTTTGAGTCTTCTTGAGCGAGACTTGCACAGGGATGGGCTAGAGAGGGGTGCTGGGGTTTTTTGACAACTGACGGACTGGGATCTCTCATCATCAGGACTAGCCTCTGCACCTAACACTTTCTGATTGGTGGAGAAGTAAACATGACACAGTGTGTCTACTAAAGTGATCATCATGTTGATAACAGTATGTCAGTTTCTATACCTGCTGTGATGTCACTGGAAGCTCTTTTGACTCTGCTTTGCATTCAGACTCAGTGTCAGCACATCCTTAACGATAAGAAAGGAAAATCACAAACAAAACATCAGTCATTACACACTGCTTAATTAATGTCACAGTTTATTTAGAAAATATAGAGGCCATGATGATTCTGACTATTAAAGATTAATTTAGAAGAGTGGATCTCAAAAGGCCCTCATTGTCCAATATTTTAAGGACCTATGACGTTTACCTGCCCCCTTGCTGAGACGCGTCCTTTTACTGCTGCACAAGTTGCCTTGTCTTTTGTTCCTCCTCTTTGCTGTAGCTGGTTCAAGCGCCTCAGCAGCTGGCTTACTGTCCTCCTCTTCTGAGTCCAGTTCTGCTGCGTAAAGGAGGAAACGGACAGATGTGGCTCCTCAATATGAATGAAGTGCTGATTTAAGATCACTCTCCAACCAAATGACAAGGGTTTATGAAAGATATATAACTGAACACAGATCGGTAGGCAAGAACTTCACCAGAAAACATCCAGAAATTCATTGGGCAAGTAAAGTCCTAACAAATCACATACCAAGTTTCTCTGATTCGCTATCATCATCTTCATCATCGTCAAGCTCTTCGTCTGACCGCTGTTCCCTCCTGTCCTCTCGGTCTTTGTTGCTGTTGGCGCTGGTACGTGGTCTGTTCCCTCCTTTATTCTTGGCTGCACCGGAAGCAGCCTTCACCAGAGCGATCCAGTCCTGCTTGAACACAAACCAATACAATATCAGTCACATCTGACATAGATAGACTGGTCACAAACACATCTCTGAGCATGCAAAACAAACAAACAAAAAAACTTAAAGCTATTAATAAAGTAGTAAAGGTAACTGAGGAGGTAGAATAAAGTGATTGAGCATCCCTGAGCTGCCTGACTGGCACAAAGACGCAACTGTAAGCTGTGTGGATCAGCTGCTTGTGTCTTCAAATAATATTCAGGATTGACCCCATGCATTTTACCTTCTGAAAGAGAGGAAGAGGTAAAGGACAATACTATAGAGGGCCACACTGAAATACACAATTAACTATAAAGTATGCTCAAAAATGATCAAGCTGTGAAAAACAAATATATTAAAGGGGTCATATGATGCTTTTTTAAAGACCATTATTTTGTGTATTTGGTGTAACAGAATATATTGACATGCTTTAATGTTCAAAAAACACATTATTTTTCAAATACTGTACATTATTGTAGGTCCTCTATGCCCCACCTCTCTCAAACACTTAGTTTTCTACAAAGTCCCTCCTTCCGACAAGCGCAGTCTGCTCTGATTGGCCAGCTGACCCAGTGCATTGTGATTGGCTGAACACCGCAAGCACTCGTCGGAAATGTAACGCCCCTTACCATAATCGCGAGCTTCATCTTTCAAAATAAATGTAAAGACAGAGCCCGAAAGGGGAACAGAGTCGCGTGACAGACACAGTGATGAAGCTGGTATGTGTACAGTACACAAGCCACGGTTAAGACAGCTGACTCCACTGTGATGTGACCCCCCTCTCCCTCTCTCTCTGTCACACACACGCGCTTGCGCAAAACTCTGCTTTTGAACAGTCAATAGCAAATACTTAACTAATAACAAAACATACTTACAGTAGCTGATTCTGAAGCGCCAGATTTTCATAGCAAAGTCAGAATGACCTCCTCTCCTAGGTTCACGAAACGGTCGTCCATAAATGCATTGCTGTTCTGTTGTAAGTAATCTTAATGCATCTACTTTCGGAAGGTCAAAAAAGTGCTTTTGCTTTCGCCTAGAACCACACAGCGTCGCCCTGACATGGCTGCTTTAACACTAACTGCGGTTACTGAAACCACGTCTTCTTTCTTTCCGTGCACATTTGGGCGCATTATGCAAATATTTCCACATATTGAGGTAGATATGTGGGGGCGTGTTCGACCGAGCTGTTTTAGGGGGGCGTGGCAGAGTCATAACTTTGATAAAGATTTTCTCTTTGGTTTTGAGACTTTAGTCTTTGCAACTTCAGGGATCTTATCTATGCACAATCAGCTTGTAACACTCCAAAGAGAAAGGAAAACTTGAAAACGCATCATATGACCCCTTTAAACTTCAGGAGAACCTATTTGTTAGAGAAAAAAAAAAAGAAAGGAACTGATGAGGACTCAGTAAAGTCACTTTAATAAACTTACTTGTCCTTTTGCATCTTCTGGCATGGACTTGATATGGATTCTTTTCACGCAGCGAATGACTCCATCATAAAATTGTACAGTGTAAGTGCCTAAAGTATAAAGAAAAAACAGCAAATACATTCTTGAGTCTTTAGATTTGATTCAAATACATTAGAAAAAAAAAACGTATGTTTAACCTGTAGATTTGGCTGAATCCTATCCTTTCCAAAATAGCATTTGCAAACACTTTTTCTTATGCATTTGAGAACAATCATTACGGTCACACTTAGCCAAAGAAAGCCAGACTCACTTTAACTGAATGATAATTACACTTAACATTTTTATTGCACACTGACAGAAAAATTATGTTTCTGCCCCGAAGGATGAGCAAGGTGATCTTACCTTCCTTGTTGATACTTTCAATCTTGGCAGGGTAGTAGCGGCAATCTGTCCATCGGGCAAGCACCTCCTCACCATCTCTCAATTCCTAAAGATGAAATAAAAACAAAATAGACATGCAATTAATTAGTCAACACAACCCAGACTAATTCAACCAAGCCAGTTTTGAAGATATGGGATGTGCTGTGATAGTAAAGGTGAATGGTTAGAACAGTATAAACTGTAATGAACACACCATAAACATCTGATAATTTCATGGAGCACTTGCCAAGCTGAATATAGTAGTTTAACAACCACGCCGATACGTTCAAATACTAGTTAAAATTAAATTCAAGAAAACCACAGAAGCCTCAATTGTATTTATAGATTCTTAACCATATTTTATCTACTTTATTTCTATACATCAGAAACTAAAGCTTTCTTTAAACATACTACAGTTCAAAAGTTTGGGGTCAGTAAGATTTTTTGAAATCAGTAGACTTTTTGAAAGATTTTTTGAAGTCAGTAAGATTCTTTTTTAAATTCTATTCAACAAAGAATCCTGAAAGAATATGCCACTGTCTCCACAAAACTATTAAACATCAAAACAGTTTTCAACACTGATAGCAATAAGAACTGATCCTTAAGCAGCTTTGCCACCACAGATTACTATTTGAAATAATAAAATAGAAAAGTTTATTTTAAATTTGTAATCATATTTTACAATATCACCGGTTTTACATTTTTTTTTTTTTACTGAATAATAGATGAACTTTACAAAATCTTACCAAAACCAAACTTTTGGACAGTAGTGTAAGTGTAACACCTCTTTAAATATAAGTCACAAAGGCCTGTGTATTTTTTTTAAATGGATGATTGCTTGCGGCCCAAAAAATATTAAAAGGTTTTGGCTATGTAGATGGAGGAAAAACCGAAACAATGATGGGACAAGCAGTTTGAGAGAGCCAGATCAAGGTAGATGGGCAATTGAGTTATGTACTTGTCTCTGCTGGGGTAAGTCTTTTTGGTCCTCTGTGCTCTCTGTACTTCCAGGAAGCTCACGAAGATGAGATGCTCTCATCTCGCTGAGTCTCTCCTGGCAGAAATGTTTGTAAGACAAAAATCAATCAATCATTCATCTCATTAACGAATGAGATTTTCTTTTATTTCACTTGAGTGGCTGAAAACATCAATAATGTTTATTTTAGCAGCTTCATTCGACAAAGTGGGTATAGAAAAGAATCATCCCCTTTTAAAATGATCACATTTTTAAAAACAAATTCTGACATGTTGGTGCTATATCTTTCACTTGAATGTTATAAGTTGCACTGAATAAATACAGCTCTAACAGCATTTCTCATGCTTGTCATGTCATCCTAGATATTTCAGACCATAAACATATCTGAAAAGAGGAAGTATTGCAAACATACAGACACCTCCTCTTCTTTGAGACCCTCTTTGCGGAGTGCCAGTCTCTCTAATGGCCGAATTCTGTTGCTGTCCCAGAGAATCCATTCATCGTACCGATGGCTCCAACGGTCAAAATGCACAAGCATCGTTCCTTCATCGTAATCAATCTTTTCGATACGTGAAGGGTACCTGCAAAGAAACCAAATCAACATGGATCATGGATACATGAATAACTTAAAAAAAACAACAAAACAAAGCACAAAACACAAGTTTAATGATGGCCCATTAAACAAACTATTCCTAAAGAAAGTGACACAAACAGACTAATGTTTCAGTGTAACTCTTATTTGTTTTAAATAAGACAAAATTAATCAAGTGAGTATTTGCAAACTGTTACACTGTTATAACACAGGGGTTTTCAATCTTTTAGATGCCCCAAATATAATGATCCATATGCAATCACCCTAAATTTAAAAAAGCATCTATATAGTTTACTGTATAAAGATCAGGTTTATACTGCTAAAAAAATTATTTGTTACTATTAAGTTAAGTTTCTTTTTAGCACTAAACTGTTAAATCAGTTTTTTTCGCTCATTTATTTCCTTATTTTAACCAAATTTTATAAATGTACTTATATCTAATTGTTATTAAAATATTTACATTAAATTTTTCTCTAAAAATGTCCAGTCCCCCAAGCACTCCCTTGAAGTCAGAGTTGGGACCACGGTTTAAAACTCCTGTTTTAACATAATACACTAGCAGCAGTGATTGTATTGCATTTTTAAATGAACCTTCAAAACGAATTCATACCATTTTTGCAGGTAGTCCTGGGCCTCGACCCTGGCGCCAACCTCAAAAGTGATCCCTGGTCGATTTGGAGGTTTCTTGCTCATTTTCAGTGTACTCTTACCAGGTCTTTCTCAAGACACAAATGCTCTCTCGTCCTGTGGACAGACCTATGAACATAAAGAAATGATCCATGAGTCTATGAACTATATTGCATGGACAAACGCTTCACATATTATTTATACCAGCTTTATATTAAAACAGACAAACATTTGACTCTTTAATCCTGCATTGCATTTGCATAGGTAGTATTTTAAAATGCACCAATACACATGCACGTTTTCATTCACGCTGACTAAGGAACCTATATGCTCAACTATTTTACCAGCTTGCAAAATCTACCCTAAAACCAGGCCTTTGATCAACCTACTGTATTCTGATACCCTCCAATCAGGGACACGAAGATATGTTCCTAACGTTTGCACACTCTAACGTGTCACGAAGTAGCACTATTACACGCAAACAACAGAATTCAAGTAAATGCATAAAAGTTTATGTTAAGGCGTTCAGACAGGACAGTGGCTAACTGAGCTAACCAGCTAAGTTACTGTAACTTACTCCACTTCTGACAGACTAGCGCACAAATGAAACCGCTATAACAAAAACTTGTTATTCTGGAAGGAAAACTTAACCTTCTAAAGAACCTAGAAGTACATTTAATAGTGAAAACACATAAAAATATAAAGAGAGGGTAGCTGACTGTTTTCACTGGATTATCATTGTTTGCTAATGCTAGGCACTGGCTAACGAGTTTCTCAAATTTCCTGCAGTATGAATACAATTGTCAAGTCTTTCCTTAAAAGGCAACTAAACCCGTGAGCATAAACAATACACCTCATAATTAAAAAAATTAAACTACAAGTCAAACCTCTCATTGTCCAGTTAGCACAGCAGAGCTAGCCAAGCAGCTAATGCTGTACCAGCTGACTAGCTAAACCGTTCCGAGGGGATAAAACTGTGCAAAAAAAAAAGAAAGAAAAAAAATACAGGTCAGTTCTTATCTTTGTTAAAACGACTCGAAGAATGACAGTTGCTTTCTGATGACCGCTATACGCGTGACATATAGATTTACCTTTGCAAATTCATTGAGAGAATAGCAATTAATTCCTATAGTGTATTGTATTCACGCCAGCTCAGTTACTTTTACCCAACTGGACGTGCGCGCGCACGCACGCGACGCACAAAATGCCTGAAGGCACGAGCGCTGCAGACCGACACGTGACCTTTTATCAGACGCTTTGTGTTTTGTTTGTTTTGTTGTAAAAGAGACAGAGCCCATTTATTTCAGCTCGAAGTCGACCATCTCTGCTATAGTGCCAAATGCACTTTTGTGTTAGATCCTCTGTTGTGTGACTGTGCAGTTCCTTTAAATCAAAGTATTCACATGAACTGAAAGGGAGCACGTGTATTCTGATATAGTTTACATGAATTGGTCAAACTATTCAAGCGCTAAACATATACATGCCTCTCTTGAAAATGCAGTTGTATTGAATCAAAAACCGTTTTCAGTGTGCTCTCTTTTAACTCTTGTGTTGTATGGTGGTGAATTATAGGTTAAGATGGGATAAGATGACCCCACCATAATTCTTTTCTTTTGGCCATAGATGGGACAAAATCTCACCTACATCTATACACATTTGTGGACACATTAATGTTAATGTTTTTTAATTTATGTAGTTAAAATATTTAATATATTTATTCTACATTAATGACAAATCTTTATATGTTTTTAAAAAATGATATTAAACGGCATTTATACATTCTGTAAAAGTATACACATGGGCTTCTTGCCACACGTTTAAATAATGTTAAAATAGTGTTATGAGATAGCATTCTATTAAATGGAATGTTTCTATTTATCTCCCTTAATAACACATTAGCTGAAGCATCATCATCCTGCACATCTAAAGGCTATCTAATTCAATTACAATGAAATGCACTTTTCTGAAGTAGGGCATCTTCTCCCTTCTTACGCTTTAAATATTGCACAGCCTTTGCTATTTTGCAGTTAAGACTCATGGATAAACTGAAGGACACAGGAACCTCTGTCGCCATCTGCAGCTCAGCAGCTTTATTTATTTATTTAATCATGATGATAATATAGGCTACATGTTTGAAACTTTAAAAGATATTATTTTCCATTATACAATTTCAAAATATGACTAAGGCTACAATAAATGTAAATAAAATGATTTAAAAAAAAAAAAGATTATAATGTATTACAATCCGTGTATCATTTGATCATTCGTTTTTTGATTTAATATTGAAAGTAGAAAAACGAAAAACGAGAATTCAGCTTAAATTTTCGTTTTTCGTTCATGGGTGGAAAAATTAATAAACAGCTTGAATATTCGATTTCTACACGTGGGCGGGAATTAAACGCCCCTTTCTGCTGATTGGTCAGCCGAAGATCAAACCGTGCCTTCTTCAGTTCTTCTGCAGTATCACGCAACAGAATAATAGTCCTCCACTGCTGCAGTTGTACAGATTAATAACCCATTTTATCAATTTCATATTTTTCTCATCAAACAGACTAATGAATAGCTCGACACAACTCGTACCGGGGCAGAGTCTAGACAGGTCTTTCTTCTGTGTAGACCAGCGGTTCTTAAAGTGATAGGGGGTCCGAGAAATAATTTGCTATAGCCTAAAGTATTTCCAGACTGTAAAGTCGCTTTTTTTATCATGATACATAGGCCTACTGTGATTTATTCCAAAGTGACTTATATGATGCATTTAACGTCAAATAATCTAAATGAAGCCTTTTAAAAGACAAGTATTCGCTGTGGTTCATTTTTGTGGCATGCAAATATGCTCAAGGAGACCGAGAGGCGCTAAAGCAGCGCATTCTGTTGTTCTCTTTATTTTTCAAAGGCATGACATTTTGTAGTTAACAATTAAAAATATAAATTTTACCATAAGACTATAAATGACAGAGTATTAAGTTAATTCCCCTCGATGGGGAAAAAAATCCAAGTGAACGTCAATCAGTCTTCAATATTAATGTAAACTTTAAATATGCTGCTTATTTCCTGTGCACTTCAATACTGGTCTGTGCTTGACTGTAGTCTGTCTGCTTATTGAGTTTATTTAACCCTTCGCAATTTATTGGAACTGTGTGAACTGGAGTGAATATTCACCTTAATGTTGTTCTAAATGCTTACTACTTAATTAACACAAAAATGTCGTGCTTGCACTTGCCAATTTAATGGCAGAAAATGGTGACTTTTTTAAAATAAAAAAACTAATGATCGAATGATACACGGATTAGTAATAATCCGTGTATCATTCGATCATTCGTTTTTTGATTTAATATTGAAAGTAGAAAAATTAGAAAACTGATCCTTTTTCGTTTTTTTGTTTTTTTCCAAAAACTTTTTTCCATTTCTACATGTGGGCGGGAATTGAACGTGCCATCATCAGTTCTTCTGCAGTACCACGCAGCAGAATAATAGTCATCCACTGCTGCAGTTGTACGGATTAATAACCCATTTATTGCAACTACATTTAGTCTTTTTCATCAACAAACAAGCTAATGAATAGCTCAACACAACTCATACTGGGGCAGAGTCTAGACAGGGCTTTTTTCTGTGTAGATATAAATTCTATTCTTTTCATGGCAGGGTATGATATGACAGCTGGCATAGCCTACCCTGCTCACCCAGTAAATCTGTTTATGTAATTAATTAATTCGTTTCAAAATAAAAAATTTAAACACTAAGACAAAAATGAAAGAATAATAAATTGGCTTGGGTATATAATGATAAATAATATATAGGCCTATAATGTTCACGCAAGAACTGTCATTCTGACTGACAACCGGAGAACAGCAGATATTAAATAGCCTGCTGTTAGTGTTATATAATGTAGTCTTGTGTTTTATTAAAATGTATTATAATTTATATCTCAAAAGTATATGCACTTGTGCGCGGCGTGAGCTACTGCGCACTCGCACTGCCACGCAAGATTTTCATAAAATATAATAACTTGCCATTTCGGTTTGTTTCTCACCAAACCCTCAGTATACCTTCAGAATGCTTGGAATATATGCCACGAGATGCATAGGATTATTTTACGACAGATATGCATCTGCTTAAAAAAAAACTAAAGTCACCATTCTCTGCCATTAAATTGGCAAGTGCAAGCAGGACATTTTTGTGTTATTAAGTAATAAGCCTTTAGAACAACATTAAGGTGAGTAGTCACTCTAGTTCACACAGTTCCAATAAATTGCGATGGGTTAAATAAACTCAATAAGCAGACAGACGCGACTACATTCAAGCGCAGATCAGTATTGAAGTGCACAGGAAATAAGCAGCAGTCATATTTAAAGCAGTTTACATTAATATTGAGTACTGATTGACGTTCACTTGGATTTTTTTCCCCATCGAGGGGAAATAACTTAATACTCTGTCATTTATAGTCGTATGGTAAAATTTATATTTTTAATTGTGTAACGTTACGTTCAAAATAACTACAAAAAGTCATGCCTTTGAAAAATAAAGAGAACAACAGAATGCGCTGCTTTAGCGCGTCTCGGTCTCCTTGAGCATCTTTCTGGCGCATGCCACAAACATGAACCACAGGGAATACTTGTCTTTTAAAAGGCTTCATTTAGATTATTTGACGTTAAATGCATCATATAAGTCACTTTGGAATAAATCACAGTAGGCCTATGTATCATGATAAAAAAGCGACTTTACAGTCTGGAAATACTTTAGGCTATAGCTAATTATTTCTTGGACCCCCTATCACTTTAAGAACCGCTGGTCTACACAGAGGAAAGCCCTGTCTAGACTCTGCCCCGGTATGAGTTGTGTCGAGCTATTCATTAGTCTGTTTGATGAGAAAAATATGAAATTGATAAAATGGTTTATTAATCCGTACAACTGCAGCAGTAGAGGACTATTATTCTGTTGCGTGATACTGCAGAAGAACTGATGATGGCACGGTTTGATCTTCAGCTGACCAATCAGCAGAAAGGCGTGTTTAATTCCCGCCCACGTGTAGAAACGAATATTCAAGCTGTTTATATTCATTTTTCCACCATACCCAAACGAAAATTTAAGATGAATTCTCTTTTTTCGTTTTTTGAAAAAAAAAAAAAAAAAGGTGGCGTTTTCTAATTTTTCTACTTTCAATATTAAATAAAACACGAATGATCGAATGACACATGGATTATTACTTTTTAAATTATTTCAAATTGTTCAAAATCAAGTGGATTACAAAAAATTTAAGTAAAACTCTTTTCATGAAACATGAACATTTGCACTGTAGCAAATTTAATCATCCATTATCCGGTTGGCTGCATTATGGCAGTTATCAAACAAAAGTTTGTACTCCGCTCCTCCAGCCTTCACGAAATCAGAAATGGTCTTGCTCCCACGAAAATCTTTTTGTTCTTTAAGCTGTTTAGTAAAAAAAAAAAAAAGTTCAAGAGTACATCAGGTATTATGTCATGGATCATCTTCCAAAAATATATTAAGTAATAATTTAATCTATTCTCATCAATAAATACCCTATACTTGCCTTCCAATTATTCCTCATATGACGGCCATCCACAACAACTGTCTGGGATGATTTGCCATAGCCGTCTCCTTTATGGATCAGCCATTTAGAGCCGTCTTGCAGAGTCACTCTAAAAACAGCACAAACAGAAAACATGCATAACACTCACTCCAATCAATACACAAGTGTGATGTATTGAGCCTTTTGTTCACCATTATCCATACAACACAAGATACTGCTACAGAACCGTTGATTAACTCTTGCTTTTACCTGACTCCTGAGTGGCTCAGTATGCCTATTTAGAAGGGTATCCCATCCAGAGGTCGGGTGAACAGTTCAGCCATGTACACTTTCGAGTTGTAGAGTTTGTTTAGATCAGACTTGTTGGAAAGGTCATATTTGTAGGGGTCTTTCTCTGAAGAGATTCAATGTTTCAGAAAATAGATCATTCCCTCAAATATGCAGCATAACTTTAAAACAATCTGATGCAGAAAAACAAATAGGAGATCACGGTTAGTTAGTTAATTAAATTAAATTAAATTAAATATATATAGAGAGAAGATGCAGACAATATAGAAAGAGTACTTGCACGCAAAGTGAAAATTAACAAAATTTATAAATGTACCTTTGCCCGATGAGGATTCAGCCACCATGGCCAACACAGCCAGGAGGAGCAGACCCAATCCAGTCATGAAGGACATCATTGTTCACAGCAAACTGAAGCTCTTGAGAATCTGATGAGATTTTGTTACCGGAGCATT
Organism: Sinocyclocheilus anophthalmus; assembly: GCA_018155175.1. Taxonomy (NCBI): domain Eukaryota; kingdom Metazoa; phylum Chordata; class Actinopteri; order Cypriniformes; family Cyprinidae; genus Sinocyclocheilus; species Sinocyclocheilus anophthalmus. The sequence goes on along the minus strand of JADLZN010000794.1, from coordinate 13,238 downwards.
TTATACTTTTGTGGGATCATCCCCAAAAGCTTAATTCATTTCTGGTTTATCTAAACAAACATGGCGTGCAGAGGCAGTGGTTTGGGAAAGAGCCAGACTGCACTGTTTTAATGAATGAACTCCCTTGGAAAACAGTGGTTTTGTTTGTGTCGGTCAACAAACCAAATAGTTATGTACTGAAAAATTAAACTTCATTTAATAAATATTTGCTTGTACACTAAGTGCAAATGATGATAAATTCTGTTCACACAAAGCACAAGGCATGGCATAACAAGCGAGTCTGTCACGAATTCGGTTCATGGACTTCCGTTTATTCACCACCAGATGTCACACTTTCCATTACATTGACTCTCGCACTACACAAACTGTTGCATAGCACCCCGGACTACATATCCCATCATCCTTTGCACAATTTGCACACTGCCCTGATTGCACTCATTGCACACAGCTGTTTCTAATTACCTCATTCACTATATAACACCCACTCTAACCACCTTTCTCTGCTGAGTATTGTTTATCCTGTACCCCTTTCCGAGTCTCCGTGTTTTCCTTTTTTGCCTTGCCTGTTTCTGCGGTATCTGATCTTTGCCTGTTTTCCTGTTTTTTTTTCCCCTCTCGTCTCGCCCCTGTGATTCTGTCTGCTGATCGGTGACCTACGCTAGCCCTAGGACTATTCTTGTGTTTTGCCCGCCATATACCTGTTTGCCATTGTTTGACCCTGCCTGTTTACCACGTCTCTATAATAAAAGCTTGCAGATGGTCTCACGTCTCCTCAGCCCCGTTACAGAGGTACAGTAAGAATAATTATTAGGCGCTGTTTATTTAAAAATAGCCAACCTCTTAGGCAAACCTATTACACAAACTCCATCCACCATCATTCAGATATTTTACTTTCAACACAAACAGCACATCGCTTCTAGATAAAATATATTTTTCTTTTTATATACAATGCACATTTCTTAGTATTAAGCTTAAAATGTGTTTTAATGACATTATTGATGAGGATTGTATGATCTTTGAATAATATCGGTCTTTAAAGATATTTAAAGTGTACATAAAGTATACTTGCAATAGCTCCACTTTAGCACAACTTCAGTATATCTTTAATTGGACTTCAGAACTACTTCCGCATAATTAAAGTGCATGAAGTACAAAATTATTTGTTCCAATTTAGCACACTTTAATTATACCAGTTTAGTATACTAAAAGTACAATTGCAGGGCATTTTTATTAAGCACATAAATATAAAAATGTATTTTTAGTATACTTAGCATGAAATAAATGTATTTCAAATACATTTAAGTATATTTATTTTTCACTTGGGTTAATACATTGAAACCATCATATATTTAAGAAACACAGTTGTGTAACAATTAAGAATGCATTATCAAATTGATTAAAGTATTAAAGTGATGCTTTCTTCACCTGTAGCATACTAACATAATAGTTGTGAATTTAACGACCCATCATCCGGTCGGCTGCATCATGGCAGCTACAAACAAAAGTTTGTAGTCTGTTCCGCCAGCCTTCACAAAGTCAGACACTGTCTTGCTCCCCCGAAAATCTTTTGTCTCAACAATGTCAAAACATTTTTTTTAAATGAATAAAAATAAAAATTAGCAGACCAAAATGATGAAGTTAAGTGAAATTGAGAGTGAATTTTAATAAAAAAAAATTTATTAAGTCTTATTTTAAAAACATTTTTATATTTATATGCACATACACATGGATAAAATACTGTCTCTTATCTTTAAGGTATTCTTATATCAGAGTTGCAAAAATACTTGTCTTCCAGTTACTGCTCATATGATGGGCAGCCACAACAACAGTCCGGGATGAGATGCCATAGCCATCTCGTTTATGGACCAGCCATTTAGTCCCGTCTTCTAGAGTAACTCTAAAAGCAAGACCAGCAGACGAAATCCACAAGATTCAAACCACTCACTCCCCTAAATATACAAATGTGATTTATTCACCATGATGCATATAACACAAAATAAAATGACAAAACTGTTGATTATATCTTGATTTTAGACTCCAGAGTGGCTAAGTTTGCCTAATCGGAAAGACATCCCCTCCAGAGGCCTGGTCATCCTCTCTGCCACGAAAACTTTGGAGTTGTATAGTTTCCTCAGATCAGACATTTTGGAAAGGTCATAACTGTAAGAGTTTCCTTTCCCTGAGGAGATTAACATGATGGAAAACAGATCATTCCCCTGAATGTGCACCAGTGCTAATTTTAAAACGGTTTAAGGCTAAGAAAACAAGTTTAATCCATATACTTGTTCATTATTTAAAATTAAAATAAAACCATTATAGAGAAGGTGCAGACAATGTAGTGAAAGTCATGCTAAGCAAAGTGAAAACGAACAAGATTTGTAAATGTACCATTGCACCATGAGAATTCAGCCACCACGGCCACTATGGCCAGGAGAATCAGGCCCAGTGCAGTCTTGAAGGACATCATGGTTTACTGCAAACTAAAACTTTTGAATGTCTGAAAGTTTGTTGCCAAAGCAATTTTTATACTTTTTTGACCCTGTGATCCTCCCCTTTTTCGAAATGCTTGCTTCATTGCTCATGTCATCTAAACAAACATGGCACGTCCACACAGTGTTTTGGGAAATAGCAGGATTGCACAATTTTGGTTTAATAGATTGTTTTAGAGTTCTATAACTGTGCTGAAGTTCTGAATCGCAAAGAGGTCGCATGTTTCTGATGGCAAATGGAAAGTGGGAAAAGCCAGAATTGCACAACTAAATTAAACAACAACAAAAAAAACCTTCACAGTTTAACAAACAGTAAAAGAGCATGAAAACAGTAGTAATTCTTACTATTTAGTAGACCGTTTGGTTTAGTACTGGCTTTTAATTAAATTGTTTATTGAATTGTAGTTTTATTAAACTTATTTATTGTACAAAGGAGAGTCAGAAGAATCTATAATGGAGGTTGCTGATAATTCAAAACAAAATTAAGATAGAAATTGAGATGTAAACTTAAGTACATTATCATGCAATAGGATGATGGAAATATTTAATGCTCTGTTATTCTTCATCTGTTTACCACCAATGCTACTCACCCTCACAAACTGTCTAATGTGTTCAGAGGCCTGCTTTGCAAAAATAAATGTCCCAATCATCTCAATAGACATTACAAAAATAAATAAATTAATAAATTAAGATGACTCAGACAGGAATCACTTATGACACTCATTTATATTTACAGAGCTGCACTTTGACTGTCATTAAAGGGACTAGTGTGCCACCTACCTCCCAGAGCTCAACGGCACACATAAAGGTTAGTATCACACAGAAAGTTCAGATGGATTCTTGTCTCACTAAATGAGACCCTGAAGAGGCGTATATCAAATGCATCACTACACACTCAGCATAAAAAACAGTCAGCGAGCAATTTACATATTAGTCTGTACACATTTCTCCCCTTATTAACACTTAAAATGAGCAAATTGGAATGGATAGGGCACTTGAAAAACATGGTGAAGAAGAGTCCATTATATTCAAATTTCATTATCGGCTTTGTGATGCTTGGACTTGAGCAACTTGTGGAGATAGACTTTGCATGCCCTTGTAATCCAAAGCTGAATCTGCTGTTTTCAGCTGCATATTTTGTAGTTCCAGCTCTGTTCTCCTTCGCACTTTTGTTTTATATTCAAAGCTCACAAATCAGCAATTATTCAAGCTGTTTGCACTGTGCTGTAGTTTGTCTCACTCCGGCCGTTCTCTGGATCATGCTGCTGTTCCTAGATGGACAATATTTTGCCTGTGCAAAGACTTCATGGGAAGGACTAACGGTTCACACGGATATAACTGCTTCAACAACATGGTGTCAGCCTTTAATCACACCTGACAACACCACAGAAAAGCAAATGGCATTTTTTAGCTATCGAAATAATTCCCAGGTGAGCATGATTATGAAATCAAGTTACTTTACAAATATGTTGTGTGTGTGTGTGTTCCTAAATATTTTTTCTAATTTTATCATTTTTCCCTGTCCAAGTTTTCATGTACTCTTTTAAACACGAATGTACTTCTTCAGATAGTGGGACTGTGCATACTGCTCCTGATCTCACTGCCTCTGATTTGGATGGGCATAAGGAAATGGCAATACACACCAACAAGAACCAAAGAACTTGATAATGAACAAATAGAAATGGTGGATTTGAGCCCTTCACCGCCTCCTGACAGTGCTTCTACAATTGTGGATCACAGTAGAGATGATTTTTAACAGCTTAAAATAAAACAGCCCAAGACATGACGTCATTTTCATAGTCATTTTAAGACGTTTTCATGTTCACAAACCTCATGTTTAAAATTCATAGTCGTCATGCATTAAATATAATGGTATAAATTAATGTAAAACGTTTTTTTATTTAATTTTATATACTGTGATATCACTGAAATACGGTCTTTTTGCAACAGAAATAATCAACTTTGTGTTAATCACTTCTGAACAAGTAAACTTTATTTGCCATTTTCTGATGAAAATGTGTTATATTATAAGTTTTTCCTTTAGCAACTGTCACGTAGAATAACAAACCACTTCCTGTCATTTACAACAAGATCATGTTTACTTTCAGTTTTTGAATTACTTTCACTTTGAATCATTATAGTCTTTTAGTGAAATGGCTAAATAAAAAACAACCACATTCCTAAACTCTATACTCCGAGAGACAAATGTTACTATTTATGAACTGGCGAGTTCTCAAACTTAAAGAAAAACACCTCCAGGCCAACACATCATACAGTTTCCTCAGGGATGAAATCCAAGAATCTGTTCTGGATTATTATTGAGTAAATAGCTGCTTTAAACCAAGAAAATAATTTGAAGCATCTGATCCTGCCTTGTTATAAACACTTTAAACGGACAGTCCTCCCAAAAAGGAAAATATACATAGGAGTCATAATTTATACGGAATCACCGCTTGTGCTGTTACCAGCTGGCGTCCATTACTGTGTCTTTCCTTCTGCTGAACACACAAAGAAAATACATCTTGAACGCTGTTATAAATGACAAGTGTGTGTCCATAGCAGTGTGAAAGTCAGGTAGTGTCAAAAACAACACTGACACAGTTACGTTTCACACAAAAAATTGTGGTAGATTGGGAATTAAGTTGGGTTAGAAAAATGTGTTCAACATAGAGAAAGAAAAGAATGGTAACACTTTAGTATAGGAACATATTCTCACTATTAAGTTGTTGCTTATTAGCATGCCTATTATTATAATATTGGCTATTTATTAGTACTTATTAGGCCTTATTCCTTATGACCATATTCTAGATCCTTTAACTCGACCCCATACCTAAACTTAACAACTAGCCTACCTGCTCACTTTTAATAAGCAGCAAATTAAGAGTTTAACGAGATAAAAGTAATAGTTAATAGTGAGAATTGGTCCATAAACTAAAGTGTTACCAGCAGATCTACAGGTTTAGAATGCTATTGTTGGAAACTCAGAAGCAAAGACCAGGAGACTCTTGGGGTTCTTTAGCGAGGCTTTTTTACCCCCCCTTTGTTTTTTGTTTGAGAACTTGCTGTGTGGCGCTGCAGTCATCAAAAGTCTAACTAAGGCAGTGATACATTGTATTTTATATACATTTAGAGGCAGTGCTTAGAAATGGAGACAAAGCACCTGGGTGACGACATTAAACAAAGCATGCAACTCACAAGTAATTCTCGGTATAGCACCTGCCCATTTCACAGTGCCTAAACAAGCAGCATATTTTCAAAGACTGGGGGATGGGCCAGCTCAGAATCAATCTCAGTAATCAGGCTCGTTTGACTTACAATAAAGAGAACAGAAACTGGCAGGAACCTCTTGCTACAAACTTTGTTTAAAAGAATCGTTAATCTGATGTCATCATCTTTACCATAAATGTTGAATAAAATGTATTTCATCATAGTTTTTCATGTGATGGTGTGTCAGGACGTAGGATCAGCAGATCTAACAGATTCCTAAATTTGCAATCCCACAGCATTAATGTAAGTAATTGATGACAAAATTTTAATTTTGAGGGGGAAAAATCCCTTTTATTAATTTATTATCTTTAACATAATTCAAATTCGGTTTAAAAACTTGAAACTTATAGTTAAAGGGGTGAACTAACCCTTTAAAAGGCCTTTTAAAGAGCCATAACTCCTGAAAACCCATTACTTCTTTATAAGATTCCTGAAAAATCATTCCATGGCACCAAAGGATCTTGCTGACAAATTAACAAACTTCAATCAATAGAAGAAACATTTGATTTTCTTTAAATAGGGCATTATCTAACACTTAACGTGTTACATGTTCCTTCTATCTAGCTATGTTACATGTAGCGTATTGTTAGTCACTCAAATTGTAGTATTATGCCACTCATCTATAGTGCTATCCAAGTCCCCGCTGTATAGTCTTTTGAAACTGTTTCAGAAAGTCAGATCTCTCAATCACAACCACAGAGCTTATCAGAACGTCTTACTCTTATATGACGATGTGAAAGGTGTGAATTTCACTTGCATCACACAAAAGTTAGCAGCGATCACTTTCAGTTTTAGTCTGTACACCTCTCGACCTTAACAACACAGACAATAAGCAAGGAATGGGTGGCACACTTGAAAGAACAGCTGAAGAAGAGTCCTTTTTATTCAAATGCAATTATGGTCTTTTTAATGGTGTGACTTGAGAAACTCGTGGAGATGGACTTTGCATGTCCTTGTAATCCAGAGATGAACTTTCTGTTCTCTGCAGCATATATTTTGGTTCCTGATCTGTTCTCCAGTGCACTCATGTTTTATATTCAAAGCCCACAATGCAACACAAAGTGTCTGCCATCCACTATAACCTGCATCGCTCCAGCTGCTGTTTGGATCATGCTGCTGTTCTTTAATGGACAATACTTTGCCTGTGCATAAACCTCCTGGGCAGGACTGATGGTTCACAACTGCTTCAACAAGCAAATAGCATTTTTTGGTTTTCGAAGTACTTCTCAGGTGAGTGAATCATTGGGATGATTTAATTCAGTTTGACGTGGATGACATTCATCACATCAAACAGAATTAAATCATCCCAATGATGACATTCATCACATCAATTGTACTATAGATTTTTAAAAACAGTGAAATGTTTTTAAACTGGAACAATACTATATGTATTTTGGTGTATTGTTCTATATTGTTATTGGATTCTTCTTGCCTGGTTTGTCTTGTTTTAACTAGAGTTTGAGTTTGTTTGGTCGAATTGACATTGTGAATGCTCACTGATTTTGAATGTTCAAATCTGATGTGGTTATAAATCAAGTATCTACAACGTAAGTAAATGTACTTGGAAAAAGCTTATTCAAAGTTCATTAATGTGCCATATGAGGTGTAGGTTTTCTGACAGTAGAATGTCCAGACTAGACGAGATGCTCTGTGTCATGTCAGTCACAAAGCCAGATGCTCCTGTGTCATTCTGCTCCATAATGTTCCTCTTGTCATTGTACTGTCCAGTCTCCTTTTCTAATTCGCTATGCCACTTTGTGAGGTGGAACCTCCTTGACAAGAATGCAGGATCAGGACCCATCCTTATTCTAATAATCTGCAGGTTTATAAATATGTAATTGAATGAAATGTTATTAAATGAGAATATGATATACAAATATAAAAAATGTAATTTAAAAAAATATATAATTTCTTAAGAAATCTCTACATGTTTGAATAGCATTTCAGTTAATATGCACCTCATACCTTTGGAATAAACACCATACAAAGAGTGCTACAGCAGCATGTGATCACAAGGGTCACAATGCAGAACTGCACATTTGGCTGACCTGCCACAGCATGTATGCACATGTACCAATCAGAATCACTGGGAATGAGGCAAGCACACTGAATCGGATACTCCTGCTGTCATTTACGGCAGGGATGTTCATGTGGCGTGTGGTCCATGCCAGGAAACAGGTACTCAGCTGGATAGGAGACAAGGACATGTGCAAATACATTCTGTTCATTTGCCATCTGTTTCATTATTGCTATATAATTGACCACTGTTTGACATGTTTTTAATCTAATCTCATACCAGGATTATCCCCTTATAAACATAGAATGCAGTCATCCAGAAACCCATGTATGTGTTTTCACATCGCTCTGAAAAGGGCTGAATAAAAAAATCTTGCCCATGAGGATCAGCCTAAAACAAAAAGAGAAAAATACTGACACAAAATTCAACCCAGGCTCACTGGAAGTACATGAGTCTGTATATTTCTGAAAAACTGCAAAAAGGTATACATTTCACTGCGGATTTCCAGGTGAAATAAAAACCTGGAAACTGCAATAAAACATTTATTATTCATTGATAATCTGCCCCTGTAATCATAATTTATGTGAAAAGGAATTGTTGGTGTTTATTTTCTTTCAGAATACTGCAGCTAATGAGTTCACCATTATGTTTAGAGGGGCAGATTATCAATGAATAAAGGCTTATTTTTGTGTGGTTCCTTGCACAATACTATGTTATGATCTCACATATTCAGACTCTTTCCCTTTTGTGTTGCAAAGAAGAAAGACATCACACAGATTTGGAGTAAATGATAGATAGATGATCTCTTTATGAATGCTTGTATTAAGAGCTTTCTAATATTCTTGAAAGGTCTTGACATAGTAATGGCCCTGTGAATGACAAAATAGAATAGAATACAACATATCTATAACCATGGTTTAAAATAAATGCTTTAAGCACTGTTGAACGAAAGACTAAATAAATACACATTCAAGATCATTAACCAAACACACAACTTACCAATGATTGCGGTGTTTCACACTGAAGACCAGGAAACTATAAGCTGTAGAAATTCCTAAGAAATTTAGAAATGCCACAATACCGACGAGAAATATATTGATGCATTTCCTGTGAGGGTACACAAGGGTTCGGTCCTTTGTGGGTTTATCCCTGGTAGAAGGCAAATGCATGTGTTCATTTTATATAGCAGAGTGTTTCACTAGAATTTAAAACTTTTCACACACTTTCACAGGCAAATTTTCAGCATGCGAGTCAGACATATATATCATTATCCTGCACACATTTCTCATCAGGCCTGCTAAAATACATATCAGACATATTTTCTATAAGAGTCTTACTTTGAAATCTGATTGGACTGATGAACTCTAGTTTGTCTGTAATGGCACTATATTTTTCAATATTGACAGCCGTTCCATCTATGGAGGAAAAAAAAACTGCTGTCAAGAATAATAAAAAGACATTGTAAAGAAAGCTAGGAAGCCTCAAATAAGTTGTACTTTTGACACTGAGCTAACAAAACATTGACCATTCTTTTACCGTTTTGGAAAATTATGTGACCCTGCATAACAATTTTTAGCAATATTAAATTCAAATGTGTTCAAAAGTATAATAAGAACCAGAAAAATGTATATGGGTCAATGACATTTTTTTTTCAGGATGTGTTAAGAATTAAATTCAAATGCCTCACAAATGCATTTTTCTAATGCCATTTTTATGACAAACATGTATTCAATTTCTAAATAAAAAACATTAGTCCCCTCTGGGGGTTTTAAGTAAAAATGTCTAGGTGATGTAACTGAAAAAAAAAATTCCTGAATTTCCTTAAAGAATACTGATATAATCTTCTTTTATTAAAAAAAAAGCAGTGAAGCAATTTTGTTTTACAATAGTAATACTCTTATCAAGAAACTGACACATGCTTTAAAATTTTATAATGATCTTCTCTTTATCATATCAGACATTATTATTTGTCACTGACCCACAAGTAAATATCTAAGCAAAGCATTTACTAATTCATGTTTGTAATGTTTATAAGTAATGTTTGAAATGTCTAAAAGATAGATAAATAGATAACATTTGATACATATTGTGTTTGTTTTCATAATTACTGTTATGTAAACTTATGTAGAGTTTGGAAACTTTGTACATACTGTCACACCAAAGAAGTTGATTTTTCCATAGCCTCCAGAATAATCTGACCCACTTCTCGCTCAGTGACAGTAAAGTTGCGATGGATGCTGTATCTCTCTCTGTACCTCACAGTCTCCATGACTCTCGTTAAAACTTTGGCAATTACCCAAGTACCATCATAAGCAAAGCCATGAAACTTGCTGGCAACCAGATGCTTCAGTTGTCGTCTTTCGTCATACTCCTTCTCGTACTCCTGAGGTGTCTGAGTAGAATCAGTATAGATATGAAAATAAACAAAACAACCCCCATAAAACATTGCTCATTTTACTCATGACAATGAAAGATGATGATGCAGTCAATGTAGACATACCCTACCAGAGATCCCTCTGATGTTTCTGGTGCTAAGAGTCTCAATATCTGCACTGATGGATCTCTCTATGTCAGTCAGTATGTTTTCAGCTGTGCAGTTTGTAGAGTCAGTGTTAGTCCACCAGCTGGATTGGGTCCAGCCCGGCAGAATCCACTGGTACATTTGGCCATACATGCTGAGATTATACACCTGTGACACAAAAGCATGTTTATGGTTTATGCTGTATTAAGGTGTGGTGCTAACTGCAGTGCTAAAAAGCTTACTCATTTCCATGTTTTCGCCTACGAAAAAATGCATCATCCCTGCAGCACTCTATAAGCTAAAGAGCCTTTTCCCACAGTAAAGTACCTTTTGTGCAACGGAAAGGTTCTATGGATGTTAAAGGTTATTCATGGAACCATCTTTGTCCATTAAAGGGAAAAAAACAGTGCTGGGACATACTTACACAGCAGAAGACTTTAGCAGCTACACTCACATCAAAATGAGCTATCGCTACTCTCACATCGTCCTGTTAAAAAAATTGTCAAGGATGATAAATATCTACAGATAAACATACATTATACACTGTGATCTGTGGATGTGCATTATAAAAACAACGTTTAGCTTTCATGCAACTCTGTAGTGATGCACTTTAGTATAAATATTAAGCCTTGAAAAGTTCTTTATTGATTTATAGAATGTGTGTGAGGAAACCAGACTATTGTATACAGGCCTTCAGTTTTTTCATACTATCACAAGGGTCTTCAAAGAAGATCTCTGACTTTGCAAGCTGGATGTTAGCCGCCTCCAGATGTCTGCTTAAGTCTCTCTGTATGTTTTTGAGAGAAGATACATTCTATCGAGCTCCATATACTTAATCATATTGTCCCTAATTAGGATTACCTCTGTGAACCTGAGCTCACGCTGAGGCAGTGTACCAACTCTACTCCATCCATACTGCCTGAGAAACCTCACCAGCGCCACATTAACTGCACTGTCTGATGGCACAGTACAGAAGAAGTTTGGAAATCTTCTTTTGTTGGCCAGTGAAGGTGCGGTTACTGCAAATGACAGCTGAGAAATGCAGAAATAGTTGCGAAAACAAATAAAACCAAGTCTCTCAAGAATTTCCTTGAGTTGACCAATACAAATACCATGGAAGTGGCGATAATCATTCTGACTGATTGAGTACCTGCACAAGGTTCCAACCTTCCAGAGACTGGGCTAAGATGTCACTGACGAACACACCCCTCCAAAGATGTGTAACCATGTGATTACCATGTACAATATATTTAACAATACTACAAATATGAAATAAAAGGTTATCAGGCTTATTCCATTAACAGACAAAGTTTTATATATGCCATTAGATCACTGTTACTCAAAAAGTTTAAGAAATTTTGCAAAGTTAGCAGAAAATACAACTTAGTTTGTAATATATTTAGTTTAGTCTCTATGAGACTAAAAGATTAGAAACAAATATATAAATAAACAGAGAGACTTTGAATTTTTTTTTCTTTTCAACAGTAGCATTAGCTTTAGCAACACTAGTAGGTTAGGGCTCTTTCATTTATAAACAGAAATCTAACTGCTGTAGTGTGACACTGCCACAGTAAAGCCTGTATGATGCTCACTAGGGATAAAGATTTAAAAAAGGTCCTTCGTTCATCTTCAGAACACAAATAGGTATTCAAGATAATGTTTGCTGAAATCCAAAGCTTTATTTAAAAACCTTCATAGACAGCAATGCACCTGCCACCTTCCGGACCCGACAAAAAAAAAAAAAAAAAAAAAAAAGGGGGGGGAAAGGTAGTAAGACCTTTGTAATAGCCATGTGACTCCCAAAAAAAAAAAATGGTTCACGCACATTTATGAAGCTACAGAGAATATTTTTGGTGTGCAAAGAACACTAAAATAGCAACTTGTTTTCCATACCATTTCTTCTCTTCTGTGTCTGCACTTCGACGGCGTGTTCACTACGAGTACCACGAAGCTGCGTGTGGTGCCTGCATGGCGCAGGACCACCTTTTTGATGTGACCACGGATGCACTGTGCCTTGTATTACAGGCATAGGAAGACGCACGCCAATACATGAAACAGTCTTCGTAAGATTTCAACAGAGAGGATGATTTGCTATTTTTTGCCCAGCCTTTTTCATTTGAACCAGAATATAGCAGGTGATGAACTAAGAGATGATGGCCATTTTACATCAGAACAGCGCACCCCCCAGCATGTGTTGTGGATAATTCCTCGTGAAAGTGCGGCAAAGACTGACACGGAAGAGAAGAAATTGTTGAATAAAGTTGTTATTTTTCTTTTCTTTGTGTACAAAAAGTATTTCTTGTAGCTTCATAAAATAGGATGAACCACTTGATGTCACGGGACTATTTTAAAAGATGTCCTTCTTCTTATTTCGGACCTTGAATGTGGTAGTTCCCTTGCTATCTATGCAGGGTCAGGAAGCTCTCGGAATTCATCAAAAAGATCTTAATTTGTGTTCTGAAGATGAACGAAAGTCTTATGGGTTTGGAACAACACGATGGTGAGTAAATAAATGTAAATAATTTTTTTTGTGTGAACTATCCCTTTAAGTCCAAAGCAATGGTCCAAAATGATCTCTGAGACATTTGAGCTGTTTTATAAGTGCACGCTCTGGACTGGGATATACATTTTTTCTGACTATATTCTGAGGACCTTTTTTCATCTTTTTTTTTTTTTGGTGGGGCCTTGAACCAGCAGATAATACCTTTTCTCATTTTTTCATCTGGATTTTCGGTTTGCTGCCTTTCTCAAAGCAGAAAAGGACTAAGTCAACAGACTGATGAGTATTATCTTTATCATTACTTTTTATTTCTATGGACTAAGGGGCTGGTGTGTTGTGACCAGTGAGCCTATTTATGGACTTTTATTATTTGGACTATTTCATTTGAGTTTATAAAAGGGTCAACAGTTTGTGTTCTGTTTGATATTACTGTCTAACAAATGA